>CM065777.1:558272-887427 GCA_033296515.1 Macrochelys suwanniensis | reverse complement strand
TATGGGGGGAGGGATGGGGGGGCGCAGTGGTCAGGGCACTCGACGAGGATTCAGGAGTCCGGGGGTCCTGTCCCTGCTCCACCACAGACTGGCCAGGCACTGGGCCAGCAGCATGGGGACGGTAGCCTGCCGTGCCACGGCTGGGCGGGTGTCCCCAGGGGACAGCTAGAGGTGGGGCCTGGTCAGACAGACAAAGGGCTCGTAACCCGGGAGCCATGTGAAAATGAGCAAAGGCTGGGACTAGGGGGCATTGTTTGTAATATGTTACGAGCCCTGTGTGTGCCTCAGTTTCCCCTCTGTGCTGCTTCGTTACCGAGTGGGTGGGAAAGGGGTGGGTGCTCTCGGGGCGGGGGGAGACGGGGCCGGGTGCTCTCGGGGCGGGGGGAGAGGGGCCGGGTGCTCTCGGGGCGGGGGGAGATGGGGCCGGGTGCTCTCGGGCCGGGTGCTCTCGGGGCGGGGGGGAGAGGGGCCGGGTGCTCTCGGGGTGGGGGGAGAGGGGCCGGGTGCTCTCGGGGCGGGGGGAGATGGGGCCGGGTGCTCTCGGGGCGGGGGGAGATGGGGCCGGGTGCTCTCGGGGCGGGGGGAGACGGGGCCGGGTGCTCTCGGGACGGGGGGAGACGGGGCCGGGTGCTCTTGGGGAGACGGGGCCGGGTGCTCTCGGGACGGGGGGAGATGGGGCCGGGTGCTCTCGGGGTGGGGGGAGACGGGGCCGGGTGCTCTCGGGACGGGGGGAGACGGGGCCGGGTGCTCTCGGGACGGGGGGAGACGGGGCCGGGTGCTCTCGGGGCGGGGGGAGACGGGGCCGGGTCCTCTTGGGGAGACGGGGCCGGGTGCTCTCGGGGCGGGGGGAGACGGGGCCGGGTGCTCTCGGGGTGGGGGGAGACGGGGCCGGGTGCTCTCGGGGCGGGGGGAGACGGGGCCGGGTGCTCTCGGGGCGGGGGGCGACGGGGCCGGGTGCTCTCGGGGTGGGGGGCGACGGGGCCGGGTGCTCTCGGGGCGGGGGGAGACGGGGCTGGGTGCTCTCGGGGCGGGGGGGGGAGACGGGGCCGGGTGCTCTTGGGGTGGGGGGGGCGACGGGGCCGGGTGCTCTCGGGGCGGGGGGGGAGACGGGGCCGGGTGCTCTCGGGGCGGGGGGGGAGACGGGGCCGGGTGCTCTCGGGGCGGGGGGGGAGACGGGGCCGGGTGCTCTCGGGGAGGGGGGAGAGGGGCCGGGTGCTCTCGGGGCGGGGGGAGAGGGGCCGGGTGCTCTCGGGGCGGGGGGAGATGGGGCCGGGTGCTCTCGGGCCGGGTGCTCTCGGGGCGGGGGGAGACGGGGCCGGGTGCTCTCGGGGCGGGGGGAGACGGGGCCGGGTGCTCTCGGGGTGGGGGGAGACGGGGCCGGGTGCTCTCGGGACGGGGGGAGACGGGGCCGGGTGCTCTCGGGGCGGGGAGCGACGGGGCCGGGTGCTCTCGGGGCGGGGGGAGATGGGGCCGGGTGCTCTCGGGGCGGGGGGAGATGGGGCCGGGTGCTCTCGGGCCGGGTGCTCTCGGGGCGGGGGGAGACGGGGCCGGGTGCTCTTGGGGCGGGGGGGGAGACGGGGCCGGGTGCCGCTCAGCTGCTCAGCCCCTACCAGCGGAGCTCTGGAGGCGACAGCGGCAGATCCAATCCCAGGGCCCCAGAGGGAGAGGGACGTCCCACCTCTCCGCAGGGCAGCTCAACACCTGTCCTCAGCTGAGGGGGGCTCGTACCTGGGATTCGGACCACGGAGCGAGATGGAGACGGACAGAGCTTGAACCGGGGGGTCACTGCAGCTGGGCTGGGCTCTGCTGGACCCGTCACTTCTCTGGGCTACCCACAGGCTGCCTGTGCCGTGTGCCCGGCCAGGGACACACCCGCCTGTCTGCCCGCACTGGCCGGGTGTCCCTGCAGACGCTGGTGGGGGGGTGCTGCTCCCCCAGATTGTCCACGTCTCCCCCAGGGTCTGTCCCAGACTCGCTGCCTGGAGCTCCCGGGGTGGGGCAGGGGGGCTGCAGGCCCAGGGATCCATGACACGTACTGAGAAGGGGCAGCCCCCCAGCTGTACCTGGCGGCTGGGCCTGCGGGGTGCCCAGGGATGGAGGACTCGGCTGGCGGCCCCGTCTCATCTCTCCGCTTCTTCTTCTGCTGCTTCTTCTCCTTCCGCAACTGCAGCTTTTCCTCCTTGGAGAGCTCCTGGGTCTGGGGGGGGACCCCGAGTCAGCACAGCCGCCCCTCGGGCAGCCTGCCCACCCCCTGCCCCATGGGCAGCCTGCCCAGCCCCTGCCCCACAGCCTGCCCACCCCCCGCCCCTCGGGCAGCCTGCCCACCCCCTGCCCCACGGGCAGCCTGCCCAGCCCCTGCCCCACGGGCAGCCTGCCCACCCCCTGCCCCACAGCCTGCCCACCCCCTGCCCCTCGGGCAGCCTGCCCACCCCCTGCCCCTCGGGCAGCCTGCCCACCCCCTGCCCCTCGGGCAGCCTGCCCACCCCCTGCCCCACAGCCTGCCCAGCCCCTGCCCCTCGGGCAGCCTGCCCACCCCCTGCCCCACAGCCTGCCCACCCCCTGCCCCACAGCCTGCCCAGCCCCTGCCCCTCGGGCAGCCTGCCCAGCCCCTGCCCCTCGGGCAGCCTGCCCACCCCCTGCCCCTCGGGCAGCCTGCCCACCCCCTGCCCCACAGCCTGCCCACCCCCTGCCCCACAGCCTGCCCACCCCCTGCCCCACAGCCTGCCCAGCCCCTGCCCCACAGCCTGCCCAGCCCCTGCCCCTCGGGCAGCCTGCTGTAGCCAACAGGGCAGCCCCCCAGCCCGACCCCCAACCCCCCCCCCCCCCCCGGGCCCCTCACCTGTCCGTCTGCTGGCGGCTCACGGCTCGGCGGGGGGCCTGCCCCTGAAACACAAGGGCAGGGCGTGAAGGGGGACGGGGGGGGGCTGACACCGGGGGGGGTTCGGGGGGGACCGGTTCAGGGGGGGGCTGTACTGGGGGGGCGGTACCGGGGGCGGCGGTTCGGGGGGGGGCGGTTCGGGGGGGGCCGTACCGGGGGGGGCTGCACCGGGGGGATTTCGGGGGGGGCCGGGCCGGGATGCACCGGGGGGATTTCGGGGGGGGGGCTGTACCGGGGGGGCTGCACCGGGGGGATTTCGGGGGGGGGCCGGGCCGGGATGCACCGGGGGGATTTCGGGGGGGGCTGCCCCGGCCCGCCACTCGCACTCACCGCGCCGCCCGCCCCGCTCCGCCATGGCTGCAGCCTGCGCCGGGCCCGGCCGCTCACAGCGCCGCCGCCGGCCGGAGGGGGAACCGCGCGCGGGGGGAGTGTAAACCCCACCCCCCCCCGGCTGGGTGACCCCCCCTGGGCCCCGGGGTGTGAATACCCCCTGGCTGGCGTGACCCCCTGTCCTCTGGGGTGTGAATCCCCCCCTGGGCCCCGGGGTGTGAATCCCCCCCCGGCTTGGTGACCCCCCCCCTGGGCCCCGGGGTGTGAATCCCCCCTGGCTGGCGTGACCCCCTGTCCTCTGGGGTGTGAATCCCCCCCTGGGCCCCGGGGTGTGAATCCCCCCCCGGCTTGGTGACCCCCCCCCCCGGGCTCCGGGGTGTGAATCCCCCCCCTGTCCTCTGGGGTGTGAATCCCCCCTGGGCCCCGGGGTGTGAATCCCCCCTGGCTGGCGTGACACCCTGTCCTCTGGGGTGTGAATCCCCCCACTGGGTTCCAGGGTGTGAATCCCCCCCCCGGGCTCCGGGGTGTGAATCCCCCCCCGGCTTGGTGACCCCCCCGGGCCCCGGGGTGTGAATCCCCCCTGGCTGGCGTGACCCCCTGTCCTCTGGGGTGTGAATCCCCCCACTGGGTTCCAGGGTGTGAATCCCCCCCCCCGGGCTCCGGGGTGTGAATCCCCCCCCTGGGCCCCAGGGTGTGAATCCCCCCCCCGGCTTGGTGACCCCCCCGGGCCCCGGGGTGTGAATCCCCCCCCTGGGCCCCGGGGTGTGAATCCCCCCCCCCCGGCTTGGTGACCCCCCCTGGGCCCCGGGGTGTGACTCCCCCCGCTGGGAGGGGGAGGGGTTATCCCCCCCCCGCTGGGCTCTGGGGTGTAAACACCCCCCCCCCCACGCCGGGAGCTCATCCCGAAAGCGTCGGCCGCGTCTGTCCCTGCTAACAGCCTGGCCTGGCCCCCCGTGACCCATTGGCGTCTGAAGTGTGGCTCCGGGAGCATGGCTCCCATCTCACCCACAAGCTCCCCAGCCAGATTTGCTGCCCCACGGCCCCCGTGGCCCCCGTCCCCTGCAGCCTGCCCCATGCCATGGGGGGGAGACGAGCGCCCGGCGCAGCTCCCGGGCCAGGCTAAATGCAGGGACGATGCCAGCCTGGGTCACGGAGCCCCAGCCCCGTCTGTCCACTGGATGCCCTGCCCTGTCCTGTGCCCCATGTGCTTAGGGTCACCAGCCCTCCCGGTGTCACCAGCCCCCCCCCCAGATCGGGCTCCATCCCCCGGAGGCCACTGAAGCCAAACCAGGAGATTTTAGGGTGCTAAAAGTCCAGCCGCGCAGCGGGGCTAAGGCAGGCCCCTACTTACCCTGGCCACACGCTGCTCCTGGAAGTGACCGGCACATCCCTGCAACCCCTGGGGGTGGGGGGCAGGGAGTGTCTGTGCACTGCCACGCCCCCATTCCCAGTGCCGACTCTGCAGCTCCCATTGGCCAGGAACTGCGGCCAATGGGAGCTGCGGGGGCGGTGCCTGCAGGCAGGGCCGGCTCTGGCTTTTTTGCCGCCCCAGGCAAAAAAGCCACCCGCCGCCCCCCCCCACCCCGCCGGGGCACCGGAGGGGAGCGCAGCAGGCACGCGGCCCCGCTCCCCCGGCCGGGGCAGGCAACGTGGCAGGGGAGGGCGCTGAGCCCGGCCGCAGCCCCGCTCTCCCCGGCGGCTGGAGGGAGAAAAAAATAAATAAATAAAAAAACCTGAGCGCTGCCCGCCTCCAGGTGCCGCCCCAAGCACGTGCTTGGTGGGCTGGTGCCTGGAGCCGGCCCTGCCTGCAGGCAGGGACAGTGCGTGGAGCTCCCCGTGCCCCCAGGGGCCACAGAGACGTGCCAGCCGCTCCTGGGAGGAGCACAAGGCCAGGGCCAGCAGGGAGCCTGCCTTAGCCCCGCTGCGCCGCTAACCGGGAGCCGCCCGAGGTAATTTCTGCCCGGCCGGAGCCCGCACCCCAAACCCTTCCTGCGCCCCATCCCCCTGTTCCAGCCCCGAGCCCCCTCCCAGAGCCTGCACCCCAAACCCCCTCCTGCCCCCATCCCCTGTTCCAGCCTGAGCCCCCTCCCAGAGCCCGCACCCCAAACCCCTCCTGCGCCCCATCCTCCTGCCCCAGCCCTGACCCCTCTCCCAGAGCCCACACCCCAAACCCCCTCCTGCCCCCCATCCCCCTGTTCCAGCCTGAGCCCCCTCCCAGAGCCCGCACCCCAAACCCCTCCTGCACCCCATCCCCCAGACCCAGCCCTGAGCCCCCTCCCGGAGCCCTCACCCCAAACCCTTCCTGCGCCCCATCCCCCTGTTCCAGCCCTGAGCCCCCTCCGGGATCCCGCACCCCAAACGCCCTCCTGCACCCCATCCCCCTGTTCCAGCCCTGAGCCCCCTCCCGGAGGCTGCACCCCAAACCCCCTCCTGCGCCCCATCCCCCTGTTCCAGCCCTGAGCCCCCTCCCAGAGCCCGCACCCCAAACCTCCTCCTGCGCCCCATCCCCCTGCCCCAGCCCTGAGCCCCGTCCTGGAGCCCGCACCCCAAACCCCTCCTGCACTCCAGCCTCCTGCCCCAGGCTCAGCTCGGAGCCCCCTCCCAACCCCATTGCCCAGCTCAGTGAAAGTGAGTGAGGGTGAAGGAGAGCGAGTGATGGAGGGACGGGGGATGGAGTGAGCGGGGCAGGGGGTCTCTGTGCACTGCCCCCCCCTCCTGAGCGCCAGCTCCACAGCTCCCATTGGCCAGGAACTGCAGCCAATGGGAGCTGCAGGGGCGGTGCCTGCAGGCAGGGACAGTGCGTGGAGCCCCCCACCCGTTCCCAGGGGCCGCAGAGAGGAGCCAGCCACTTCTGGGCCCCCACACCCCTGCCCCAGCTCGGTGAAAGTGAGTGAGGGTGAGCGCCAGAGGGAGCGGGGATGGAGCGAACGGGGCAGGGCCTCAGAGAAGGGGTGGGGCAGGGGGCAGGGCAAGGGTGTTTGGGTTCGTGGGGATTAGCCAGTTGGCAACCCTAGGTGTGCTCTGGAGCCCATGTGATGGGACAACACACACCACACTGTCGTGCAGGGAGAGCGTCGTCTCCCTTCCAGGGGAAGCATGCAAGGGGCCTGACACCCCACCCTTCCAAAGCTGCGGCCAGCTGCAAACAGCCCCGTCTGGGCTCCTAGAGGAGAGTCATTCAGGGCAATCGGGTCACTGGGGTAAGATCTGCCCGTTCAGCGTGTTGCAATACAGCTGCATACACAGTCACACACACCTGGGAGCAAATAACAGAGTCTTAGATCCCCAGGCCAGAAGGGACCAGCGTGACCCCCTGGATAGCACAGACCAGAGAGACCTGCCCCACAATGATTCCTAGAGCAGATCTCTTAGAAAACCAGCCAGTCTGGATTGAAACATTGTCAGTAATGGACAATCCACCACAACCGCTAGTACGTTGTTGTAGGGGTTCATTCTTCTCACTGTTACAATAGTGTCTCATTTCCAGTCTGAATTTGTCTAGCTTCAACTTCCAGAGAACACAATTGCCATTCTCTCTCTCGTAAGTCTACTGTTGAAACCACTTGGGTCATTATACAATGCCATCCAGGCATCTGCTACAACAGTAGTAGATCTCTGTCCAGCAATGGAAGCTACACTCGGATCAATCAGAGATCAATCAGTCCATTGAAAATGTACTGGAAGAAGCAAAGACTTCAGTTCAGAGATTGACTAATTAGGGCTCTTATATTAACTCCTTAAAAGAAGAAGACAAGAAGTGTTTGTTAAGTCCGCTGAAAAAGTAAAGTACATGGACTTGGTTCTTACATCTCTACAACAATAACTTTTGGATTCCATCAGCCTCTGCATAGCTTTTACGGATGCCTGTTTTATAAAACACCGACAGTTGAGTGGAGTGAGGCACTACCAGCAATGGGGCTGCCATGTGATCAGGAAAGCTTAGATGTGGATTGACATCTCCTAAAGTCTATTGTTAGCTAAGCACTCCCAATTACTTGAATAACCCCTTCACACTATTTGACCAAATCTGCCTTATGTGCTTCAAACACTTTAAATACAAGCATAGAGCCAATGCTCATAATTTCAGATATAAAATTGATACATGCATACGAATAGGATGAATACATTCAGTAGAACATAACCTTTGCTAAGATATGTTACGTGGTATATGTAGCATAAAACATATTCCAGCTATGTCATATTTACATTCATAAGCATATTTCCATAAAGAATTATGGGGTGCAGCATCACAGGGGTCTCTTGACACATGGTGTAGAAGGTTTTAAAATCATGTTATGAAAAAGTACAAAGATGCCTTATACCAGGGGTTCTCAAACTGGGGGTCGGGACCCCTCAATGGGTCGCAAGGTTATTACATGAGGCGTCATGAGCTGTCAGCCTCTACCCCCAAACCCCGCTTTGCCTCCAGCATCTATAATGGTGTTAAATATATAAAAATATATAAAAAATGTATGAGGGGGAGTCACACTCAGAGGCTTGCTCTGTGGAAGGTGTCACCAGTACAAAGGTTTGAGAACTGCTGCTTTATACATATTTTTTACTGTAAATTTTTCAGCAGCTGAGCATTGGTTCTTCAGAGGACTTGGAGGTTCTGGACAATTGGACCCAATCTGTTTTTGCCCAGACCCTAAACCAGATGCTCAACAGAATGGCAAAACAGAGGGGGATGCTTATTTTATAGGCCTGTACTGTCTAAAGTTGAGGGAGAAATTCGGTATTTGGAGCCGGCCCGTGGGATTGCCGGCCAATGGGAGCTTTGGGGGAGGTACCCGCAGGCGAGGGCAGTGCGCAGGGGCTGCAGGGACGTGGTGCCAGCCGCTTCTGGGTGTGGCGCGGGATGAGGGCAGGCAGTGCGCGCCCTGGCCCCAGTGTGTGCCGCTGCCACCCTGGAGCCGCTCCAGGTAAGTGGCACCGGGCCAGAGCCTGCACCCTGAACCCCTCCTGCACCCCACACCCCAACCCCCTGCCCTGAGCCCCTTTCTGCACCCCACACTCCCTCCCACACCCCAACCCCTCACTCCAGCCCCACATTCATGGCCCTGCATGCAATTTCCCCACCTAGATGTGGCCCTCGGGCCAAAAAGTTTGCCCACCCCTGCTATAGTGCATGGATCACTGGCTAGGCTAATTAGTCTTATCTGTTTTTAAAACGTAGAGAAAGCCACAGCTCCAGCCTGTGATGAATTATTTTAATAAAATCTACGGACCCAAAACAAACACAGGAGCTTGTACCAGTGTCTCAGCACAGGTTGCAAATATTTAAAAACGAAGACATTCTGATAATGCAACAGAAAAATGCATACTTAAATCTAAAAGTCCTAAGATAATGAAAGCTTAATATAACTTTCACATGGATATGTTAAAAAGTGGGGAGGAAAATAAACTTCTCTCTGATCCACTGGATTACAGAATAAGGGGAATATAAACTAGCTGTTACTAAGGTTCTGTGGTTTTAACTCTGGGGTCTTTCTGCATACTAATTTTCTTTTAATTGAAACACACCTGTAAAAATGTTAAATAAAGAGCTCTATCTTCATATAGGCTTGTCTTTTAAAGTGTTTATTCCTTGACAAAACTTCTCAGCTCCTTGGAGCTCAGATCAAAGGTATGTAGTCTCTTGACCTATCAAAGGCCGTGATCAATTGTCTTGATGTGTTTGGTCTTTTGGTCTTGAGGTGAACACCTTGTCTTCGTTTCATGGACCCTGAAGTGAAAACATTCTCTCAATCGGGCCTTTTGGCTATAGATCAAGCATTATAACTTCCACTTGTATTTGTTAAAAAGTGGCAGAAGAAGCAGTCTTCTTATCTCTGATCCACTACCTCACAGTTGCATCCGATGAAGTGGGTATTAACCCACGAAAGCTTATGCTGAAATAAATTTGTTAGTCTCTAAGGTGCTACAAGTTTTTCTTTCTTATTTTCGTTTTACCTCACAGATGCTGCTTTTGCTAACAGTGGCTTTGCTGCAAAAGCAAGCTGCTTCAAATTGTCCTTACTAAAAAATGACCAATGTTAATCTAAAACATAGGGGGGGAACGTTTTTAACACTATAAATTACTTTTATAAATAGGTTCTCTGTGATTTTAACCCTGGGATGTTTCTGCATGCTAACTTTTTATTGAAACATATGCAAAAGTGCTAAATGAAGGGATGTGTCTTCAAATAGGCTTGTCTTTTAAGGAGTTTATTCCTTTACAAGACTTAATATCACTTCCACCTCTATTTGTTACAAATTGGGAGAAGAAGCAGTCTTCTTATCTCTGATCCACTGGCTCACAGATGCTGTTTTTGCTGCAGGGGGCTGGGGCGGTGCATTGCAGATAGTACAGGGGATGCGGTGCAGGGAGCAGATCGGAGGGTCACTGGGAGGTGGTGCAATGCAGGGAGTACTAGGGGACGGGTGTGACGAAGGGGGAATGTTCTTAAGGTTTTCTCTGAATACTGTGGGTGCCTCGGTTTCCCCTCTGCATTTCTTAAGTATCTAGGGGCTGGGATAAGGGGGTGTGATGGTATCTGCACAGAGAATGGCCAACACTCTGTCTCCTGGCAACTGATGGCCTGGGCCCCTCCCCTGCAAGGTACCAGCTGAAGGTGTTGGAGAACAAAGAGATCAGGTGGCCTCCTGGCCCGGGAAGGAGACAAAGGCAGGGGAGGGGCTGGAGAGTGTCAGTTTGGAGCTGGCTGGGGAAAGAGAGGGAGGCCCAGACTAGGGGTCTGGCCTCTCTGGCCCCAAGATGGACCTGACTGAGGGGTCCTGTTCTCTGTACCTACAAGCTCTGTTTTAGACCTTGTTCCTGCCATCTAATAAACCTTCTGTTTGCCTGGCTAGCTGAGAGTCACGTCTGACTGCGGAGCCAGGGGCAGGGCCCTCTGGCTCCCCCAGGACCCCGCCCGGGCGGACTCGCTGTGGGACGCGCCCGGTGGGGCAGGATGCTCCGGGGTCAGACCCAGGAAGGGGGAAGCTGGGGAAGCTTCTTGCCCTGGAGACAGTCGGCTCACAGAGAGGAGGCTCCCCCAGAGTCCTGCCTGGCTTCGTATGGAGCAGTCCCAGAGTGTCGCCCGGGGACTCCGTGAGTCGTGACAATGGGGTCTGGGGTTCGGTGCAGGGGGAGAATCAACAGGGCTGCAGGGGGACAGGGGGTGCAGAGCGAGGTGCAGCAGAACAGTGAATGGGGCAGGAGGGGGGGCATTGCAGGGGGTGCAGGGGGAAGGGGTGCAGAGCAAGGTGCAGGGGGACAGTCAATGGGGCGGGGAGGGGTGCATTGCAGGGGGAAGGTCAGGGGGTGGGGAGGGAGTGCATTGCAGGGGGGATGAGGTGCAGGGGGAAGGTCAGGGGGGCAGGAGGGGGTGCATTGCAGGGGCTACAGGGGTGCTGGGGGTGCAGAGTGAGGTGCAGGGGACAGTCAGTGGGTCAGGGAGGGGACGGGGGAAGGTCAGGGGGGTGGGGTACTGGGGGCATGGGGTTCATTGCAGGGGTGCAGAGGAAGGGTCAGTGGGGCATGGGGGCGCATTGAAGGGCGGGTGCAGGGGGAAGGTCAGGGGAGGGGGGACGGGGGGAAGGTCAAGGGGCTGGGGAGGGGGGCATTGCAGGGGTGGGGTACTGGGGGCATGGGGTTCATTGTGGGGGTGCAGGGGGAGGGTCAGTGGGGGCCGGGGGTGCATTGAAGGGCGGTGCAGGGGGGGGGAGGGGGGATGGGGGGGACAGGGGGAAGGTCAAGGGGGCGGGGAGGGGGGCATTGCAGGGGCAGGGTACTGGGGGCATGGGTTCATTGCAGGGGTGCAGGGGACAGTCAATGGGGTGGGGAGAGGTGCATTGCAGGGGGACAGGGAGTACAGGGGGAAGGTCGGGGGGTGGGGAGGGGGGCATTGCAGGGGGAAGGTCGGGGGTGGGTGGGGAGGGGGGCATTGCAGGGGGAAGGTCGGGGGTGGGTGGGGAGGGGGGCATTGCAGGGGGAAGGTCGGGGGTGGGTGGGGAGGGGGGCATTGCAGGGGGAAGGTCGGGGGGTGGGGAGGGGGGCATTGCAGGGGGAAGGTCGGGGGGGTGGGGAGGGGGGCATTGCAGGGGGAAGGTCGGGGGGGTGGGGAGAGGTGCATTGCAGGGGGAAGGTCGGGGGGTGGGGAGGGGGGCATTGCAGGGGGAAGGTCGGGGGGTGGGGAGGGGGGCATTGCAGGGGGAAGGTCGGGGGGTGGGGAGGGAGTGCATTGCAGGGGGAAGGTCGGGGGGTGGGGAGGGGGGCATTGCAGGGGGAAGGTCGGGGGGTGGGGAGGGGGGCATTGCAGGGGGAAGGTCAGGGGGGTGGGGAGGGGTGCATTGCAGGGGGAAGGTCGGGGGGTGGGGAGGGGGGCATTGCAGGGGGAAGGTCGGGGGGTGGGGAGGGGGGCATTGCAGGGGGAAGGTCGGGGGGTGGGGAGGGGGGCATTGCAGGGGGAAGGTCGGGGGGTGGGGAGGGGGGCATTGCAGGGGGAAGGTCGGGGGGTGGGGAGGGGGGCATTGCAGGGGGAAGGTCGGGGGTGGGTGGGGAGGGGGGCATTGCAGGGGGAAGGTCGGGGGTGGGTGGGGAGGGGGGCATTGCAGGGGGAAGGTCGGGGGTGGGTGGGGGTGGGGTAAGGGGGGCATTGCAGGGGGAAGGTCGGGGGGTGGGGAGGGGGGCATTGCAGGGGAAGGTCGGGGGGTGGGGAGGGGGGCATTGCAGGGGGAAGGTCGGGGGGGTGGGGAGGGGGGCATTGCAGGGGGAAGGTCGGGGGGTGGGGAGGGGGGCATTGCAGGGGAAGGTCGGGGGGTGGGGAGGGAGGCATTGCAGGGGGAAGGTCAGGGGGGTGGGGAGGGGTGCATTGCAGGGGGAAGGTCGGGGGGTGGGGAGGGGGGCATTGCAGGGGGAAGGTCGGGGGGTGGGGAGGGGGGCATTGCAGGGGGAAGGTCGGGGGGTGGGGAGGGGGGCATTGCAGGGGGAAGGTCGGGGGGTGGGGAGGGGTGCATTGCAGGGGGAAGGTCGGGGGTGGGTGGGGAGGGGGGCATTGCAGGGGGAAGGTCGGGGGGTGGGGAGGGGTGCATTGCAGGGGGAAGGTCGGGGGGTGGGGAGGGGGGCATTGCAGGGGGAAGGTCGGGGGGTGGGGAGGGGGGCATTGCAGGGGGAAGGTCGGGGGGTGGGGAGGGGGGCATTGCAGGGGGAAGGTCAGGGGGGTGGGGAGGGGGGCATTGCAGGGGGAAGGTCGGGGGTGGGGAGGGGGGCATTGCAGGGGGAAGGTCGGGGGGTGGGGAGGGGGGCATTGCAGGGGGAAGGTCAGGGGGGTGGGGAGGGGTGCATTGCAGGGGGAAGGTCGGGGGGTGGGGAGGGGGGCATTGCAGGGGGAAGGTCGGGGGGGTGGGGAGGGGGGCATTGCAGGGGGAAGGTCGGGGGGTGGGGAGGGGGGCATTGCAGGGGGAAGGTCGGGGGGTGGGGAGGGAGTGCATTGCAGGGGGAAGGTCGGGGGGTGGGGAGGGGGGCATTGCAGGGGGAAGGTCGGGGGGTGGGGAGGGAGTGCATTGCAGGGGGAAGGTCGGGGGGTGGGGAGGGGGGCATTGCAGGGGGAAGGTCAGGGGGGTGGGGAGGGGTGCATTGCAGGGGGAAGGTCGGGGGGTGGGGAGGGGGGCATTGCAGGGGGAAGGTCGGGGGTGGGTGGGGAGGGGGGCATTGCAGGGGGAAGGTCGGGGGGGGGTGGGGAGGGGGGCATTGCAGGGGCAGGGTACTAGGGCCACGGGGTTCATTGCGGGGGTGCAGTGGGAGGGTCAGTGGGGGCAGGGGCTGCATTGAAGAGGGTGCAGGGGGCGGGTTTCTGGGCCGGGTCGCTGCAGGGGGAGGGGGCAAGGGGCGGAGCCGCCATCGCCCCGCCCCCCGGCACGTGCCGCGCCGCCCAGTGGCGGCGGCGGCAGCAGCAGAAGCTGGGAGCCCGCCCTGGGAGGGCCGTACCAATGGCCCGAGTGAAAGCCGGGCCCCGCCCCCGCGCGCCGTGCCTTTCGCGCATGCAGGGGGCGGCTCCCCCCCTGCGCGGGTCGCTTGGTACGTCCCGGGACCGGACCCGCCCACCGCCGCCCTCGGGCCGTACCATCCGCCCGGCCGTGTCCCCCCGCTGGGTGGCGCGGTGGTGCGGCCCGACATGGCGGCGGCGGCGGCGGCGGCGCAGGGGCGCTAGCGGCACGCGCACCATGCACTTCTCCATCCCCGAGACCGAGAGCCGCGGGGAGGGCGGCGCCGCCTACGTGGTGAGGGGGGGCCGGTCCCGCGGGGGGGGCTGATGGGGGGCGTGTACTGGGGGGTCCCGGTCCGAGAGGGGCGGAATTGGGGGCCGTGCTGGGGGTCCCGGGCCGGGCCGGGCGGGGGGATGATGTGGGGGGGCTGTGCTGGGGGTCCCAGGCCGGGGGATGATCTGGGGGGGCCGTGCTGGGGGTCCCGGGCCGGGCGGGGGGATGATGTGGGGGGGCCGTGCTGGGGGTCCCGGGCCGGGCCGGGCGGGGGGATGATGTGGGGGGGCTGTGCTGGGGGTCCCAGGCCGGGGGATGATCTGGGGGGGCCGTGCTGGGGGTCCCGGGCCGGGCCGGGGGATGATGTGGGGGGGCCGTGCTGGGGGTCCCGGGCCGGGCGGGGGGATGATCTGGGGGGGCCGTGCTGGGGGTCCCGGGCCGGGCGGGGGGATGATCTGGGGGGGCCGTGCTGGGGGTCCCGGGCCGGGCCGGGGGATGATGTGGGGGGGCCGTGCTGGGGGTCCCGGGCCGGGCCGGGGGATGATGTGGGGGGGCCGTGCTGGGGGTCCCGGGCCGGGCGGGGGGATGATCTGGGGGGGCCGTGCTGGGGGTCCCGGGCCGGGCGGGGGGATGATCTGGGGGGGCCGTGCTGGGGGTCCCGGGCCGGGCCGGGGGATGATGTGGGGGGGCCGTGCTGGGGGTCCCAGGCCGGGGGATGATCTGGGGGGGCCGTGCTGGGGGTCCCGGGCCGGGCGGGGGGATGATGTGGGGGGGCCGTGCTGGGGGTCCCAGGCCGGGGGATGATCTGGGGGGGCCGTGCTGGGGGTCCCGGGCCGGGCGGGGGGATGATGTGGGGGGGCCGTGCTGGGGGTCCCGGGCCGGGCCGGGCGGGGGGATGATGTGGGGGGGCTGTGCTGGGGGTCCCAGGCCGGGGGATGATCTGGGGGGGCCGTGCTGGGGGTCCCGGGCCGGGCCGGGGGATGATGTGGGGGGGCCGTGCTGGGGGTCCCGGGCCGGGCGGGGGGATGATCTGGGGGGGCCGTGCTGGGGGTCCCGGGCCGGGCGGGGGGATGATCTGGGGGGGCCGTGCTGGGGGTCCCGGGCCGGGCCGGGGGATGATGTGGGGGGGCCGTGCTGGGGGTCCCAGGCCGGGGGATGATCTGGGGGGGCCGTGCTGGGGGTCCCGGGCCGGGCCGGGGGATGATGTGGGGGGGCCGTGCTGGGGGTCCCGGGCCGGGCGGGGGGATGATCTGGGGGGGCCGTGCTGGGGGTCCCGGGCCGGGCGGGGGGATGATCTGGGGGGGCCGTGCTGGGGGTCCCGGGCCGGGCCGGGGGATGATGTGGGGGGGCCGTGCTGGGGGTCCCGGGCCGGGCCGGGGGATGATGTGGGGGGGCCGTGCTGGGGGTCCCGGGCCGGGCGGGGGGATGATCTGGGGGGGCCGTGCTGGGGGTCCCGGGCCGGGCCGGGGGATGATGTGGGGGGGCTGTGCTGGGGGTCCCTGGCCGGGCGGGGGGATGATCTGGGGGGGCCGTGCTGGGGGTCCCGGGCCGGGCCGGGGGATGATGTGGGGGGGCCGTGCTGGGGGTCCCGGGCCGGGCCGGGGGATGATGTGGGGGGGCCGTGCTGGGGGTCCCGGGCCGGGCGGGGGGATGATCTGGGGGGGCCGTGCTGGGGGTCCCGGGCCGGGCCGGGGGATGATGTGGGGGGGCTGTGCTGGGGGTCCCTGGCCGGGCGGGGGGATGATCTGGGGGGGCCGTGCTGGGGGTCCCGGGCCGGGCCGGGGGATGATGTGGGGGGGCCGTGCTGGGGGTCCCGGGCCGGGCCGGGGGATGATGTGGGGGGGCCGTGCTGGGGGTCCCGGGCCGGGCGGGGGGATGATCTGGGGGGGCCGTGCTGGGGGTCCCGGGCCGGGCCGGGGGATGATGTGGGGGGGCCGTGCTGGGGGTCCCGGGCCGGGCCGGGGGATGATGTGGGGGGGCTGTGCTGGGGGTCCCTGTTGTGTCCGAGTGTGTGGGGGGTGATCGGGAAGGGGCTGTGAGGGGGACCTTGTATGGTCTGGGCGGAGGGTGATGGGGGGGCCGTGCTGGGGGTCCCTGTCCGAGCAGGGGGTCTGTCCTGGGACATGGAGGTGGCTCCCGGGGGGGCTGAGCGCCGGGGGGCTGAGCGCTGGGGGGCTGCTGTCAGTCTGCGTGGGGCCGGCCCTGTGCCCGGGGGGCTGTTGCTGTGCCCGGGGGGCTGTTGCTGTGCCCGTCCAGCTGCCTGCTCAGTCCCAGCTTCCCAGGGTTGTGGTGGGGCCCTCAGTATGGACCCTGCCCTTCCGTTGCCCACCCTCCGGCAAAGGGCTGCCCCCCAGCCCGGGAGGGGCTGGGTTGTGTGCTCCCCAAAGCCCTGCGGCAGGCGGGGTGTGAGGACCGGTTGTGCCAGCCGCCTGCCCCAGTGTCCCTTGCGCCTTCTGAGTTAGAAGTTGTGGATACGACCCTTGGATGTTGGGGCAGGGGGGACACATACCCCCTATGAAATTTCTCCGTAGACTCTGCACCAATGAGCAGCCCTGCAAGCCTCTGAATGCTTTTTAATGTCGCTAAATGTAACTACATCGAGGGGCGTTGAATGTGGCTGTTCTTGCCGAACAAGGGACACTCTCCTGGGAAGCAGTGACTCTGGAAAGGATTTGTGGGGTGGGGTGGGGTGGACAATCAGTTGAATGTGAGCTGCCAGTGCAGTGATGTGACCAGAAGTGCTAATGTGATCCTTGGATGCATAAACAGGATCTCAAGTAGGAGTCGAGAGGATATTTTACTTGTGTTTTTGGCACTGGTGCAACCGCTGCTGGAATCCTGTGCCCAGTTCTGATGCCCACAATTCAAGAAGGATGTTGGTGATAAATTGGAGAGGGGTTCAGAGAAGAGCCACAAGAATGAATAAAGAATTAGAAGATATTCCTCATAGTGACAGACTCCAGGAGCTCAATCTATTAACATGACGAAGAGAAGGTGATCGCAGTCCAGTTCCCCATGTAGGTACTTAATAGTTAACAACGGGCTCTTCAGTCTAGCAGAGACCGGTACAACACGATCCAGTGGCTGGGAGCTCGAGCTAGACAAATTCCAACTGGAAATAAGGCCGACATTTTTAATGGTGAGGGGAATTACCCACTGGAACAATTCCCCAAGGGCCGGGGAGGGGTCTCCAGCACTGGCAATGCTTCAGTGCAGATTGGAAGCTTTTTTAAAAGAGCTGCTTTAGGAATTATTTTGGGGAAGTTCTCTGGCTTGTGCTAGATAGGAGGTCAGACGACAGTCATTGACAGGTAAGACTGGAAGGGACCACGATAGGTCATCTGGCCCCATCCCCTGCACTGAGGCAGGGCTAAGTATTGTCCAGGCCAGTGATACTCAGACCTCTGTGGTTCAGCAGCCAAAGTAGCAATCAACATTACCCGACAGAGCCACAGGAGTGTGAATTCTTCATTTCATTTACTATAGTCCTATATAGTCGTATTTAAACAGTATGATGGGGAAATATTGAGTGTGTGTATATGTAATATTCTGTTCTCACAGCAAAATGACTGACCAAATATTTTATCAGCTATAATTGGTTAATAAAACATCCTGGTTGGTTAGTGACATCGATTGGTTAATAATTAAATCACACAGTGTTACCCAATTTGCCCGTAGGGGTCTGCTCATTTATTAGGGTTACTCTTTTGTGTGTGTGGGGGGTTTCTGTAATTCTATCCATGGACTGCTTGTGTCACTTGTGTTTTCACATGGAGCTCTGCTCCCTGCTACAAGTCCCTCCCAATGGGGCTATCCTGCGGGACTTAGGTTCCGCAGGGCTGGGTTCTTCCAGCCCCAGAATCAGACGAACACACACACATGTTAACAGAGTGCGTCGGAGAGGACCGGGTTAATCAGCACTCCCAAGCTGACCCCTTGTATGTCCCTGGACTCAGCAGGCTGGGTCGAACAGCACCTCCAGGCTGTCACCCTCATATGCCAGAGGCACCGCACCGGAATAGAGTACACCCGAGCAGGCTGGGTTGAGCAGCACTTTCAATCTGCCGCCCTTATATTCCCCTGGATTCAGCAGACTGGGTTATAGAATCATAGAAGAAGAATCATAAAAGATTAGGGTTGGAAGAGACCTCAGGAGATCATCAATCCCCTGCTCAAAGCAGGACCAACCCCAACTAAATCATCCCAGCCAAGGCTTTGTCAAGCCGGGCCTTAAAAACCTCTAAGGAAGGAGATTCCACCACCTCCCTAGGGAACCCATTCCAGTGTTTCACCACCCTACTAGTGAAATAGTGTTTCCGAATATCCAACCTAGACCTCCCCCACTTGAGACCATTGCTCCTTGTTCTGTCATCTGCCGCCACTGAGAACAGCCGAGCTCCATCTTCTTTGGACCCCCCCCCCCTTTCAGGTAGTTGAAGGCTGCTATCAAATCCTCCCTCATTCTTCTCTTCTGCAGACTAAATAACCCCAGTTCCCTCAGCTTCTCCTCATAAGTCGTGTGCTCCAGCCCCCTAATCGTTTTCATTGCCCTCTGCTGGACTCTTTCCAATTTGTCTACATCCTTTCTGTAGTGGGAGGACCAAAACTGGATGCAATGCTCCAGATGTGGCCTCACCAGTGCCGAATAGCGGGGAATAATCACTTCCCTCGATCTGCTGGCAATGCCCCTACTTATACAGCCCAATATGCCGTTGGCCTTCTTGGCAACAAGGGCACACTGCTGACTCATAGCCAGCTTTTCGTCCACCATAACCCCTAGGTCCTTTTCTGCAGAAATGCTGCTTAGCCAGTCGGTCCCCAGCCTGTAGCAGTGCCTGGGATTTTTCCATCCTAAGTGCAGGACTCTACACTTGTCGTTGTTGAACCTCATCAGATTTCTTTTGGCCCAATTCTCCAATTTGTCTAGGTCTCTCTGGACCCTATCCCTACCCTCCAGCGTATCTACCTCTCCCCCCAGCTTAGTGTCATCTGCGAACTTGCTGAGGGTGCAATCCATCCCATCATCCAGATCATTGATAAAAATGTTGAACAAAACCGTCCCCAGGACTGACCCCTGGGGCACTCCACTTGATACCTGCTGCCAACTAGACATGGAGCCATTGATCACTACCCGTTGAGCCCGACCATCTAGCCAGTTTTCTATCCACCTTACTGTCCATTCACCCAGCCCATACTTTTTTAACTTGCTGGCAAGAATACTGTGGGAGACTGTATCAAAAGCTTTGTTAAAGTCAAGATATATCACATCCACCGCTTTCCGCATATCCACAGAGCCAGTTATCTCACCATAGAAGGCAATCAGGTTGGTCAGGCATGACTTGTCCTTGGTGAATCCATGTTGACTGTTCCTGATCACCTTGCTCTCCTCCAAGTGCTTCAAAATTAATTCCTTGAGGACCTGCTCTGTGATTTTTCCAGGGGCTGAGGTGAGGCTGACCGGTCTGTAGTTCCTCGGGTTCTCTTTCTTCCCTTTTTAAAATATGGGCATGATATTTATTACTAGAATTGGTCTAATAACCACTGAGCTGGGTGTGTGCAGGCATGGGTTTATCATCATCTGGAGCAGAGATCCCCCATCATACACTGCTTCCCTGCTTTTCTGGTCCCAGAGTTCAGTGCGGTTCTTGCCTTGAAATCTCTGTTCTCCATTCTGTATGCTAATGGACATGCCTTCCTGTCCCATCTTTGATGCAAATGAGGATAGGGGAGTTTCCTTAATCCTGTCACCCTTGTCCGGAGTGTGACGAACTAGGACTGTTGTTAAGGTTTCCCTGAGTACTGTGTGGGTGCCTCGGTTTCCCCTATGCAGTGCTTGAGTATCTAGGTGGTGGGACAACGGTGCATGATTGTTACAAAGCCCTAGAAGGCAGGGGTGGGCAGAGGCCTGGACACAGAGAATGGCCCTGTCTCATGGCAACAGATGGCCTGGCCCCTCCCCTGCAAAGGTGAGAGATGAAGGTGTTGGAACAAAGGGATCAGGTGACCTCCTGGCCCGGGAAGGAGACAAAGGGGGAGGAGGGGCTGGAGAGTTTCAGTTTGGAACTGGCTGGAGAGGAGGGGAGAGAGGCAGACAGGGTCTGGCCTCCCTGCCTCCGTTTGGAGCTGTGGGGTGAAATGCAGGGAGCCCCGAGCTGGGGTCTAAGCTCCCTGCCCCCCAGAAGGGCCTGGCTGAGGGGCCCTGGTTGTACTGACAAGCTCTGTTTGGACTGTGTTCCTGGCATCTCTAATAAACCTTCTGTTCTACTGGCTGGCTGAGACTCCCAGTGAATCCGGGGAAGAGGGGTGCAGGGCCGGACTCCCCCACACTCCATGACACGGAGGGGTTTAGGTGTCCACCACGGCCTTTTAATTGCTTTTTATAAGTCTTTCTTCTGATCAGTTTTGGTTCAAGCAGAGGCTGCTGGCGGTGGGGGGGGGGGTGTTCCTTCGTGAGCCAGGCAGGCTGGATACTGCACCCTGGTTCCCCAAGAACACAGAGCTGACAGGTAGCAACAGGGTTTTAATATCGTGCTGGAAAGAGCCACAGGAGACAGATTAAAGAGCCACTTGCGTCTCATGAGCCTCAGTCTGAGTATTGCTGGTCTAGACCATCCCTGACGGATTTGGAAGTTTTTAAGAACAGATTAGACCAGGGGTCTCAAACACGCGGGCTGCATGGGAAGAGCTTTGCGGTTTCTGGGAGGGAGGGGGGAGGAGCGGGAAGCTGCACACAGGGGAGGAGGTGGAGAAGGGGCGGGGCCTAATGGAAGGGGTGGAGTGGGGACGGGGGCAGCGAGGGGGCGGGGTCAGTGATGCGGCCCTCGGGCCAATGCACTAGTCCTCGTGCGGCCCTCGTGGTAATTTGAGTTTGAGACCCCTGGGTTAGACAATGGTGGTGATCCCACAACCTGCCTAGGCAATTTGTTCCAGTGCTTAACCACCCTGGCGGTTAGGAATCGTTTCCTAGTGTTACATTTAAATCTTCTTTGCTGCTATTTAAGCCCATTGCTTCTTGTCCTGTTGTCAGAGGTTAAGGAGAACAATTTATCACCCTCCTTTATAACAACCTTTGATGTATTTGAAAACGATTACCATGTCCCCCTCAGTCTTCTCTTCTCCAGACTGAAGAATCCCATTTTTTTCAATCTTCCATCATAGGTCATGTTTTCCAAACCTTAATTTTTTTGTTGCTCTTCTCTGGACTTTTTCCAATTTGTCCACATCTTTCCTGAAATGTGGCACCCTGACCTGGGCATCATACTGCAGCTGAGGCCTTAGCTGATCACAATGGTCCCTTCTGGCCTTGGAGTCGAAGACTCTCTGAATGCCCCCCAGCTAGGGCTGCAGTGGGAAAGGGACAAGGTGAGGAGAGAGGTGCTGTCCTGCTTGGACCCTTCCCAAGCCAGGGCGCAGCAGGACTGTTGGAAGTGGACCCCTGGCCCTCGCTGTCCCATGCTGGTAGTGGGCCAATGGTGCTAAGGGCCAGTGCATGTTACTCTCCTGGGGGTAACTCTCCTTGTGGGATTGAACGGCACATACTCCAGGGCCCCTGCTGTGGCCCACCCTCCCTCCTTGATCTGCTCTGTCTGTGTCGCAGGCTGCCGCTGTGGGATTGTGGGTAAAGTTTGGCAGGCAAAATCCCCAGCCTCTGTATATGGTGAGAGAGAAACACAGGCCTAGCTCCCCAGCCTGCATTAGTGCTGCTGCTTTAGTGATCTCAAATCTTGTCACACATGCTGTGTCCCCACGGCTCTTCCCTGCTCCAGCCTGGCCTTTCCTGCCTCCTGGCCCCTCTGGCTGGGCATTCAGGGCTTTTAGGCCTTATTTTCCTTTGCTCAAAACAAGCCAACGGTGCTGTTGTCCTGGGCTCCTGGTGGGCTGGGGAAACTCTTCCTGCCTTCTCTTCCTGTGTCTGTTGGCTCCTCGTGGTCTGGGCTGCTGGCCGAAGCGTGCACTGGAGTCGTCATGCATTGCTGAGGGGCTCTGTGGGCTTTTGGGGGATAAGACAGTTGGCTGCTTCTCCTACCTCGGTAGATCAGTTTCCCCAGAGCTGCTGACGCTCACTAGGACACAGAGGTTTGTGCAACTCAGCCTCTCCTGTTGACTCCCTGTGGCATGTAATAGTCTGGTCTCCTGTTTGGTCGTTGTGTTCAGTATGTGGGTGCCGGCGGTGGTGGTGGCTTGTGATATACTGGAGGTCAGACCAGATGATCTGTGGTCCCTTCAGGTCTTAAACTTCATGACCCCTGCCCTAGAGGGTCTTTCTGGAGGTGCGCTGTGAGCCTCCATCTCTGTTGTTGGTGCACCCAGCAAGCTGGGAGCACTTGGGGCTTGTGGCCCATCTAAATGGGGGAAGTGTTGGCCTGACAGCCCTGGAGCCTGAGGCCTCTGTATCCCCGGAGCTGTGGCAGTGCTGGGTGCAAAGTGTCGCTTCCACATAGCACGGTGGCCAGAGCAAACTGGGACATGGGCACCTGGCCTTGAGAGCTGGGCTGAGACCATCCTTGTCGTCTTGTGGGCTCCCACAGAAATGTGTGTGGGCTAGTAGCACCTGGTGCTGCGTCTGACTCCATCTCCTCTGGAAACTATTCAAAACCACATGCGCGAATCAGTCCCCATTTGCAGGGGTCCCAGGGGCTCCCATGAGCACCCCCCCTACCAGCTCCGTGGAACAGATTTAATAGATTCATAGGCCAAGATTGAAAAACTCAAATAGGAGCTGCGGGGTCCCGGAGCTGGGCTTGGGAGCCTGGCTGCATGCCCTTGTTTCCTTGAAAATCTTCTGAAATCTAGTCTGTCCTGCATGGCGCAGGCCTCCCCCAGCGGTCCTGCCTCGAGCCCAGTAGTGTGTGGTCGAACAGGAACCGATGGTTTCTCCAGTCTCAGCCCCCAAGTGACAGGGAACCCTCCATTCAGTGCTCGTTTACCTGAACTGTAAATGCGGGCACCTTATTCCCACTGAAATTTTTCTAGCTTTAGCTTCCACACTGGAGCACGTTCTGCCTTTGTCTGCTAGATTACAGAGCTGTCTGCTTTCAGAGCCATTCTCCGCACTGAGCTGCCTAGGAACTGTCATCAGGTCACCCCTTGACCTTCTCTTTTCTAAGCTCAGGAGACTGAGCTCACTGTAAGGATGGTTTTCCAGCCCTTGAGTCAGTCTTGTTCTCTTCTCTGAACGCTCTTCGGCTTTTGAGCAGCCTGTACGACGGACGTGAAGCCCAGAGCTGGGTACAGTGCTGCAGTAATGGTCTTACCAATGCAGTGTCAGGTAATAGGAAAGTCTGCCCTGCTTGCTTTTCCCTGCGTGGCAGGAAGGTCCAAGTGCTATGTGAACAAAGTTCCTCGGACCCCGCAAACAGGCTGAGCTGTGAACAACAGTGTTTCCCCCAGAGAGCCAGGCCCCTCAGCTTCATCCTTCCTGCTGGCTGCTCTCACTGGCTTGTGTAATCTGTGGGGGTCGGGGTTGGGATCTGCCGTGTCCTGTTGAGAATAGTGCCAAGCTTCTCTCTGGCCCTTCGGGGCTGTTCTCCGGAGAGGGATGAGGCTGAGCGCTTCGCCATGGGAAAGCCGATGTGCTGTTGTCCCGGGAGAGTGGGAAGGATTGGTTGGCTGTTCTCGCGCCATTCCCTTGGGTCGGGGACAGCGCTGGCAAGACGATGGCCACCTGTGTCACTCGCATGCCTTTCCCCCAGCCAGGAAAGGCTGGCTCACAGTGACCGCGGCAAGGTGGCAGGGTTAGTGGGGTGGGCGGCCTGTCTGCGAGACCCCGATAAACAGCCGGGATTCCTAACCCAGAGCTGGGGGGCTCCCTGCTTGTAGGAGGCGCGCTCAGAAAGGCAACCATCTTGGATTGAGCCCCCGTTTGTGTCTCACTTACCAGTGGGCGAGGCAGAAAGGGGCCGTGCTCGCCAGGAACGGCCTCTGGGCGGCTGACGCCCATCCCAGGGCTGCCCTTACTAAGGGTCGGTGAGTGGCAGTGAGGTGACATTCGGGGGTGGTGCGGGGAGAGCCTGAGGAACCTGGGGTGTTCGGCAGCTGTTTCTGGAGGGAGGCAGTCCTGAGGTGACACTCAGAGAAGGGGGCGCTGGGGGCTGCAGGATATTGGGCTAGTGTTTCAGACCAGCAGGGAGTGTGGCTGGCCCCTGCCCAAGAGGGTCTCAGAGGCTGCGTGGCCAGGCTGCAAGCCCTGGGGCTGGGGAGCGACGGGGCCTCGGCTCCTCAAGCCCCTCAGGAAGGGAGGAGACCGCCATCGGCATGTTACGCCCGGCGGCTCTGCACGGGGCTTAGGCGTGAGCCTTCTGCAGAGCTGTAGGGCGCACGGGCAGCCCCGCCGTGTCCCTGGCCTGGGGGCAGCGAGGGGCCGTGCTGGGGGCTCTGCTGAGGCCTCGGCTGGATTTAGTTATTTTTGTGGTTGGAATCCAGTGGATTGCTCCCCGTTCAGGGAGGGGCTGAGTCCCTCCTCTGGAAACCTCTTCCCCCCGCCCCCTCCGCGGGATAGCTGCGCTGTCTCCGCCCTGACTATCCAGGGGGGGCAGTGCCCCAAAGGGCCCTTAGAAAGAGCTCGGGGGGGCGCCAGAACTGCCCCACCTGGAGCTCCTGGCCTGGCCCGTAGTGGCAAAGCCCCTGGCCCTGCTCGTACTCTGCAGGCGCTGGGGATAGGGCAGTGTGAAGGCAGGTGTCCCCCGCCCCCCCGCTGAACTCGCCTTGCAGGGGGCCTGTCCCTCCCCCCATCTTTCCCCAGCTCCCTGCACTCTTCCCTGGCTGCAGGAGATCTGCAGGAGCTGACTCAAGGCTGCAGCTGCTGGGTGTTGTGAGGAGCCGGGCGGGACAGTCCAGCCCTGCCTGGCCTCCCCGGCGGGGGGGTGCTGGTGCAGGGAACCCTCTGCCCCTGCATGCCTGGCCCCAGGGGCCTGTTTGCTGCCTGTCGGGAGGGATTCGAGCTGCCTGTCTCCGAGGGGGCTGGCGCACAGCCTGGCTCAGGAGCGGGCCAGCCAGCCCCCAGCTTCCTGTTTTGTTCAGCTGGAGCGTGAACGCCCTCCCGGCGTGGCTGCTTATTGGAGGAGTGGGGCCCTGGAGCATGGGAGCAGACTGTCTGAGGCAATGGATTTGGCAGCTTCCTGGGCGTCTGGTGCCCCGCACTGAGTGTTCAGGCTGCGCCGTGGGGCGTGCTCGCTCAGGGCTGGTGGCTGAGGGTCTGGCTGTAGACATGACTGCAGGCTGCCCCTGGGCAGAGGCCCCCGGGCTGAGCTGGGGGTGTGTGTGTTGGGAGCGCTGAGTGAAATCAGCACCTACCCTTCTGCTTTGGCTCTTTCTTGCCTTTCCTGCGGTATGTGGGGCTGGAGGGGCGTGACGGTCCCCATCAGCCTGCGGGGTCCCCAGCGCAGTAGGGTTCACTCAGTGGCTCTGCAACCCGACCCGCCCGTGACTGAACGCGACTACGAGGGTTGGGTTTGGGGGGGGGGGGTGGTGGTGTCGGCGCAGCCGGGGCTGCGTGCCCTGCCGGGGCTGCGTTCCCAGCCGGGGCTGCGTGCCCTGCCCCTGCCAGCCACCAGCCTGCGCTGTGCATGCTGTGGAGTTCCGGGGTGGGGGTGGGGTGGGGGTGTCATCGTGGCCAGTCCCTGCTAGCACAGGCAGCCCCCTCACGTCATCCTGCTCATAAACGTGCCAAGAGCCATCTTCAAAGCAGTGGTGCAGGCGAGTGGGTCCCAGAGCCTCACTCCTCAGCGCTAGCTCGTGTCCTCGGCTGGTTTATCTCCCTTTGTTCTTGGGCCAGCATTGACCTTTGGCTTCCGCAGCTCTTCTCCCTCCCTGGTGTGTACTGCCCTGCTGGGTGTGGAGAGAGCCATCCGATCCCTGCTCAGCCGGCCTTTGGCTAGGCTAAGCCAGGCCAGTCTCCTCTTGGCACGGAGGCCCTCCGTTGCCCCGCTCGTCCTAGGAGCTCCTGTTTGCACCCGGTCCTGTCTGAGCAGTGGGAGCTCTCACCAGACTTCGTGCTGCAAGGGGCTCCCTGAGGGCTGCTCAGGGAGAGGGGCAGATTTGTGGGCTGTGCCGGGGGCTGGAGTCGGGGAGCGGTTGTGGGTGCTGAATGCCGGCCCTGCTGTTTCCTGTGGCTTGCGCCGGTGGGCAAGGGGCTGCCTGTGGGTGAGAGGGAGCAGTGCTCACGAGTGCGGTAGGCCAGCTGCAGCAGTGAGCCCACTGGGGCTGTGCACCAGAAAGCTGTGTCCCCGTGCAGGAGGAAGGCATGTTGTTACCACGGGTTTGCTAGCCCAAGGTGAAGTCCCAGTGAAGATGGGGCAGCCTGCGGTTTTCACACGTGTTCACAGGGGAATGCTGGCCATGGTAAAACCCTCTGTTCCTAGTGCAGAAAGGGCCTCACCCCCCTGGGGACAGAGACTTCCTCTCTCCAACTGCATTGGGGCCATTGCTTGTTGCCCGGTATTGTGGTTACCTGCCAGGACTAGAACTGAGGCTGGGTTCCATGAGATCTGACTTCAAAGCAGCGCTGTTCTCTCCAGTATCTCGCCTGCTTGCGCCTTGGGCAGAGCACGAAAGTGGCAGATACACCCAAAGGTCTGTCTGAAATCAGCCCGAACCCTGGAGGTCAGTGGGTGGGCGGGCAGGGGCTGTCAGTGGCACCCCAATGCTCCGGGTCCATTGTGCCACACTGTCCTGGCCCCCTGTGCTCCCCCTCTTGTTAGACCAGAAATTAAAAGGAGCAGTCGCAAGGTGCGGGGCTCCCGAGTCCCCACTGGACCCCGATTCACGTTGTTTATTATGTCTTGCCCCTGTTTGGAGAACCCCGGTGTGGTACAAACAAACAAAGGTCTGTTTCTCTGCCCCTCCCTCAAGAGAGAGGGGAATCAGAGGAACAGTAAAGGCAGTGGTGATCTCTCTTTGGCAGTTGTTGGGTTTGCCCTTTCGGGGCTTGGCTTCTCAGCTGGTAGAGTGTCTTTAATTGGGGTCTACGTTCAGCCCCTGCGCTTGGGGGCACCCTACCTTGTAGCTGGTCCATTCACTTCAAGGGTGGTGAGGCCTGCGAGCTGTCTTCTTCCTGTTCATGCTTTCCCCTTGTTAAGCTCCCCGCACCTCTCGGCCGGGCTAGCGCTGAATGAGCCCAGAGAGCGCTAGCCACCTCTACTAGAGTGAGGGTGTGCCCCTGCACACACGGGTTATCTGCCTGCAAGCTGCATGGGGACTGTTTAAAACCCCGTAGTACTGGTTCAGCGTAATGGGTTGTCACGGAGTGTGGGGGAGTCAGGTCCTGCACCCCTCTTCCCGGGATTCAATGTGACTCTCAGCCAGCCAGTAGAACAGAAGGTTTATTAGGGTTGTCAGGAAAGAGTCCAAACAGAACTTGTAAGTATGACCAGGACCCCTCAGCCGGGCCCTTCTGGGGGGCAGGGAGCTTAGACCCCAGCTCTGGGGCTCCCTGCGTTTCACCACCCAGCTCCAAACTGACCAAGAGCCAGCCAAAACTCCAGCAGGCTCTTCCCCTCCCCCGGGGCCCCTCCTCTAGCCTTTTACCATTCTCCCAGCCAAAGGTGTCACCTCCCAACCCCCGTCCTGGCTCATGTTACAGCCCCAGGTAAAGTCTCACACTCCCGATGCAGCCTTTCCCAATGCAGCCAGCCTCCCAGGTCAAATCCATCTCGCTCTCTACTCCGTCACATCTCTCCCCCCTTCGAGACTGAACTGAGCGGGGTCACTCTGACCAGTGGCCTGGGGAAGTTCAGGGCCCCCTCTCCGGGACAACGCATCCGCTATCAGGTTGGCACTTCCGTTCACATGGACCACGTCCATGTCGTAATCCTGCAGGAGCAGGCTCCACCTCAGGAGTTTGGCGTTGGCCCCTTTCATCTGGTGTAGCCAGGTCAGGGGCGAGTGGTCGGTGTACACGGTGAAGTGTCGCCCGAATAGATACGGCTCTAGTTTCTTGAGGGCCCACACCATGGCCAGACATTCCTTCTCGATGGCCGCATAATTCTGCTCTCGGGGTAGCAACTTCTTGCTTAAATACACGATGGGGTGTCTCTGCCCCGTTTCATCCTCCTGCATTAACACCGCCCCCAGTCCCATGTCTGAGGCGTCGGTGAACACCAGAAAGGGCTTGTCAAAGTCTGGGTTTGCCAGAACCGGGTCCCTGATCAAAGCCTCCTTCAGTGCACAGAGAGCCCTCTGGCACTCCTCGGTCCAGACCACCTTGTCTGGCTTCCCCTTCTTACATAGCTCAGTGATGGGGGTGGCTATGGCGCTAAAGTGGGGCACAAATCTTCGATAGTACCCCGCCATCCCAATAAAGGCCTGGACCTGCTTTTTAGTTTGTGGAGTGGGCCAGTCCCGGATCACCTCCACCTTGGCTGGTTCTGGCTTTAGGCGGCCGCTCCCCACCCGGTGTCCCAGGTAGGACACTTCAGCCATCCCCACCTTGCACTTCTCCGCTTTTACAGTCAGCCCAGCCTCCTGGAGTCGGTCCAGCACTTGTTTAACCTGGGACACATGGTCCTCCCAGGTCTGGCTAAAGACACAGATATCATCGATATACGCCACAGCGAAGCTCTCCATCCCCTTCAGTAGCTGATCCACCAGGCGCTGGAAGGTGGCTGGCGCTCCCTTGAGACTGAAAGGCAGGGTCAGGAACTCGTAGAGCCCCAGAGGAGTAATGAAGGCAGATTTCAGCCGGGCATCTGCATCCAGTGGCACTTGCCAGTAGCCCTTTGTAAGATCCATGGTGGTAAGGTACTGAGCCCCTCCCAGCTTGTCTAGGAGCTCGTCCGGCCGGGGCATGGGGTAGGCATCAGATACAGTGATGGCATTGAGCTTCCGATAGTCCACACAGAACCGGATTGACCCATCCTTTTTGGGGCCCAAGGGCTGGACGATGGCTGGATCACCCCCAAAGCCAGCATGTCCTTGACCTCTCTTTCCAGGTCCCGAGCTGTCTTCCCTGTGACTCGGAAGGGGGAGCATCTTATAGGTTGGTGTGATCCTGTCTGCACCCGGTGGACAGTCAGATTAGTGCGACCAGGCTGGTTGGAAAACAGCTGTCGGTACAGATGCAGCACCCCTCTGATCTCAGCTTGCTGGGCAGGGGTTAGCTGATCGGAGAGAGGGATTGTTTCTTGGGAGGAACCAGCTCCTGTCTCAGGGAATAGATCTACTAGAGGGTCACTTCCCTGCTCCTCCCAATGTCCACACACGGCCAGCACCACATTCCCCCTGTCATAATATGGCTTCATCATATTGCCATGGTACACCCGGCAGTGGTGTGCCCGGTTAGACAGCTCCACCACATAATTTACCTCATTTAGCTGCTTGACAACCTTGAAAGGGCCTTCCCAAGCGGCCTGCAGCTTGTTTTTCCTCACGGGGATGAGAACCATCACCTGATCCCCGGTGGCGTAGGCGCGGGCCCGCGCCGTGCGGTCATACCAGACCTTTTGCTTCCTCTGGGCTCTGGCCAGATTTCCCTTGGCCAGGCCCATGAGCTCAGTAAGTCTCTCTCGGAAGGTCAGGACATACTCCACCACTGACTCTCCCTCGGGGGCGGCCTCCCCCTCCCATTCGTCTCTCATCAGGTCCAGGGGCCCCCTTACCCTCCTGCCATATAACAGTTCGAAGGGCGAGAATCCAGTAGACTCCTGAGGCACTTCCCTGTACGCGAACAGCAGGTGCGGTAGGTACTTGTCCCAGTCCTGCGGGTGCTGGTTCATAAAGGTTTTCAGCATCATCTTTAGCGTCCCATTGAACCTCTCCACCAGCCCATTGGACTGGGGATGATATGCTGAGGCCCAGCTGTGCCAGACCCCACATTTCTCCCACAAGCACCGGAGCAGGGCCGACATGAAGTTGGACCCTTGGTCTGTCAGGACTTCCTTGGGGAACCCCACTCGGCTGAAAATGGTCAGCAGCGCATCCGCCACGGTGTCTGCTTCAATGGAGGATAAGGGCACCGCCTCGGGGTAGCGGGTGGCGAAATCTACCACCACCAGAATGTATTTCTTCCCCGACCGGGTTGTCTTGCTGAGAGGCCCCACTATGTCCATGGCCACCTTCTGGAAAGGCTCCTCTATGATGGACAAAGGCCTCAAAGCCGCTTTCCGCTTGTCCCGAGCCTTCCCCACCCGCTGACAGGGGTCACAGGACCGGCAGTACTGATGGACAGTTGTAAAGACCCCAGGCCAGTAAAAGTTCTGTAGCAGCCTCTGCCTGGTGCGCCGGATCCCCTGGTGCCCTGCGAGAGGGATGTCATGGGCCAGGTACAGTAGCTTGCGGCGATACTTCTGGGGGACCACCAGCTGCCTCCTGATCCCCCATGTCTCCATCTCACCGGGGGGAGCCCATTCCCGGTACAGGAACCCCTTCTCCCACAGGAACCTCTCCTGGCAACCTCTCCACATGGTCTGTACCTCCCTGCGGTCGGCCAGGTCCCTGAGCTTCCGCAAGGAGGGATCTCTCTGTAACTCGGCCTGAAACTCAGCTGCTGGGGAAGGAATGGGAGCCTGTTCCCTCATGTTGTCCGTGTCTGAGGCCGCAGCCTCTCTGCGCCTGGTCCTGGGGTACTCCCTCCCCACTGGGCCAGGGTCTTGCGCCCCGTGCAAGGCACCCTCTCCGAGGCCCGGGCGTAGCGCCCCTTGCCGGCTCTGGCTACGGGTCACGACCAGGGTATCCCGGGATTCACTGGGCCAGTCTTCTAGGTCCCCCCCCCATCAGTACCTCAGTGGGCAAATGCTGGTGCACCCCTATGTCCTTGGGGCCCTCCTTGGCCCCCCATTTCAGGTGTACCCTCGCCACGGGTACCTTGAACGGGGTCCCGCCCACCCCTGTTAGGGTCAGGTAGGTGTTGGGTACCACCCGATCTGGGGCCACCACCTCAGGCCGGGCCAGCGTCACCTCCGCGCCCGTATCCCAGTATCCAGTGACCTTCCTCCCATCTATCTCCAGGGGAACAAGGCACTCTCTCCGAAGGGACAGCCCCGCGCCCACCCTATAAACCGAGAACCCTGAGTCCGGAGCATCCAGCCCCCCCGAGGAGCTGGTCTGGGGCCTTCCTCCCTCCGGAGCCGTTGATAAGCTACCAGCCCCCCTCTTCTGGGCTGTCGGCCCCTCATCTGGCTGGGTCCCTACCCAGTTAACCCGGTGTGGGTTTGGTCTGCTCAGTCTGTCTCTGATCTTGGGGCACTGGGACCATACGTGGCCCCTCTGGCCGCAGTGATAGCAGCTCATGTCCCGTTGGTCCCCTCGAGCAGGTCGGTTGGTTCTGATGTCGGAGGTTCCCCTCGGGAGGGGGTTCTCCCTATTTCCCCTTTGGGAGGTCCCATGTTGCCTCTCTTGCTGCCTCAGGGTGGGCCTGCTCCTTTGGGATTCCTCCCTGCCACCCCTTGACCGACTGTTCATGAACTCGTCGGCCAGCCGCCCTGCGTGCTGCGGGCTCCCTGGATTTTTGTCCATCAACCATAGCTTCAGGTCTGATGGGCACAGTTCATACAGTTGTTCTAGTACGAATAGTTCGAGTAGGTCCTCCATAGTTTGGGCCCCAGCGGTCCACTTGCGGGCGTATCCATGTATCCGGTTGGCCAGTTGTAGGTACGTGATCTCAGGGGTTTTTCGCTGATCCCGGAACCTTTGACGGTACATCTCGGGAGTCAGCCCAAGCTCGCAGAGCAGGGCCTTTTTGAACAGTTCATAGTCCCCAGTCTCCGTCTCTTTCATTCGGCCGTACACGTCCAGGCCTGCAGGGTCTAGTAAGGGGGTGAGATACTGGATCTTGTCTGCAGGGTCAACCTTGTGCAACCTGCAGGCATTCTCAAAGGCCGCCAGGAAGCTGTCTATGTCTTCCCCTTCCTTACGCCGGGCCAGGAAGTTACGATCAAACTTCCCTGTAGTCTTGGGTCCCCCCTCACTCACCGCAGCCGGGGCCTCACTGCTCCTCAGCCTGGCCAACTCCAGCTCATGCTGGCGTTGTTTCTCCTCATGCTGGCGTTGTTTCTCCTTCTCCTCCAGCTCATGCTGGCGTTGTTTTTCCCGTTCTTCCCGCTCCTCCTTCAGTTCCTGCTGTCTCAACTCGAGCTCTTTCAGTTTTATCTCCCTCTCCCAATCCAGCCGCCTCCACTGCTGGGATGGGGAGCTCCTCCGGGAAGATCCCCTGCTGGCCGCCGGGGTCAAGGTGCCCTTGGTATTTGCTGGGCTTTCCCCAACCTCTCCCCTGGGCAGAGGCGAGAGGGGTCTTGGGATGTCCTCGGCAGCAGTCTGACCCCTCCCAGCCAGGTCGGGCCCTGGGGCCCATGCTGCGTCTGTCGGGCGGCTTCCCCCAGGGACAGGGATCGGGTCATCCAAGCGATCCTTCTCCTCCAGCTGCGCAATCAGCTGGTCTTTGGTGGACTTCCCAATGTGCAGCCCCCTCTGCCTGCACAGCTCCACCAGGTCGTTCTTACGGCACTTAGCATACATCTTCCTGTTGGCCACTCGCAGGCCTGTGCGGTCTTGGCCCCCACGGCTTCCAGGAGGAACCCCTAGTGTGCCAGCCCTTCTCACTGGTCACACCCTCAGGGTTAAGCGTAGCTCCTCCGCCCCCCGAAACCGCTTCTCTCTGCCTCTTCAGCAACCTGCTCCCCGTCAATCCCCCTTCGTTGTACTGCGCTCCAATCACTTACTGCAGGAAGTGCCGTTCATGGGGTGCAGAAGATCCCACCGCTGCCACCAGTTGTCACGGAGTGTGGGGGAGTCAGGTCCTGCACCCCTCTTCCCAGGATTCAATGTGACTCTCAGCCAGCCAGTAGAACAGAAGGTTTATTAGGGTTGTCAGGAAAGAGTCCAAACAGAGCTTGTAAGTATGACCAGGACCCCTCAGCCGGGCCCTTCTGGGGGGCAGGGAGCTTAGACCCCAGCTCTGGGGCTCCCTGCGTTTCACCACCCAGCTCCAAACTGACCAAGAGCCAGCCAAAACTCCAGCAGGCTCTTCCCCTCCCCCGGGGCCCCTCCTCTAGCCTTTTACCATTCTCCCAGCCAAAGGTGTCACCTCCCAACCCCCGTCCTGGCTCATGTTACAGCCCCAGGTAAAGTCTCACACTCCCGATGCAGCCTTTCCCAATGCAGCCAGCCTCTCAGGTCAAATCCATCTCGCTCTCTACTCGTCACATGGGTACCCCCAAGGAGAAGAGACGATGAGAGGACCAGAAGAATGCCACCATGGCTTAATAGCTGAGCAATAGAGGCCATTAGAGGCAAAAGGCATCCTTTCAACTCTAGAAGTCAGATCCTAGTGAGGCTACCAGGAAGGAAAGCAAACTATGGCAGGTTAAGTATAAAAGTGTAATGAGGCAGGCCAAGAAAGAATTTGAGAAGCAACATGCCAAAGATGCAAAAACTACCAGTGAGGATTTTTTTAAGTACACCAGAAGCAGAAAGCCAGCCAAACAGCCAGTGTCGATAGAATGTTTTAGTACAAATTGATAAATTAAATAGTAATATGTCACCAGGAGCAGATGGTATCACCCCAGGGTTCTGAAGGAACTCAAATGTGAAATTGCAGAACTCCTATCTGTGGTATGAAATCTGTCACTTAAATCAGCTGCTGGACTGTGAGACGGGAGGGTAGCTAATGGGATCTAGCACTTCCAGGCTGGTGAGCCTACCGGGCACGTTGGTTGAAACTGGAGTAAAAAAAAGAATGATCAGACAGAGATGAACATGATTTGTTGGGGAAGAGTCGACAGGGCTTTATTAAAGAGAAATCCTTCCTCACCCATTTGTCAGAGTTCTCTAAGGTGGTGAACAAGCATGTAGAGAAGGGTTTTCCAGTGGCTAGAGTGTACTTGGATTTTCAGAAAGCCTTTGATGTGATCCCTCACCAAAGGCTCTTAAGTAAACTGAGCAGTGATGGGATATCAGGGGATGTCCTCTTATGGATCAGCAAAAACAACGAGGAGGCCTTGTGGCATCTTAGAGACGAACAAATTTATTTGGGCATAAGCTTTCGTAGGCTAGAACCCACTTCATCAGATGCATGGAGTGGAAAATACAGGAGCAGGTATAAATACACGAAAAGATGTGAGTTGTGTTACACACACACCCCAGCATCTTCAGGGGCACCCAGACAGGCGGGTGTATCCGTGACCTGGCACACAGGCAGCCCTTGGGGGTAGCCCAGAGAAAAGGAAGTTACAGCAGAGTCTGTTCTGGTCAGCACAGAGCCCTGTCCCTCTGACCCCCCTTTGTCCCAGTTTGTGTGCCCCGACTTCTCCAGAAGCCAACCCTTAACCACCTCCTGGCACCTCCCCAGGCCTTTGTTCCCCAGCTAGGCAAACATGGTGTGGCTTCTTGCCGAGAGGTAGCAACCAAAGCCCATGGATGGCCAGGTATCGAAATAATAGAATCGTAGGACTTGAAGGGACCTCGAGAGGTCTCTAGTCCAGTCCCCTGCACTCATGGCAGGACTAAGTATTATGTAGACCATCCCTGACAGGTGTTTGTCCAACCTGCTCTTAAAAACCCCCCAATGATGGAGATTCCACAACCTCCCCAGGCAATTTATCCCAGGGATTGGATTTGCCATTGTCATTTGGGAACTCCTGGTATGGGGCCCAAGCCCCCGGCACTTGGGAGTCATTCAGCCCCGAGTCTCTTGGCCTCCGCAGCGCGCAAACAATCCTTCCTACCCCCTAGGTAACGCTGAAGCATGCAGGGGAAACTGAGGCACACATAGGATTAACAGATATATTCCAGAAATTCCCACTTTGTCATAGAGGTAGAGCACCTGTCTGGGCATCCACAGAGCCAATGGCGCCATGTCAGCCACCAGTTGCGGGGCTGCCTGCCCTGACACCCCTCCCCGGCCGGCCCTGCCACAGGGCTGCCCTCATACATACCCATCCTCCTCTTCCCCCCCCCCCGCCCCCGCTCTCCTTGGCCTGTTTGCTACCAGGTTACAGCATGGCTTTGCTCCCACATGCCAGCAGCCAGTGAGCACAGCCGCCGCTTGCCCTGGTGCTGTGGGCAGAAGGGTGCCCTCTCTCGACCCCATGCACCAAATGTCTGTGCTGGTGCATCTCCCGGTTGAGGAGCTGCCCAGAGGTCCCTGTGCCACGGCAGAGAGGCTCTTTGTGGGGAGGGCAAGGAGGCTGCCTGCCGTGAGGGTGCCTTTTCCCCTGGGGCTGGCAGCGAGCCCTTGGTGCAGGGCTCTGTGAGCCGGCTGTGAGCCCTGCTGGGGAATTGCCTCCCCTCCTGCAAAGTTTCTGTCTCGTTGGCAGGGCTCCCTGTGGATTTGGTGACTGGCTGTGGCTAGGGCTAGAGGGAAGGAGGCCTTGGGGTCACACTACCCAGCCCCACTGTACCTGATTCCCCACCCCCGCTCTTATCCCCTGGGCTGGTGCTGGAACTGCGTCTGGCTGGGCTGTGATCCGAGCCAGCCTCTGGAGCGCTGCCCTCCCTGCGGATCCCCAGCTCCTCATTGGTATTCCAGGCAGGGCCGCGTCCGCATCAGCTTTGTGGCACGGCTCCTCGCTGCCTCAGAGGCACTGTGCTCTGAGCAGGGACCCGGGGAGGGCGAGTCGCCCGCAGCAGACTTGGCAGATCCCAGCGTCCAGAGGGTGTAGCAGAGACCACGCGGCCCTGTCCCTCTCCCCACCCTCCTTGGACCCTCGCAGTCCCTGCTATCCCAGCCGGGCGCTCTCCCTCCAGCTCTGCCAGTCTCCCTCTACGCTTCTGGCCTGTGCTAGGCCAAGTGCACTGCCCCGGCTACCCTGGGCAAGGGGCCCCCGAGTTCAGGTGAGGACCCTCGAGCTGCTCCAGACCTGGAGGCTGTGGTGCTGCTGTGCCTCCCCGTGAGTTGGAGGGCCGAGACTGGCACGTGTTTGCAGGCTGGGGACGCAGCCTGTGGCGGTGCAGGGGGGGACACCCCTGCCTGCTGAACATGCCCCCCCAGTGGGGTTTGGGTTTTAATAGGGACCATCGGACCGTAGTCTGACCTGCTGGGGGTTGCAGGCTGTTGCATTTCCTACATTCAGTGCATTGAGCCCAGTCACTTGGGTTTGACTAAACCACCTTCCAGATGGGCAGCCAGTGTGGGTGTGACGATCAGAACACGGAGAACCCACCGCTGCCCTTGGCGGCTGGTGCCTGGTGGGGGTGTCTGGCGTCAGCGTCCAGCCACGGCTCCTTATTCTGCCCTGCTCTGCTAGACTGAAGGGCCCTGTCGCACCTGGCATTTTCTCCCCAGGAAGCCCTTAGACACTGTGGTCAGGTCACCTGTCGGCCTTCTTCCTGATTAGCTCGGCAAGCTCACACTGGCAATAAGGTGTACATGTTTCACAGTGAGAGTCGTTACCCACTGGAACGACGGACCCAGGAGCAGCGGCATCTCCAGCACTGACCATTTTTCAGTCCAAGGATCTGTGCTAGGATCTATTGTGGGGCAGTCTGTGGCCTGTGTGGTACAGGCGGCCAGACTGGGTGATCACAGGATCCCGTCTGGCCCTGGGAGCTAGGAATCTCTCGGGCCCATGCACCCTTTCTTAAAGCCCCCTGCAGCGGCAGCTGGTGCACTGCCCTCCACGCTCTCTTACGGGGCACCTTGTGGCATGCAGCCGCTCCGCTTGCCCTGCTGGAGTGTTGGCTCACAGCCCTGAACTCTTTGGCAGGCCACCATGTGAACACCACCGTTAGTGCGCCAGAGACAGGAACATAGGGCTGGAAAGGACTTGAGTCATTGAGCGCAGGGCGTAGGACATAAAAACGAACCAATGGTCCAGCTAGCCCAGTGTCCTGTCTTCAGTCAGTGGCCAGTGCCAGGTGCCTCAGAGGGAGTGAGCAGACCAGGGCAATTTATCACATGATCCAGCCCCTGTTGTCCAGTCCCAGCTTCTGGCAGTCAGAGGTTAGGGGACGCTTGAAGCATGAAGTTGTATCCTGACTGTCTTGGCTAATAGCTATTGATGGACCCGTCCTCCATGAACGTCTTTTTTTTTTTTCTTTTTTTTTTTAAACTCATACTTTTGGCCTTCACAGCATCCCTTGGCAATGAGTTCCACAGGTTGACTGTACTCTGTTCACTCCCTCTGAAGCATCTGGCATTGGCCACTGTCAGAAGACAGGACACTGGGCTAGATGGACCTTTGGTCTGACCCACTGTGGCCGTTCTTATGTTCTGTGAAGAAATACTTCCTTACGTTTATTTTCAGCATGCTGCATACAGTACTTATTTAATAGGGTGACCCCTGGTTCGTGTGTTAAGTGAATGGGTAAATTACACTTACTTTCTTCACATCACTCATGATTTTACAGACCTCTATCATATCCCCTCCTTAGTCGTCTCTTTTCCAAGCTGAACAGTCCCAGTCTTATTTCTCTCTCCTCATATGGGAAGTTGTTCCATCCCTCTAAACATTTTTGTTGCCCTTCTCTGTACTTTTTCCAATTCTAATATATCTTTTTTGAGCTGGTCTACCAGATCTGCATGCAGTATTCAAGATGGGGGCGTACCATGGATTTATATAGTGGCATTATGTTATTTACTGTCTTTTTATATATCAGTTTCCTAACATTCATAACATCCTGTTAGCTTTTTTGACGGCCGCTGCACATTGAGCGGATGTTTTCAGAGAACTCTCCATGACTCCAAGATCTCTTTCCTAAGGGGTAACAGCTAATTTAGACCCCATCATTTTATATGTATAGTTGGGATTATGTTTTCCAATGTGCATCACTTTGCATTTAGCAACATTCATCTGCCATTTTATTGCCAGCATATGACACAGCCGGGTTATTAGTCATTGGGAACACCGTGGAGAACAGAGCTTGTTAGCACAGGGGAGCAGGGACTTTCAGTAACGTCCATCTGGGGGAATCCAGAGCCCTGGGCTCCCCCCCCCGAATCCCAAACCAGGAGACTGACTGACTCGCTTCCAGCAGCCCAGCCTCAGTCTCCCCAGCTCCCCGCCTCTGTCTCTTTCCCTGACAAACAGGTCACCTGGTCTCTGTTCTCCAACATCCCTGGCTGGCTCCTTGCAGGGGCTGGACTCCGGCTATCATTTGTCAAGGTACAGTGTCGGTTGGTCTCTGTGCCCAGGCAACCCGTCAGCATCTCTGCAATGATATCAGACCCTGATCTCACCACCTACTACTCGAGTAACACATGGGGGAAACTGAGGCACACACAGTATTCAGAGAAAACATTAAGGGCCCTCCCACTTTGTCACAGATGCCATTTCACATCCTCCTCTGGTCCTATGGACTGGAAAGAACTTCCTCCTCCTCGTGATACGACTGGAGTACTCATCCTGCTTCTTTCCAAATACAGAACTTGAACACTTCTGGCTTTCCTGCATCGTTATTCACATTTTCCCCATCTCCATCTAGTAATGGGCCCGTACCATTGGTAGGATTTTTGTTCCTGACAGACTTAAAACCAGAACACCCTCCTTCCTGTTGTCCTTGCCGAAGTTCCCTCTAAGCTGCGTGGCCGCGCAGGAGACTGTTAAGCACTGACAGGTGCCCCCCCCCCCCCACCCGACCAGGTGCTGCTGCGGGGAGAGAGCGCTTGGGGAGAGTCCTCTCTCTCCCTGCTGTAGCCCCGGGGCAGCTTGCACCCCAAATCCCTCATCCCCAGCCCCACTCCAGAGCCTGCATCCCCAACCGGAGCCCTCACCCCACACCCCAACCCTCTGCCACAGCCCTGAGCCCCCTCCCACACTCCGAACCCCTTGGCCCCACACATCACCTCCATATTGGTGCACACAAAATTCATTCCGCACGTGTGGGGAAAAATTAGAGGGAACAGTGGTGCTTACTCCGCCAGCCATGGATTTCTCAATGACGTCTTTAGCTTCCCTTATCAGTTTTGTACATTTCATAATTTCTAATCTCTGGTGATTGCTATTTCCTTCTCCTTCTTTCCATTTCTTATATATTTATTTAAATAGCATTGTCCTTGCGCGTGGTCCTGCTGCTTTGTGGCTTGGCTACCTGGCTGGCCGCTGGCAGCGAAGGCTCAGTGCTGTCCAAGCCAGCAGTGCTCTGGGGAGTGTAGGGGACAGCTCCGCGCAGCGTGGGCCCTAGCATTCCACGACCGGAATGGGAGAGCAAACAAGCAAAGGGTATAATCACCTCCTGAGTCAGCAGCTGCTGCTAAGGGACAAGTCCTTTTCGAGCCTGTCTTCAGGCAGCCCTGCCCCCTCTCCCAGGGGCAGTCAGGGAGTTGGCAAGCTCCTGACTCACCCCGGACAGGCCTGAGTGGCATTAGCCTGACAGTTCTCCCTCCCCAGGCATCCGACTTCTCTGGCTAGGAAACAGAGAGGGGGGGTCCCTGCCCAGCTAGAGGGAGGGAGCTGGGAGCACCATGCGGGGACTGGATGGTGTCAGGCAAAGCAGCTGCGTCCTGGGGTGGAGGTTCCAGAGCTAGGGGCCAAGGGAAGCTTGGTGCATGGGAAGCTGTCTCCAAGTACCGCCGATCTTCGCTCTCCCAGGCCAAGGCCGGTGCCGGTGTTACTGGGGAGGGGAATTCGCCCTCGGGACAGGGCCGATCTTCGCTCTCCCGGGCCAAAGCCGGTGCCTCTGTTACTGGGAGGGGAATTCGCCCTCGGGACAGGGCCGATCTTCGCTCTCCCAGGCCAAGGCCGGTGCCTCTGTTACTGGGAGGGGAATTCACCCTCGGGACAGGGCCGATCTTCGCTCTCCCGGGCCAAGGCCGGTGCCTCTGTTACTGGGAGGGGAATTCACCCTCGGGACAGGGCCGATCTTCGCTCTCCCGGGCCAAGGCCGGTGCCGGTGTTACTGGGGAGGGGAATTCGCCCTCGGGACAGGGCCGATCTTCGCTCTCCCGGGCCAAGGCCAGTGCCGGTGTTACTGGGGAGGGGAATTCGCCCTCGGGACAGGGCCGATCTTCGCTGTCCCAGGCCAAGGCCGGTGCCAGTGTTACTGGGGAGGGGAATTCGCCCTCGGGACAGGGCCGATCTTCGCTGTCCCAGGCCAAGGCCGGTGCCTCTGTTACTGGGGAGGGGAATTCGCCCTCGGGACAGGGCCGATCTTCGCTCTCCCGGGCCAAGGCCAGTGCCTCTGTTACTGGGAGGGGAATTCGCCCTCGGGACAGGGCCGATCTTCGCTCTCCCGGGACAAGGCCGGTGCCTCTGTTACTGGGAGGGGAATTCGCCCTCGGGACAGGGCCGATCTTCGCTCTCCCGGGACAAGGCCGGTGCCTCTGTTACTGGGGAGGGGAATTCGCCCTCGGGACAGGGCCGATCTTCGCTCTCCCGGGCCAAGGCCGGTGCCAGTGTTACTGGGGAGGGGAATTCGCCCTCGGGACAGGGCCGATCTTCGCTCTCCCGGGCCAAGGCCGGTGCCAGTGTTACTGGGGAGGGGAATTCGCCCCCAGGACAGGGCCGATCTGCCCTTGGAGGCTTCACGGCAGGCTGTGCTGTGTCTGCCCACAGCTCCGCCGGGCCTCGTGGGTGGGTGCTTGGCTCACCAGGGGAGCGGGGTCTCAGCCCAGCACAGGGTCACGTGGGGTGATGGGATGGTCCCTTCTGGCCTTAGATGTTCTGAAGTCCACCAAGTGCCTCCCAACCTGTCGGGATTGCCCTGAGGAGTCCAGCTCCTAGTCCCCCTCTGCTGGGTCTGACATCCCCCCCCGGGTCCACACTCGCCTCTCCCTGGGCTTTGCCTCCACTCCTGCTGCCCCTGCCCCAGAGATACCAGTCCCTCAGCTGGCCCGGGGTGCAGCCGTCACTGTGCTGCCCCACAGCTGAGCCCCATCTCCTGGGGGTGCTGGCACCTGCTGATGGTCTCCCACAGCCACGAACTCTGTAACAAGTACCAGGGCTGAGCAGACGCTGTACCACAGCAAAACCCCCATGGGCTCCATGGGGCTGGCACAGGGCCTGGGCCTGTGGGGGGCATCCCCACTTCAAACAAGGCTCCCTGCGGCCCTTGGCTCATGGCCTGAGCTGTGCCAGGGGGCTGTGCGAGGCAGAACACCTCTGGGAGCGGGCACAGGGCAGTGCCCTCCCGCAGCGCCCGTGCCAGGTCACGGCCCACAACGGCCCCCTTGCCTCCCCCTGCTCAGCGGGCTCTGGGGTCTCTTCTCCCCTCTCCGTCCTCGGCGGGTTCCCCTGCCCCCTTCAGGGCTCCCCAGCTCTGCTCCTGGTGCCCCAGAGGGACGTTCTCAGCCCCTCTGCTGGGGGCTGGTTGTGATTCTGGGGTCTCCCTTCCCCCCGCAGGCCTATAACATCCACGTGAATGGCGTCCTGCACTGCCGGGTGCGGTACAGCCAGCTGCTGGGCCTGCACGAACAGGTGAGTCGCGCCCTGCCTGCTGCAGCCAGGAGGGCAGGCCTGTGCCCTGCTCCCCCACAGCCAGCCGCTCCCCTGCTCGGCACCAGGCATCCGGCCCCCGCAGAGATCTGCGGCCCGGCCTCCCTCGCGGCAGGGAGAGTCTGGCCCATGGGGGGCGTGGGGGGAAGCTGAGCCAAGCTGCTGAGAATCAGCCGTTCCCGGGTCCCTGTGGGAGCTCCTGGGCAGCCCGGGCACAGTCCCCTGCCAGCCCCCGGGCCCCACACCGCTCCCTGGGGTGTGTAGGAAGGGCTGTCGTCATCTGCAGGGCCGCCCTGGGGGTGCTGGCACCGGGTGAGGCGCTCACTGCCTGGGCTGCCTCTCTCCATCTCCAGGGTCAGGCACACGTTTCCCTCGGGGCACTTGGAGGAGAGATTTCTCAGGTCCCAGGTGGCTAGAGGGACGGGCTCTCCCTCGTGTTGGGGGCAGTGGAGTTAGGTGCTGCCCCATCCCCATCTCAGGTTAAGAGGATGGTCCCCAGGGAAGGCTCAGGCCAGGGCCGATGGTGGGACCTATGGGTCTGCTCAGACGTGCCCCTGGGGCGTCCGTGTTCTGTGCTCTCCTTCCAGCTCAGGAAAGAATACGGGGCCAATGTGGTGCCTGCCTTCCCTCCAAAGAAGATCTTCACCCTCACCCCGGCAGAGGTGGAGCAGAGGAGAGAGCAGCTGGAGAAATACATGCAGGCCGGTAAGCGGCCGGCAGAGAGCTCTCAGCGGCGGGCAGCAGCCAGAGTGTGCACACGGCCTGGGCAGGGAGCTGCCAGCAGGGGCCCAATGCTTACCTCCCCACCCAGGCCCCGGAGCACTGCAGGGCCCCGGCGCCTACCTTCCCCCCCCCCCCCACCCCACAGGCCCTGGCGCCTACCTCCCCCCTCCCAGGCCCCGGAGCGCTGCGAAGGGTGGGACCATCCATGGTGGTTGGTTGCCAGGTGTCCACGTCCCGGCCATGGATCTGCCCCTCTCCTCAAGAGCTGCCTGGAGATGGGACCTAAGGGCCCAGGCCGCCAGGCGCCATCCACAGCTGTGTCTCTGCCTGCCCCAGAGCCCCCAGACCTTCCCTCCCGCTGGGGAACAGTGCCCCACACGGGGGAAACTGAGGCACGCACGGGACTCAACAAAGCATTACTAAAAATTCCCACTTCGTCACAGTCTGTGTGCGCGTGTCCGTTTGTGCTCTCAGCCCTGGGGTTCCATGGGAGATGGGGGGTTCTCTCTGGGTTGGAGGGGGTCCTTGAGGGTCGGGGGTGCTCTCTGTGTGTGTGGGTATCAAGGCGGGTCGGGGGGTTCTGTGAGAGGTCAGGGGGGTTGTCTCTGGCTGTGTGGGGTACAACGGGAGGTTGTGGGGTTCCGTGAGGGTTCGGGGGTGTGCTCTCTGGGTGTGTGATGTAACATGGGGGGATGAGGGGTGAGAATTCGGGGGGGTGCTCTCTGAGTGTCTGGGGTACCTCTGTGGGTTCTGCGAGGGTTTGTGGGGGTGCTCTCGTAGAATCATAGAATCTCAGGGTTGGAAGGGACCTCAGGAGGTATCTAGTCCAACCCCCTGCTCAAAGCAGGACCAAGCCCAACTAAATCATCCCAGCCAGGGTTTTGTCAAGCCTGACCTTAGAAACCTCTAAGGAAGGAGATTCCACCACCTCCCTAGGTAACCCATTCCAGTGCTTCACCACCCTACTAGTGAAAAGGTTTTTCCTGATATCCAACCTAAACCTCCCCCACTGCAACTTGAGACCATTACTCCTTGTTCTGTCATCTGCTACCACTGAGAACAGTCTAGATCCATCCTCTTTGGAACCCCCTTTTAGGTAGTTGAAAGCAGCTATCAAATCCCCCCTCACTCTTCTCTTCTGCAGGCTAAACAATCCCAGTTGCCTCAGCCTCTCCTCATAAGTCATGTGCTCCAGCCCCCTAATCATTTTCATTGCCCTCCGCTGGACTCTCTCCAATTTGTTCACATCCCTTCTGTAGTGGGGGGCCTGAAATTGGACGCAATCCTCCAGGTGTGGCCTCACCAGTGCCGAATAGAGGGGAATGATCACGTCCCTCGATCTGCTAGCAATGCCCCTACTTATACAGCCCAAAATGCCGTTAGCCTCTCTGGGTGTGTGGGGTAGCATGGGGGGATGGGGAGTTCTGTGAGGGGCCAAGGGGTGCTCTCTTGGTGCTTGGGGAACCGTGGGGAGTCGGGGGGTTCTGTGAGGGCTCAGGAGGTGCTCTCTGGGTTTGTGGGATACCATGGGGAGTCAGGGTCCCATGAGGGGCCAGGGGGTGCTCTGGGTGGGTGGGTACCATGGGCGATGAGGGGGTTCTGTGAGATGTCGGGGTGCTGTGTAGGTATATGGGGTACCATGGGGGGACGGGGTTCCGTGAGGGGTTGGGGGTGCTCTCTGGGTGTATGGGTACCATGGGGGGACGGGGGGTTCCATGAGGGGTCGGGGTGCTGTGTAGGTATATGTGGTACCATGGGGAGATAGGGAGGCACAATCTAAGGGCTGCATGGGGTTTTAAGGTGGGAGGGGGTGCATGCTCTCACAGAGAGTCCCGTGTGGGAACGGGGGGTACACACACTGTGGGCTGGTGGGGGTGCATGTTGTCAGGGCTGGGGGTGCTTTGTGGAGGGAGGATGGGTGGGAGGGTTCCCTGGGAGGGGACTCGGGGCTGTGGGGGAGGAGGTGTGCACTCTCTGGACATGTGGGTACCATGGGGAGATGGGGGGGCATGCTTTCGGGGCTGGAGGGGTGGTTCCATGAGGGAACTGGAGGGGGCACATGCTTTGTGGGACGGGGGGTTGGTTCCATGGGGCAGGGCGCTCTCTCGGCTGAGAGGTGGGTTCTAGGGGGGAGCGCGCGGCGATCTCTGTTCCGGGGGGTGCGTGTCGCTGGGCTGGGGGGGAGGTGCGGCTCTCTCTGGGCCAGGGGGTGGGTTCTGGGGGGCTCTCTCTGGGCTGGAGCGGGGTGCCCTGGGGGGGGGGTGTCTGTGGGCCGGGGGGGGGTGCCCCGGGAGGGAAACTCTCTCTGGGCCGGAGGGGGAGTGCCCCGGGGTTGGGGGGGACTCTCTCTGGGCCGGATGGGGGGTGCCCCGGGGGGGGGGGGGGGGACTCTCTCTGGGCCGGAGGGGGGGGTGCCCCGGGGCGGGGGGGGTGTCTGTGGGCCGGGTTCTGGACGCGCCTCCTGACTCCTGGGTTTGTTCCGCCCTTAGTGCGGCAGGACCCGGTGCTGGGAGGCAGTGAGACCTTCAACTGCTTCCTGCGCAAAGCGCAGCAGGTGAGCGGGGGGCAGAGGAAGGGGGCGCGGGGGTGGGGGGGGTGTCGGGCTCCCCGGGGTCGGGGCTATGCCCAGCTCCCACAGTCTGTAGGGGGGGACCCCACAGTGAGCCAGGGCCCCTGGGCTCTCACTCTTCTCCAGGGTCGGCCGCGCAGCCTCACCGCCTCCTAGCCCCCGGGCTCCCGCACCCTGCGGAGGCTCCTGGCCGCGCCGGCCAGGCATTCGGGGTGTTGGCCCTGGCACGGGGCCCAGACAGGCCGTAGGGGAGCACAGAGAAGTGGGGGTTCGAGCAGCGCCCATGTCTATCCCGGTGAGCCCGTGGTGGGGCCGTGTCTCTGACGGCCTTCCTCAGTCAGTTCCCGGGTCAGACCCCCCTGGGACCCCCCTCCCACCTCTCTGCCCAACCCCTTGCTGAGCCGGGAGTCGCTGGCGCTGGGTCTCTGGGCCCCTCGATCAGCCGGCTCCAGGCTGACTGTTCATCCACCTCGGGCCCTTAGCCTGCCCTGCGAGCCAACCGCACCCCTCCCCCAACCCTGGGGAGCAATGCAACGTACTGGGGAAACTGAGGCACACCTAGGCATCGTACAAAGAGCGCAGAAAACCCCCTTGTCACAGATGGAGGTGTGGGCGGGGCTGCGGGGGCAGGGCATGGAGCCCCTCACCTTGTCCCCATGTCCCAGGAGACGCAGCAGATCCCCACCGAGGAGGTGCCGCTGGAGGTGCTGCTCTCCAACGGGCAGAAGATCACGGTCACCATCCTGACCTCGGACCAGACAGAGGACGTCCTGGAGGTAGGTGCAGCGGGGCAGAGGTGCTGGTGGGGGGCACAGACGGGGGAAGGGCATGGGCCCTGGTGAGTGGCAGCAGCCGTGCTCCGGGGGGGGGTGTTTCATCCTGCCGCTGCTCCCCCAGGCTGCCTCTGGGGTCACTCCCCAGCCTCCCCCCCCGGGCTGTTTCTGGGGTCACACACCACCACCACCACCACCCCCCACCGGCTGCCTCTGGGGTCACACACCACCCCCCCGCCCCCCACCCGGGCTGTCTCTGGGGTCACCAGCCCCCCCTGGGCTGTCTCTGGGGTCACTTACCAGCACCCCCCCTTCCCAGCTGTCTCTGGGGTCACTCACCAGCACCCCCCCCCTTCCCAGCTGTCTCTGGGGTCACTCACCAGCGCCCCCCCTCCCCCCCCGGGCTGTCTCTGGGGTCACTCACCAGCGCCCCCCCCTCCCCCCCCCGGGCTGTCTCTGGGGTCACTCACCAGCGCCCCCCCCTCCCCCCCCGGGCTGTCTCTGGGGTCACTCACCAGCACCCCCCCACCCCCCCGGGCCTGTCTCTGGGGTCACTCACCAGCACCCCCCCACCCCCACCCCCGGGCTGTCTCTGGGGTCACACACCAGCCCCCCCCCCCCCCCCAGCTGTCTCTGGGGTCACTCACCAGCCCCCCGGGCTGTTTCTGGGGTCACTCACCAGCCCCCCACCCCCCAGGCTGTTTCTGGGGTCACTCACCAGCTTCCCCCCCGGGCTGTCTCTGGGGTCACTCACCAGCCCCCCCCCCCCCCCCCCCCCCCCCCCCCCCCCCCCCGGCTGTCTCTGGGATCGCTCACAAGCTTCCCCCCGCCCTCCGGGCTGCCTCTGGGGTCACTCACCAGCCGCCCCCCACCCCCAGGCTGTCTCTGGGGACCCCACCGCTGTCTCCAGGGGTGCCCTGAAGTCCCGCCCCCCCGATGCTCATGCCCACGGGTGTCTTGCTGTCCTAACCTGCCCGTGCACAGAGCTGCCGTGTACTTGCCCGTCGGCCATCTCAGCGTGGGCGGGAGGCAGACCTGCCACACGTCCCTGCGGCCCAGCCTAGGGGAGTAGGCATGGCAGGGGCGGCAGCCCCAGGCTTCCCGGGCCCCAGCTTGGCCCCCCACAGGCAGGGTGGGTGCGGGGAGCTGCCTGGCCTGGCCCTGCCTGGCAGGAGGAGGGCTCCGGGGGGCTTTGGGTGGGGCTGGCGAATGCCATCTGGGGTGCCCAGGGCCCCTGTCCCTGCGTGTGCCCTCGGCGCCCAGGGCTGCCATGGGGCTGCCGGCCCCGGGCAGGGCTCGGGCCGTGGGGAGAGGTGACTTTCTCCTCGCTCCCCAGGCTGTGGCCTCCAAGCTGGATCTGCCCGAGGACCTAGTCGGCTACTTCAGCCTCTTCCTGGCCAGAGATGCCAAGGACGGAGCCTTTTCCTGTGAGTGCCTCCCTCCGGTTGGGCTGTAGCTGGGGAGCCCCGGGGTGGGCCTTGGGGTGGGGGAGGGAAGGGCAGGGTGCCATGCGTGAGGCAGGGAGGGGACGGGACAGCCCCCTGGTGAGCCGTAGGGGAGGGAAGGGAGGGCGCTGTGCGTGGGGCAGGCCCTGGGGAGGGAGGGGAGGGCAGAGCGCCAGCACGGGGCAGGCTCCTGGGGAGGGAGGGGAGGGGAGGGCAGAGCCCTGGCGCTTGGCAGGCCCCTGGGGAGGGAGGGGAGGGGAGGGCAGAGCCCCGGCATGGGGCAGGCCCCTGGAGGGGAAGGCAGAGCCCCGGCGCGGGGCAGGCCCCGGGGAGGGGAGGGGAGGGCAGAGCCCCGGCGTGGGGCAGGCCCCTGGGGGGGAGGGGAGGGGAGGGCAGAGCCCCAGCGTGGGGCAAGCCCTGGGGAGGGAAGGGGAAGCCAGAGCCCCGGCACGGGGCAGGCCCCTGGGGAGGGAAGGGAGGACAGGGTGCTGGCGTGGGGCAGGCCCCGGGGAGGGAGGGGAGGGCAGAGCCCCGGTGCGGGGCAGGCCCCGGGGAGGGAAGGGAGGGAAGTGAGGACAGGGTGCTGGCGTGGGGCAGGCCCCGGGGAGGGAGGGGAGGGGACAGCTGTCCCGGTCTGGGAAGAGCCCTGGCCCGGCTGGCTGCGGGGTCTGAGCACTGCTTTTTCTTGGCAGTCATGAGGAAGCTGCAGGAGTTCGAGCTGCCGTACGTGTCTGTCACCAGCCTCCGCAACCCCGACTACAAGATCATCCTGCGCAAGAGGCGAGTGGCTTGGCCGGCCAGGCTGTCCGGGGCCCCCAGCCCCCTTGCTGGGCCAGCATGCAGCCCCCTGGCTCGGCTGCCTGTGGGGTCCTCAAGCCTGGCCCAGTGAGGAGCAAGGCTGGGCCTCTCCGCTCCAGGGATCTGCGACTCTTCCTGCCCTGTTCTCCGGGGCGCTGCCTGGCCGTGCTTCGCGCCCCGGGTCTCACCATGGCGCCCCACAGAGACGAGCCCCCAGGGCCTATTGGCAGGGCGGCCTGAGCCCAGCCTGGCCAGCCAAGCGCAAGGCAGGCTGTGCTGGTGGGAGCAACACCCCCAACGCCACGCTCGTCTCTCGGTGGGCCCTTGTCTCGGAGCCTCGCGCGTCCCAGCTGGCTGGCACTCACCTGCTCTGCCTCCCAGGAGCGCGAAGGGTTGGTCACTTCGTCCCGTTGTCTCTGCCAGCGTCTCCACTCGGGCTGATTCCAGCCAGTTCTCGTTAAAGGAGCCGGTCTCGCCTCGTTCTCAGTGCGCATCGGGAGCAGGGTTCCCAGGGTAAACTGAGGCACGCCTGTCAGAAAAGTGTTAGCAGAAACTCCGCTGCGCGCCTTGCTCCCTTTGGCACTCAGCCTGGTCTGCACGGCAGAACTGTCTAGCTGCGGTATAACTGTGTGGTGAATAAGCCCCATCCCTGGGCGCCGGAGTGACCCCGTGTACCCAGCGCCGGGTCAGCGCGGAGTTGAGCGCTGTCTTCCCCCGGCGCGCTGTAAATCCGTAGACGTGCCCTGAGTGCATCGTGAGCAGGGTACACCGCCACGTGCAAATCTCACCACAAATGTCCCTTGTCACACGTTGGGCCCCACCAGGCCCCCGTGGCCCTACGCTGCTGCCCAGCACAGAGAACGAGAGCCTGGCCTCACTATCTGAAAAGCCCTGGGCCCCACAGGCTAGGGCAGGGCCTGAGGGGCTGGAGTGTGTGGCAATGCCCTGCCTGTGCCTCCCCCCTTGAGCAGCACCCTCTCCCAGGTGTGTGGCTTCCCCGCCCCCCCCCCCCACACCCCCCTTATTCTCACTGATGCTTGTGACGAAGTGGGAATTTTAAAAAATATTTGTGTGAAGCCTGTGTGTGCCTCAGTTTCCCCTGTGTGTGCCTCAGTTTCCCCTGTGTGCGGCACTGTTCCCCAGCGGGCGGGAAGGTCTGGGGGCTCTGGGGCAGGCAGACACACAGCTGTGGATGGCGCCTGGCGGCCTGGGCCCTTAGGTCCCATCTCCAGGCAGCTCTTGAGAAGAGAGGGGCAGATCCATGGCCAGGACGTGGACACCTGGCAACCAACCACCATGGATGGTCCCACCCCTCTCCACAGGGGGCCGAGCCCCATCTCCCAGCTCGGAACAAAGGCCTGGGGGTGGGGTGTAAGTGTGGGCTGTGGGGAGCAGTTGGGGGCACCATGGGAGTCTGACAAAGGAGATCGGACAGACGGGGGGACAGAGCTTGAACCGGGGGGTCACTGCAGTTGGGCCGGGTGCTGGCTGCCGAGAACGAGCCCAGTCTCAGGAGGCGGTGGGGCCGCGTGGCTCACCCTGGGGGAAGAGTGAGACCCTGGGGGGTCTGGCCCACTGAAGGGCTCCTCCCAGAGCCCCGGCCCCTATGGGTCCGTGACGGTGTTGGTGGCCTGGGGAGAGCAGTGACTGGGCTGGGGCCACTCCACAGGGCTAGGAGGGAGCCCTGCTCCCCTAAACGCCAGTCCAGTCTGTGGTGTGCTGGTGCGTGCCGGGAACCCGCTGACCCGTGTGCTCTGTCTCTCCTAGTTACTGGGATTCGTCCTACGACGACGATGTCATGGAGCAGCGGGTGGGGCTGAACTTGCTGTATGCGCAGGTGAGTGTCTGCGTGGGCCCAGCCATGCCCGGCTGCAGGGCGCTCGGAGCCAGCCGGGCCCTCAGTCCCCCTGTCTGCGCTGCGAGGCCCAGCCCAGCTGCAGGGCGCTTGGCCCCTCGTCTGCGCTGCGGGGCCCGGCCCGGCTGCAGGGCGCTCGGAGCCAGCCGGGCCCTCGGTCCCCCTGTCTGTGTTGCGGGGCCCGGCCCAGCCCGGCTGCAGGGCGCTCGGAGCCAGCCGGGCCCTCGGTTCCCCCTGTCTGCGCTGTGGGGCCCAGCTCGGCTGCAGGGCGCTCGGAGCCAGCTGGGCCCTTGGTCCCCCTGTCTGCGCTGTGGGGCCCGGCCTGGCTGCAGGGCGCTCAGAGCCAGCCGGGCCCTCGGTCCCCTCGTCTGTGCTGCGCTGCGGGGCCCGGCCCGGCTGCAGGGCGCTCGGAGCCAGCTGGGCCCTCGGTTCCCCCTGTCTGCGCTGCGGGGCCCGGCTCAGCCCGGCTGCAGGGCGCTCGGAGCCAGCCGGGCCCTCGGTTCCCCCTGTCTGCGCTGTGGGGCCCGGCTCAGCCCGGCTGCAGGGCGCTCGGAGCCAGCCGGGCCCTCGGTCCCCCTGTCTGCGCTGCGGGGCCCGGCCCGGCTGCAGGGCGCTCGGAGCCAGCCGGGCCCTCGGTCCCCCTGTCTGCGCTGCGGGGCCCGGCCCGGCTGCAGGGCGCTCGGAGCCAGCCGGGCCCTCGGTCCCCCTGTCTGCGCTGCGGGGCCCGGCCCGGCCCGGCTGCCCCTCACGGTCTCTGCCTCTTTGCAGACGGTGTCGGACATAGAACGCGGCTGGATCCTCGTCACCAAGGAGCAGCACCGGCAGCTCAAGTCCCTGCAGGAGAAGGTCTCCAAGAAGGAGGTGGGTGAGCAGAGCAGGCGGGCGGGGGGAAGGGAGCGGGGCTCCCCAGTAGAGGCTGTGGGGAGAGGTGGAGCCGGAGCCAGCTCGGGGTCTGGCCACTGGGCCCACTCCTTCACTTCCTGCCGTCGGGGGAGTCTGGAGCCCCCCCGCACCGTTCTCCAGCTGGGCAGAGGCGCCCCAGGCCGGTGGCAGTGAGGGTCCTCGGGGTGAGGCTGGCCCTGACCCCGGGCCCGGCTCTGCCCTCAGTTCATCCGCCTGGCGCAGACCCTGAAGTACTACGGCTATCTCAAGTTCGAGCCCTGCGTCACCGACTTCCCCGAGAAGGGCTGCCAGGTCATCGTCAGCGCCGGCAACAGTGAGCTCAACTTCCAGGTGCGGCTGCCCAGCGAGCAGATCAAAGAGGGGAGCTTCAAGGTGACGCGCATGCGGTGCTGGCGGGTCACGTCCTCGGTGAGTGCCCCACGTCTCGGCTCACCTGCCCCCCGCGGCTCGGCTCGGGCCCTCCCATGGGGCGGGGGGTGTGGAGCTGTCAGTCCGTCTGGCTCGCCCCCTGTGCCAGCCAGGCCCCTCGCCCCCCACGGCTCGGCTCGCCCCTCCCATGGGGTGGGGGGGGTGGAGCTGTCAGTCCGTCTGGCTCGCCCCCTGTGCCAGCCAGGCCCCTCGCCCCCCACGGCTCGGCTCGCGTGTGGGATGTTGTGAGGGAGGGGTCTTGGGGGGGGGGTGTCTTTGAGGGGGTCTGTTGCTGTTTCATTGCTGCCTGGGCAGCCTCCCTCTGTCCCATCACTGCCCCCCACCCCGGTGACCCTGGGACTCTGGCTGGGAGACAAGGGCCCTGCTGGGTCCCGGGGGCTCCGTTTGGTGCCCCGCTGGCAGGGGTGGGCAGGGAGACCCCCCCAGCCTCACCCTCCTCTTCCTCAGGTTCCCACGAGCACCGGGCCGCCGGGGAGCAGCCCGGGGAAAGCGGAGGTGAAGCTGGAGCTGGCCTTCGAGTACCTGATGAGCAAGGACCGGCTGCAGTGGGTCACTATCACCAGCCCCCAGGTAGGGCCAGCTGCCAGCCTGCCCGGGGCTGCCCCAGAGCTCTGGGGCTTGGGGGGTGCAGGAAGGGCCGTGCTCTGGGGGGCGATGGGGGGCTCCCCCAGCAGTGGGGGCTGCCAGCGGGTCTCCGCGGCTCCCAGAGCTCCGTGGCTTGGGGGGTACAGGAAGGGCCGTGCTCTGGGGGGCTGCCCCAGCAGTGGGGGCTGCCAGCGGGTCTCCGCGGCTCCCAGAGCTCTGGGGCTTGGGAGGTGCAGGAAGGGCCGTACGGGTCTCTGCGGCTCCCAGAGCTCTGGGGCTTGGGAGGTGCAGGAAGGGCCGTGCTCTGGGGACGATGGGGGGCCTGCCCGGGGCTGGCTGTGACGGGTGCTGTCTCCCCCAGGCCATCATGCTGAGCATCTGCCTGCAGTCCATGGTGGATGAGCTGATGGTGAAGAAGTCTGGCGGCAGCATCCGCAAGGTGAGGGGGCGGTTGGGGTGGGGTGACCAGACAGCAAGTGTGAAGAATTGGGACGGGGGTGGGGGGTAATAGGAGCCTATATAAGAAAAAGACCCAAAAAGCGGGACTGTCCCTATCCAATCGGGACATCTGGTCACCCTGGAAGGGGGTGAGCTTGTCCCTCTTGCATTGCTGCTGCCTCAGCCCCCCTCGGGGTCCCCTAATCCCATGGGGCTGGGGCAGGATGGTGGGGGGCTGAGCTGCTCGTCTGCTTTCCCCCAGATGTTCCGCAGGCGAGCGAACGGGGCCCTGCGCCGCTCCGACAGCCAGCAAGCCGTGAAGTCCCCGCCCCTGCTGGTAAGTGCAGCCCCCCCGCCACCCCCCCCCCCCCCCCCGGCCCTGCGTGCCCGCTCTGACCCGTCTCCCTCTCTGCAGGACTCGCCCGATGCCAGCAGGGAGCCCATACTCAAACTCTCGGTGAGTAATTTGCCATGGGGGATGGGGTCCCGTGGGGCGGGGGGCGCCTGGGTCTAACCTGCTCTCCCTCCCTGCAGAGCAAGCTCACCTCCGTCAGCCTGCGCGGCATCAGCCACTCCGGCTCCGCCGGCGACCTGGGCGCCAACGACTTCCACGGCAACTACGCCTTCGAGGGGATCGGCGACGAGGACCTGTAGCCGTCTCCGCCCTCTCTGCCACCCGCGGCTCTGGGGAACGCCCCGTCTGCCCTGGCCGGGCACCGTCTGCCTGCCCTGCCCCACTTCCGCCCCCTCCACCTGCCATTGTCTTTAGGGGCGGCCCCTGCCCAGGCTCAGCCACGGGCCGTTTCGCAGGGGGAGGAACGCTCACCTCCACCTGGCGAGAGCACACAGCCCCCGGCAGGAGGCGGGCTGGTCCAGCGCCGCCAGGCGGCTGCCCCACCCCTGCAGGAGGGCTCAGCGGCCTGGGGCCAGGACTGGCCCGTAGCTTGCACTTAGAGCCAGTCTGAGCGCTGGCTGCCATGCGGGGGGGAGGGGGGGGGGAGGCCTGAGGCTGTTCCCATGGCAACAGACACCTCCGTCAATGCCAAATTAGCAGATAGGTCTTTGCACACAGAACCATGGAGGAAGTCCTGCCGCCTCTAACCCGCTGCTAGCCGCCAGCACACGCGCCTAGGCTTTAACCCGTAGCGCTCCGCTGCTCAGAGGGATGGGAGCATTACTGCACATTCCCCGATGTTTACACACGGCAGCGATTAAAGCAGATCATGATTGGTAACCGGTGTGTGGTGTGAGGTGGGGGCTCAGCTGATGCTGGCCTGGCCCTGGCTGTGGGGGGGGGGAGGGAGGGCAGCAGCCCAGAGCGGCCACAACTCCAGCGGGGCCCCTAGCACCCCCCCCCTGTGGCTGAGCACTGCCCTGCCTCCCTTTGAGTAACACCCCCCACCCCCCCCGCACTCGACCCCCTGTAGGTCCATGCCCTGCTCGGCTTTTACCCCAAGTCAGGCCTGAGCGCCAGGGTGCACAGGCCCTGCCCCGGGTGCTGTGGGGGCCTGGCCCCCAGCAGGCCCAGGGAAGCTTGGGGCTGTGTGACATGGACTCGCATGCAGGCAGAAACGGCAGCAGGGCCGGGAGGGGTGTGGCCGCGTCCCCATTGCTGGAGTGTGGGGCTCAGTATAGCTCACAACCCCTGGGCTTGGCCAGTGCCCCTCTGCGCCCCAAAGAGTGAGGCCAGCTACCCAAACTGACTTTAATGCTTTTATACACACTATAAATTACACAGCACCCCGGGTGGGGGGGCCAGGCCAGCCTCCCCCTGCCCCTGCCCCCCCGAGGATGCTGGAGGAGGGAAGGGCCGCGCTCGGTGGTCACTGCCGGCTGCCTCGTGGGCTAGTGGCCGTAGCAGCTGAGCTGTGCCCATGAGCACTTGGCTGCCTAGCCCCTGAACCCCCATTGCCAAGGTGGGGCTGGCCGGGGCAGAACTGCTCCAAGGAACAGCTGTGTATGATTGGGGGGGGTCTAGTCCCTCCCCCTGACAGCAGCTACACACAGCTTCCTGCTGGGCCTGAGCCCCACCTGCTGGGGGAGCCCTCGAGTGCCTACTGGGAGCTCAGGCCCCACGGGTTGGGGGAGGAGACAAGGCTGCAGCCCCAGCTGCACTGCGGCTGGGCAGCCGTGGGCCTGGCCCTGCAGGAAACAAGCTGGGGTGAGGAGCTTCCTGGCCCCAGCCCAGGTTACAGGGCCGCCCTGGGTCTGAATTCCTGCTTCCCATGCCCGTGGTCAGGCCCAGCCTGCATGAGGGGGGAACCTGCAGCACTGCTGGGCTCTGCCCCTAGGCCAAGCACTCACTCCGCCCCATGCCCCCTAGGAAGGCCCTGCGCCCAGGCTATCCTGCCAGTGGGGGCACCCCCCCCACCCCAAACCTCGCTCCAGCAGCAGCAGTTCAGGCCCAGGTCCTAGGGCAGGGAGGCTGCCGGGGGCGGCAGGGCCAGCCGGGGCTTGGCCCAGCCCTCAGCAGCAGGGCCATGGATCTTCTGGTGGCGCTTGTAGTTGTCCCAGTGGCCGGTGGTGTAGGGGCAGTGGCGGCAGCGGAAGGGCTTCTCGCCCGTGTGGCGCAGCATGTGCCGCTTGAGGTTCATGCTCTGGTTGCAGCGGTAGCTGCACAGGCCGCAGCGGAAGGGCTTGTCGCCGGAGTGGATGCGGCCGTGCCGCTTGAGGTTGGCCAGGTTGCCGCAGGCGTAGTCGCAGAGCTGGCACTTGTAGGGCCGCTCGCCCGTGTGCACCCGCTGGTGCCGCTTGAGGTTGTCCAGGTGGGCGGAGGCGTAAGGGCAGAGGGGGCAGGCGAAGGGCTTCTCGCCGCTGTGCGTCTTCATGTGGCGGGCCAGGTGGTTGGGGTAGTGGGTGGCGAAGGGGCACAGGCTGCAGGAGAAGCCCTTGGCGCCGCTCGCGGGGGGACCGGCACCCGGCTCGGCGCTCAGCACGGCCAGGCTGCAGCGGCCGCAGATCTGCTCCACCAGGCTCTCGTCCTGCGCCAAGCCGTCGTCCAGCACCAGCCCGCACATGCGGCAGGTGAAGGGGAAGAGCAGCTCCGGCAAGGCGTCTGCCTCCTCCCCCCGCAGGCGGGCGCAGCCAGGCAGGAGGGGGCTGCCCGCGCCGCTCACGCACAGGCTCAGCTCCGGCAGCAGCGGCTCTGCAGGACAGGGCAGAGAGGGCAGCTGTGAGACGGGGGGCGGGACCCTCCTCCCCCTCCCTTCCCCATGCACTGAGCCTCCCTGCCCCTGCCCAGTCACCCCCAGACCAGATCAAGCTGGGGGGGCAGCCCCCCGTTCCAATGCTCCTCCCTCGACGCAACCAGAGCAGGCGGGAGCTCCCTGCGCCCCCAGGCACTGTAACGTTGCTCTGGGGATGAAGGCTTGCACAGGGCTCCTCCCCAGAGCGAGAGCCAGCTGGGGTAGGACTGGGCCCAGGAGGGGCCCTGCCCCGGTGCTAGACGCCCCGGTGCTAGACGGAGTGTTTGGGGCTCAGTGTGGGGGGAGCAGAGCTAGGCCTGAGCCTTGGCCAGAGACAACGCCGCTCCCTCCAGGCGCCCAGATGCCGCCCCAGAGCAGGGGCTGCCCCTGGAGGCCAGTTCTCCTGCGGCTCCTGCCCCCTACCTTGGGCCTTGTCCCGGCAGCAGGGCCCCTCCTCCGCCGGGCGGTGGCTCAGCATGTGGCGCTTGAGGTTGCGGCTCTGGTTGCAGCGGTAGTCGCAGGCGCTGCACTGGAAGGGCTTGTCCCGGCTGTGGACGCGCTCGTGCCGCCGCAGGTTGCCCAGGCTGCTGCAGGCGAAGCTGCAGGCCTGGCAGCGGTAGGGCCTCTCGCCCGTGTGCGTGCGCTCGTGCCGCCGCAGGTTCACCAGCTGGGCCGAGGCGTAGGCGCAGTGCGGGCACTTGAAAGGCTTCTCGCCGTTGTGGGTCTTCATGTGGCGCTTGAGGTGGCTGGAGTAGTGGGAGGCGAAGGGGCAGAGCTGGCAGGAGTAGATCAGCCGCTGGCCCCGGCCCCCCTCAGCCCCCGCACACTGCGGGCAGCTCTGCCCCACGCCACACTGAGGGCACGGTGGGGCTGGGGGGCCCGGCTCCCTCCCCTCCTCGGGGTCACTCTCCACGCTCAGCTGCCGGTAGCTGGAGTAGTCGTCATCGCTCAGCGAGTAGGCCGGGACGCTGATCTTCCCCACCAGCGAGTCCACTGCAAATGCCGCAGGGAGAGGGGAGGAGTCAGCCCAGAGTCCACGCAGGACCGAACACCCCCCCAGCAGCCACCCACAAGCCCCTCCCATCCGGGCTGGACACAAGAACGCCCGCCCAGGCCGGGTCAGCCAGCTAGCTCAGTGTCCTGTCTTCCAACAGTGGCCAGGGCCAGGCGCTTCAGAGGGAATGAACAGAACAGAGCCATGATCAAGTGAGCCAGACCCTGGCGTCAGTCCCAGCGTCTGGCAGCCCGAGGCCAGGGGACACCCAGAGTGTGGGGTTGTGTCCTGACCACGCTGGCTAATAGCCATCGATGGACCTGTCCTCCGTGAGCGTCTCCAGTTCTTTTTGAACCCTGTTCTAGGCTTGGCCTTCACAACATCCCCAGGCTGACTGTGTTCTGTGAAGAAATGCTTCCTTCTCTTTATTTTAAACCTGCTGCCTGTTAATTTCATTGGTGACCCCTAGTTCTTGTGGAGAAAGTAGATAAGGAAGTGTTATTTACTCATAGCACACCAGTCATGATTTTATAGACCTCTGTCATATCCCCCCTTAGCCGTCTCTTTTCCAAGCTGAAAAGTCCCAGTCTATTAATCGCTCCTCATACAGCAGCCGTTCCATACCCCTCATCATTTTTGTTGCTCTTTTTTGTACCTTTTCCCATGCCAATATCTCTTTTTTGAGATGGGGCGACCACATCTGCATGCAGTATTCCAGATGTGGGCATACCAGGGATTTATATAGAGGGAATATGATATTTTCTCTCTTATTATCCAGCTCTCTCCTAATGGTTCCTACGTTCTGTTCGCTTTTTTGACTGCTGCTGCCTATTGACTGGACGTTTTCAGAGAACTAGCCGCAGTGACTCCAAGATCTCTTTCTTGAGTAGGAACAGCTAATTCAGACCCCATCATTGTATATGTAGAGTTGGGATGATGTTTTCCAATGTGCATCACTTTGCACTGATCAACACTGAATTTCTCCTGCCATTTTGTCGCCCAGTCGCTCACATTCGTAACAGCCTGGTGTAACTCTCCGCAGTCTGCTTTGGACTTTGCCAGCTCCGTGTTTACACCTTTTACCCCACATCATCTCTGACTGTGCCGGAGCCCCCCTGCCCCACCCACCAGGAATAGCCATCCATGAGCCCCTCCCCTTTAGGCAGGGCCCACCCACCAGGCCACAGAGGCACTTGCACAGGACACGCCGGCAGAACCGGTGCCCAACAGATGGGCCGGCCCATGCAGGACCCCCACTCCGTGCACCTGCAGTGGTTCCCTCTACACCTGCTGGCCAGGCCCTGCGAGAGGCCATTAAACCAGCCTGAGAGCTGGCAAGGGGGCTGGCTGCACCCACACTGACCACCCACACAGCAGGGTCACCCCATGGCAAGGGCCCAGCCAGAGCCAGGCAGCTCAGCTGAGGGAACCATCCCTGCAGTGCCCCAGCTGGCAGTCAGGGGCAATGCCAATGTGCTTCATGCCGTCCTGCGGGCTGCCTGGGCCAAGGGAGCTCAGGGCTTGCATCCAGTGGCCGCCAGAGCAGGAGACAGCTGAGAGAGGCTGGAGCAGCCCACGGCCACACTGGGCCAGCGAGCTTTGCAGCAGTGGGCTCACGGAAATGCCATCTTCCCAGACAGCACTGCTTCTCCAACAGAGCCGACCCCCCTGCTGCCTTCTCACCGCCTGCCCCTGGCTCCTCAAGCCCTCCCGCTCCTGTCTCCGCAGCACCCTGCAGGTTCCAGGAAATGGATGAAACCCCTGGGACCATCCCCTCCCCCATCACAGATGCAGAGGTTTCCTGTCTGATCTCTTCCTCTAACTCCAGTGACCCCATCCAGTCTCCTCCTCTGGCTCCCGATCCCTCTCATCCCCTCCCTCTCGCCAGGACCAGCCGGCTTTAGTGTCTTCCCCCTTAAAAACCCATTCACCTCTCCAACTACCACCCCAGCTCTGTTTCCCCCTTCAGCTCACAGACTACACTGTGCTGGGGAGGAGCTGTGGTCGTGGTACATGGGGAAGGATAGGAGAGAGGTCCGGGAGGTCAAAGATGGCTGCTAGGTGAGAGATTGACGTCCAGGACCTCCATGGAGCCATTCTCTGAAATGCTCCCAGTTCTGCACACAGGGCCAGTTAGACAGGCAGAACTGTAGGGTCTCAATGCGTAGATGAGACCATGGTGTAGGGAGGAGGGGGTTAGGGTTATTAGGAACTGGTGAAACTTTGTGGAAGGAGGAGCCTATACAGGAAGGATGGGCTCCACCTAAACCAAAATGGAACCAGACTGCTGGCATGTCAAATTAAAAAGGTTGCAGAGGAGCTTCTAAACTAAGGGCTGGGGGAAAGCCGACAGGTGTGGAGGAGCACGTGATTCGGCCAGAGACATCCCGTAGGGGAGGATCTATTAATAGGGATTCTCTATATCCTAGTAAAGGGGAGAGGATAGAAATTGATAAAGTGCAGGCAGGAGTCAAACAAGAGTCCCATTCAATGACATCACAACAAGGCAGACAACTAAATATTGACAAACTTTATAAGTGCTTGTTTACAAATGCAAGAAATCTAAATAGTAAGATGGGTGAACCTGAGTGCCTGGTATTAAATGAGGCTGTTGATATAATTGGAAACTTGGTAGACGGATGATAAAGAATACGACACAGTAATTCCTATATATTTTGTACCCTGGTAGGACAGAATAGGTCATGCTGGTTGGGGAGTAGCACTATAATTGAAAAAAGCATACAGTTAAAAAAGAATCTTAAATGACTCAAACAATACCACAGAATCTCTATGGATCGAAACTCCATGCGTGAACAAGAGTATAGCAGTAGGGATATACTACTGACCACCTGACCAGGAAGATGATGGAGACTGAGAAATGCTCAGGGCGATTAGAGAGACTATAAAAATAGAAAGCGCAGTAATGGGAGACTTCAACTATCCCCCTATTGACTGGGAACAGGTCACGTCAGTGCGTGACGCAGAGAGAACATTTCTAGACACCAGTAATGACTGCTGCTTGGAGCAGCCAGTCCTGGAACCCCCATGGGAGAGACAAGTCTTGACCTAGGACTGCTCTACATAACGCTGTAAGTGGATCTAACTTACGCTAGTTCAGTTACGTAAGTTACATAACTCAAGACAATGTCGGTTAGGTCGACGTACAGTGGTGTCTACACCGCGCTATGTCAACGGGAGATGCTCTCCCATTGACATAGCTTCTGCCTCTTGGGGAGGTGGAGTACACACCTTGACAGGAGAGCGCTCTCCCATCGACTTAGCATGTCTTCGCCAGACCCGCTAAATCGACTCCACTGCCAATCGCAGCAGTGCTGATTTAGCCGGTAGTGTAGACATGGCCTTTGTCCTACGTGGCACACAGGATCTGATGCAAGCGGTGAATATAGTTGAAATGCTCGGTAATAGCGACCACAATGTAATTAAATGTTACATCCTTGTAGGGAGAAAAATACGAAAGAAGCCCACCACAGTAGCATTTAACTTCAAAAAGGGGAACTACACAAAAAGGAGGCGGCTAGTTAAGTGGAAAATAAAAGGAGCAGTCACAAGAGTGAAATGCCTGCAAGTTGCATGGAAACTTTTTAACATGACCATAACAGAGGCTCAAACCACATGTATACCCCCCCACCTCCCGAAAAAAAGAAACAGTAAGTCAACCAAAAGAACGCCATCCTTGCTAAACAGCAAAGGCAGCAGTCAGAGACAGAGACACACCCCTTAAATATTGTCAGTCAATTCTTACTGAGGAAGATAGGATAAACTCTGGCAAGTCATGTAAAGTTTAATTAGGCAGATAAAAAAAGAATATAAGAGCAACTAGCAAAAGACAAAATTTTTTTGCTGTTTTTTTGTTGTTGTTGTTTTAAGTACATCAGCAGCAGGAGGTCCACCAGACAAGCAGTAGGACCACTGGACAATCAAGGTGCTAATGACAGGTTTCAGAGTAGCAGCCGTGTTAGTCTGTGTCAGCAAAAAGAAAAGGAATACTTCTGGCACCTTAGAGACTAACAAATTTATTTCAGCATAAGCTTTCGTAAGTAAGCTTTTTTTCGTAAGCTTTTCATAAGCACGAAGGATGACAAGGCCATTGCGGACAAGTTACATGAATTCTTTGCATCAGTCTTCACTGCGGATCACCTGAGGGAAATTCCCATAATTGAGCCATTCTTTTTAGGTGACAAATATGAGGGGCTGTCCCAGATTAAGGTGTCAGTGGAGAAGATTTTGGAACAAATGGATAAATTAAAGAGGAATAAGTCACCAGGACCAGATGGGATTCGCTCAAGAGTTCTGAAGGAACTCAAATATGAAATTGAAGAACTGTAGTATGTAACCTATTGCTTAAATCAGTCTCTGTACCAGATGACTGGAGGATAGTTAATATGATGCCAATTTTTTATAAAGGCTCCAGAGGCGATCCTGGCAATCACAGACCTGTAAGCCTGACTTCAGTAACAGGTAAATTGGTTGAAACTATAGGAAAGAACAGAATTATCAGACACAGAGGAACACTATATGTTGGAGGAAGAGTCAACCATGCCTCACTGTGACCAACTAGGACTGTTGTTGAGGTTTCCCTGAGTACTGTGTGGGTGCCTCAGTTTCCCCTATGCAGTGCTTGAGTATCTAGGTGGTGGGACGACGGTGCATGATTGTTACAAAGCCCTAGAAGGCAGGGGTGGGCAGAGGCCTGGACACAGAGAATGGCCCTGGCTCCTGGCAACAGATGGCCCGGCCCCTCCCCTGCAAAGGTGAGAGCTGAAGGTGTTGGAACAAAGGGATCAGGTGACCTCCTGGCCCGGGAAGGAGACAAAGGGGGAGGAGGGGCTGGAGAGTTTCAGTTTGGAACTGGCTGGAGAGGAGGGGAGAGAGGCGGACAGGGTCTGGCCTCCCTGCCTCCGTTTGGAGCTGTGGGGTGAAATGCAGGGAGCCCCGAGCTGGGGTCTAAGCTCCCTGCCCCCCGGAAGGGCCCGACTGAGGGGTCCTGGATGTACTGACAAGCTCTGGTTGGACTGTGTTCCTGGCATCTCTAATAAACCTTCTGTTCTACTGGCTGGCTGAGACTCCCAGTGAATCCGGGGAAGAGGGGTGCAGGGCTGGACTCCCCCACACTCCGTGACACTCACCAATTAGAATTCTCTGAGGGGGTCAACAAGCATGTGGACAAGGGGGATCCAGTGGATATAGTGTACTTGGAATTTCAGAAAGCCATTATCCCTCAACAATGGCTCTTAAGAAAACATGGGATTAGATTAGGAGGTTAGACAAGATGACTCTTTGTGACGAACTAGGACTGTTGTTAATGTTTTCCCTGAGTACTGTGTGGGTGCCTTGGTTTCCATATGCAGTGCTTGAGTATCTAGGTGGTGGGACAAGGGTGCATGATTGTTACAGAGGGGCCTGGACACAGAGAAGGGCCGACACTCTGTATCCTAGCAACGGATGGCCCTGGCCCCTCCCCTGCAAAGGTGAGAGCTAAAGGTGTTGGAACAAAGAGATCAGGTGACCTCCTGGCCCGGGGAAGGAGACAAAGGAGAGAGGAGGGGCTGGACAGTTTCAGTTTGGGGCTGGCCGGAGAGGAGGGGAGAGGGGCAGACAGGGTCTGGCCTCCCTGCCCCCGTTTGGAGCTGTGGGGTGAAATGCAGGGAGCCCCAGGCTGGGGTCTAAGCTCCCTGCCCCTCGGAAGGGCCCGACTGAGGGGTCCTGGATGTACTGACAAGCTCTGGTTGGACTGTGTTCCTGGCATCTCTAATAAACCTTCTGTTCTACTGGCTGGCTGAGACTCCCAGTGAATCCGGGGAAGAGGGGTGCAGGCGCTGACTCCCCCACACTCCGTGACAACTGGTGGCAGCGGTGGGATGGTCTGCACCCCATGAACGATGCTTCCTGCAGTAAGTAACTGGGGAGCAGTAGAACGAAGGGGGGCTAACAAGGACCAGCTGTGCTGAAGGCTCAGAGAAGAGCGGTTTCGGGGAGCGGAGCAGCTACGCTTCACCCCTGGGAGTGTGTGACCAGCGAGAAGGACTGTGCAATGATGGGGTCCCCGTGGGGGCTGCAGTGAGCAGTCCCAGGGGCGGAGGAGCCTGCGGCTCGGCCCTGGCAAAGAGGCGGTGACCTGGAGAAGGGCTGGCACACTTGGGGTTCGTCCTGGAAACCGGGGGGGAGCTAAGAGCACACAGGCCTGCGAACCCACAGCAACTTGGGAGCAGTGAAGTGATGGCCTATCGCCTTCTCCTTAAAAGAAGCATTGTAACCCTGTGCAAAAAGAGAGGGATACGCATTGGGAAGTTCACTAAAGCGCAGTTAATCGCGCAGCTGGAGGATGACCATTCTAAGGAGCAGATTCCTGACCCCGATGGGGCTACAGCAGGATCTGGGAGCAGCTGGAGTGGTAGCCTGGCATACCCAAGAGTCTGGTCCCCAACCAGACAGGGGTCTTCACGATCGGGTTCCCCAGCAGGGGATCGGAGATGGATGGGACTGGAGCTGAGTCCGAGAGAGCAAGAGGACTGTGAGAGACAGCGAGAGCCCGAGAAAGGGCTACAGGAGAAGCAGCAGCAGCAGCAGCATGAACTGGCGGTGGTGAAACGGAGAGGCATAGGGGACTGGCCAGGGGTTAATCGGGATGTGGAGGCCCACCTCACTGCCTTTGAGCAGGCTGGCAATTTGAACCAGGGAGACCCTGCGGAAAAGCCCCGGGATCTAGCTCCCTTGCTGGGTCCCAAGGCCGTAAACTCCGTCAGCCAGATGGGGGGGATGGTGGACGGATTTCCACTCCTGGCCCCAACCTATATGTCTGCGTGGAGTCTCATGGGCTCAAGCCCTACGGACCCCCAGTGGGAGCGGAAGGTGATGGTCAATGGAGAGACATTCTGGGGGTGGCGAGACCCCGGGACAGAGAGAACTGTGGTCAGGCCCTGGGTGGTGCACCCCAACCAGATGCTGAGGGGCTGTGTGACCTGGGTGACGGTCCCAGGGACGGACCCATTCGCCCTGCCTATGGCCCAGATCCCTGTACAGACCCAGGAGGGGTCGGGCTGGCTGGTGGTTGGGGTTCTCCAGGATATCAGCTGGGAGGTGCTGTTGGGGGGTGACTGTGCATCTTTGGGACAGGATCCAGGCCCTGGCCCTGTAACGGCCGAGGATTTGAATTTGAACTCAGGGAACCAATTGGCTAAGAGGGAAATGGTCAGTGAAAATGCAAATGACCTGGCAGGCAGGGGGGAGGAGCTGCCAGGCACGGGATATCTGCCTGCCTGTAACCAGACCCCTAGGGCGGGGTGGGACAGAGAGATGCTCCCCACCCCCCTGCACACCGGAGAGGCTGGCTCTGATGCGGAGAGCAAAGCAGCGAGCTCGCTGCCTGGCCCCACAGGGACAGCCAGAGCAGCGCTGAGCACGGGGGGAGCAGAAACCCCAGCTGAGTGGGGGAACACACAGGCAGGGCAGGATGGTTGCCAACCAGGCTGGCCTGGTCCAGAGGTGCTGCCGGGAAGTGATTCCACGGCAGGGAGGGAGCCACCAGGGACAGGGCTCAGTGGGGCGGTGACCCCAGGCCTGGCCAGTGAGCTGCAGAAGGATCCCGCCTTGGAGAAGCTGAGGGAACTTGCTGGCCACAGCGCTGCAAACCCCCTTGGGGAAGACTGCAGAGACACATCCCTGTGGGAGAAGGGATTCCTGTGCCGGGAATGGGCTTCCCAAGGGGAAGTAGAACTGTGGGGAATCAGGAGGCAGCCGGTGGGGCCCCAGAAGTATCATCACCGGCTATTGTACCTGGCCCGGGGTAAGGGAGACGCTCCCTGGAGATCCCTACCCATCAGAGAGGAACCTTTCCAGAAGGTGGCTATGAATAGGGTGGGCCCCCTCAGCAGGGTAACCTGGTCAGGGAAGAAATGCATCCTGGTGGTGATGGATTTCGCCACCCGCTACCCAGAGGTGGTAGCTCTGTCCTCCACCGGGGCAGACACCGAGGCAGACGCGCTGCTGACAATCTTCAGCAGAGTGGGGGTCCCCAGCTAGGTCCTTACAGACCAGGGATCCGAGGTCATGTCAGCCCTGCTCCGGGGCGTGTGGGAGAATGGTGGGGTCTGGCCCACCTGGGCCTCTGCATATCACCCTCAGTCCAACGGGCTGGTGGAGAGAGTTCAGGGGACTGTGAGGCTGATGCTGAGGACTTGTATAAATCAGCATCCACAGGACTGGGACAAGTACCTGCCCCACCGATGGCACAGGGAAGTGCCCCAGGAATCACCAGGGGGCTTCCCTTTCAAGCTGTGGTATGGGAGGAGAGTAAGGGGACCCCTAGAACCGGTAAGGGATGATTGGGAGGAGAAGGGGGAAGACCCCCTGGTGGATCTCTCCCCTGAGATGGGAGCCCATCCTCTCATCAGGTGTCCCCCATTCAGAGTAACTGGGAAAACAGCCGAGAACCTGGAGAGAGAGGCCAAGGACAGGCTGGCTTTAGAGGTGATCCAGTCATTCAACAGCCCAGGGCTGGCCAAGGTGGAGGCGATCAGAGATTGGCCTGTTCCCCAGACCAAGGAACAGGTCCAGGCCTTTAGCGGGATGGCGGGGTACTACCAGAGGTTTGTACCCCCCTTTAGCTCCCTAGCTGCCCCCATCACAGAGCTATGTAAGAAGGGGAAGCCAGACGAGGCGGTCTGGACCGAGCAGTGCCAGAGGGCTCTCTGTGCGCTGAAGGAGGCTCTAATCCAGGGCCCAATAGATCGAGTAAACCCAGACCGGGCCAAGCCCTGTACAGTGTTCACCGAAGCGTCAGACACAGGGCTGGGCGCGGTGCTGATGCAGGCCTATGCGAAGCGGGGGAGACACCCCATCGGGTATCTGAGCAAGGAGCTGCTGCCCTGGAGGCAGAATGGTCAGGCCACAGAGAGGGAATGCCTGGCCATGGGGCAGGCCCTTAAGAAGCAGCAGCCGGATCTATTTGGGTGGCACTTTACGGTGTATATTCACCCCCTCGCCCCGACGTGGCTGCATCCAGGAAAAGGGGCCGATGCCGAGCGGCTGGTGACAGAGACACGTGGTCAGAGAGGGGACCAGATCAAAAGGGAGGCTCTTAACCAAGAGAGCCCGAATTACAGCCCTCCAGACTGGAGCGCTAGGAGAAGACCTGATCTCAGCTTGAACCCCAGGGGTTTTGGGATGGGAAAAGGGCACGGGCCGCATAAACCTTCCCACATGCGGCCTGCGGGTGCCATCAAGCCCACCCGACCTAAGGGAGCACGTGGAGCTGGAACGGCCTGGTGTGACCGGGTTCGAACTTCCCCAGGTCACTGGCTAAAGTGACCCCGCTCAGTTTGGTCTCGAAGGGGGGAGAGATGTGACGAACTAGGACTGTTGTTAATGTTTTCCATGAGTACTGTGTGGGTGCCTCGGTTTCCATATGCAGTGCTTGAGTATCTAGGTGGTGGGACAAGGGTGCATGATTGTTACAGAGGGGCCTGGACACAGAGAAGGGCCGACACTCGGTCTCCTAGCAACGGATGGCCCTGGCCCCTCCCCTGCAAAGGTGAGAGCTAAAGGTGTTGGAACAAAGGGATCAGGTGACCTCCTGGCCCGGGGAAGGAGACAACGGAGAGAGGAGGGGCTGGACAGTTTCAGTTTGGGGCTGGCCGGAGAGGAGGGGAGAGGGGCAGACAGGGTCTGGCCTCCCTGCCCCCGTTTGGAGCTGTGGGGTGAAATGCAGAGAGCCCCAGGCTGGGGTCTAAGCTCCCTGCCCCCCGGAAGGGCCCGACTGAGGGGTCCTGGATGTACTGACAAGCTCTGGTTGGACTGTGTTCCTGGCATCTCTAATAAACCTTCTGTTCTACTGGCTGGCTGAGACTCCCAGTGAATCCGGGGAAGAGGGGTGCAGGCACTGACTCCCCCACACTCCGTGACACTCTTGCAGTCCCTTCTATCCCTATGATTCTATAATTCTACGATAAGAGGGAAAGTCCTCTCATGGATCAGTAACTGGTTACAAAACAGGAAACAAGGGGCAAGAATAAATGGTCAATTTTGACAGTGGAGAGAGGTAAATAGCAGAGTCCCCCAGGGATCTGTACTGGGACCAGGGCTGTTCAACATATTTGTAAATGATATGGAAAAAGGGGTAAACGATATACAATTATTCAAGATAGTTAAGTCCAAAGCAGACTGCAAGGAGTTCCAAAGGGATCTTACAAAACTGGGTGACTGGGCAACAAAATGTCAGATGAAATTCAGTGTTGATAAATACAAAGTAATGCGCATTGGAAACCAATCTGAACTCTACATACACAATGATGGGGTCTAAATCAGCTGTTACCACTCAAGAAAGATCTTGAGGGCATTGTGGACAGTTCTCTGAAAATATCTGCTGAATGTGCAGCAGCAGCCAAAAGAGCAGACAGAATGGTAGGAACCAAAAGGAAAGGGGTAGATAATCAGCCAATAAATATTACAATGCCACTGTATAAATCCATGGTACGGCCATACCTTGAATAATGCAAGCAGTTCTGGTTGCCCCATCTCAAAAAAGATATATTGGAATTTGAAAAAGTAGATAGAAAGGCAGGAAAAATGATTAGGGGTATGGAACAGCTTCCACATGAGGAGAGATTAATAATACTGACTTTTCAGCTTGGAAAAGAGATGAGTAAGAGGGGGTATGACTGAGGTCTATAAAATCATGACTGGTGTGGACAAAGTGAATAAGGAAGTTATTTACTCTCTCTCAAAACACAAGAACTAGGGGTCAACTAATGAAATTAACAGGCAGCAGGTTTAAAACAAACCCAAGGAACTATTTCTTCACACAATGCACAGTCAACCTGTGGAACTTGTTGCCAGGGAATGTTGTGAAGGCCAAAAGTATAACTGGGTTTATAAAAGAATTAGCTAAGTTTACAAAGAATAGGTCCATTAATGGCTATTAGCCAAAATAGTCAAGGATGGAACTGCATGCTCCGGATGTCCTACTCCTGGAGGAATTCTGCACCACTGTGCATGTGCAGAGTGACCTAGACAAATTGGAGGATTGGGCCAAAAGAAATCTGATGAGGTTCAACAAGGACAAGTGCAGAGTCCTGCACTTAGGACGGAAGAATCCCATGCACTGCTACAGACTAGGGACCGAATTGCTGGGCAGCAGTTCTGCGGAAAAGGACCTGGGGGTTACGGTGGATGAAAAGCTGGATATGAGTCAACAGTGTGCCCTTGTTGCCAAGAAGGCTAACGGCATTTTGGGCTGTATAAGTAGGGGCATTTCCAGCAGATCGAGGGACGTGATCATTCCCCTCTATTCGGCACTGGTGAGGCCACACCTGGAGTATTGTGTCCAGTCTTGGGCCCCCCACTACAGAAAGGATGTGGACAAATTGGAGAAAGTCCAGCGGAGGGCAACAAAAATGACTAAGGGGTTGGGGCACATGACTTACGAGGAGAGGCTGAGGGAACTGGGTTATTTAGTCTGCAGAAGAGAAGAGTGACGGGGGGGATTTGATAGCAGCTTTCAGCTACCTGAAGGGGGGTTCCAAGGAGGATGGAGCTCGGCTATTCTCAGTGGTGGCAGATGACAGAACAAGGAGCAATGGTCTCAAGTTGCAGTGGGGGAGGTCTAGGTTGGATATTAGGAAACACACTTTCACTAGTAGGGTGGTGAAGCACTGGAATGGGTTACCTAGGGAGGTGGTGGAATCTCCTTCCTTAGAGGTTTTTAAGGTCAGGCTTGACAAAGCCCTGGCTGGGATGATTTAGTTAGTGTTGGTCCTGCTTTGAGAAGGGGGTTGGACTAGATACCTCCTGAGGTCCCTTCCAACCCTGAGATTCTATGATTCATGTCCCCTTCAGATCCCCCAAGTCTCCCCCCACCCCCGAAAACAGATTCAGCAGGGGAGGTGCTGCAGTTACACCTTTTGCCCACTAGGGGCTGCTGTGGCACCAGAAGAGAGGGCTGCTTGCTCCAGGCTGGAGTAATGAGCCGCAGAGAGGGAGGGGGCAGTGGCTGCCTGCGGAGCCTGGTGAGGGGACACAGGATATGGGGGGGGGGAGGGGACCAGAGTGGGGCACACAGAGCTTCGGGGGGTGTCACAGATTGGGGTTCAGAAAGGCTAGTGAGGGGGGCACAAGAGCCAGTGAGGTGACAGTATTGAGCCAGGGGCAGAATGGGAGTGGGGGTGCAGGGATACCTGGGGACGGGGGGAGGAGACGGCTCAGCGGGGGTGCAGGGATACCTGGGGACGGGGGGAGGAGATGGCTGAGTGGGGGTGCAGGGATACCTGGGGACGGGGGAGGAGATGGCTGAGTGGGGGTGTAGAAACACATGGGGGAGAGGAGGTGCAGGAACACACGGGGACTGGGGCAGATGAGTCTAACTGAATGGGAGAGGCTAAGGGTCAGCCAGGGTCTGCATGGGGAGGCTCCCCAACTCCCGAACCTCCCCGCACTCCGCCAAAAAAAAATAAAAAATGTTCCATACTTCTCCCACCCACACCTAACAACCCTCCAGGTTCACTCCCAGGCTCCCGCTCAGCAATTACTTCCCTTTCCCTCAGCTCCTCCGTTACCCCGACTCCCCCCAGCCTTTGCACTGAGGTCCCATGATTCTGAGGGGGGCGGGAAATACGGTTCTGTGTTGTAGTTTAAACACATTATTATTCAAAGGTCTGTGTTGATATACCTAGTAAGGAATCTATTTGTCAAAAAACATTTCCTGAATCTTTTTTGTTGTCAGTATTGTTAGACACACTTGCTGACAGGTATTTTGAAATAAACTACCAAAATAATTGAAACAGGTGTGATTATATTGTGTTATTTTGACAAACAAAATATGCAGAATTTTTAATTTTTCGTCACAGAATTCCACGAGGAGCAGTGTCCCTAGTCCTCTGACTGGGACTGGATGACGGGGGATAGATCACTCAATAACTGCTCTGTTCATTCCCTCTGGAGCATCTGTCACCGGCCACGATTGCTCTGACCCAGTATGGCCATTCTTATGTTCACTTTCTACAATATCCGTCTGGAGTTCCTCTCCTCAACTCCATCCGAGGCCCTCTCTGACCTTGCTTCCATCCCTTACTCTCCACTGAAACTGCTCTTGCTGAAATCTGATGACCTCTCCCTAGCCAAACCTCAGAACCAGCACTCCATCCTCATCCTCCTTGAGTGTTAGCTGCCTTTCATACCGCTGACCATGCTCCTCTGCTTGAAGCCTTGTCTTGCCTTGGTTTCCATGATTCTGTCCTCTCCTGGTTCTCCTACTGCTCCATTTGCTCCTTCAGCGCGTCCTTTGGAGGATCCTCTTCTCTTTCTCTGAGGGTTCCACAGGGCTCTGAACTTGGTCTCCTTCTCTTCTCCCTGCACACCTCTGGGTAATCTCATCTGCAAACACAAATTCAACTACCATCTCCATGCTAACGGTCACAGATCTACTTCTACTCCACGTGTCTTCTTCTGCCAATCTACAACCTTGGCCTGTCTTGCTGACATCTCCTCGTGAATGCTTAGCCATCAGCTAAAGTGCAACATGGCTAAAACAGAGCTTCTTAATCTTCCCCATGTCCTCTGCCCTGCGACCTCCTTTCTCGATCGCTGAGGACACCTCCACCATCCCGCTGTCAATCAGGCCCGTCACCTGAGCATCGTCTTCAACTCGGACCTCATTCTAGGCCCTCACTTGCAGGCGGTGTCTAAATCTTGCCAATTCTTTCTGCACAACAGCTCTCGGATCCAGCCTGATCTGTCCATCCGTCCAACTAAAACCTTCCACCAGGCTCACATCTCAGTTACTGCAACATCCTGCCCTCTGGCCTTGACAAAGGCAACCTTGTCCCACTTGGATCCATTCAGAATTCTGCTGCAAAGATCGCGGTCCTAGTCTGGCGCATTCTGACCAGGTCACCCCTCTCTGAATCCCTCCACTGGCTCCCCCTTCTCTAGTGCACCAAACCATCTGTGCAGGGCCTAGAAAGCGAAGACAAGCAATCTCTCACACACAGTCAAAGGTCGATTCCTGCCACCGATCAACCATGAGCACCCACTTGTTACATTTAAACAAGCACCCCAGTGTTTTCTCCCTGGCTGCCTCTCACTTGGGGGGGTCCCTGCAAAGTTCTACTAAACTCATCACCCTCCGTCAGCACCCGCTTTGCTCTGAGCCAACGAAAGCTTGACAAAGGGTAGCCTGCTGGTGAGCTCAGCCCACTGCCCATCATGCTGACCAATACTGTTCCCTTGTACCCCCACCGTTCTCCATGTCCACTTCTTCTCTTAGGCAGTCAGCGCCGTGGGACAGGGTGTTCTGGCTGTACAGCCGGCTGTACAGCACAATAGGAGCCTGGTCCATAGCTAGGCTCCTAGGCACGATGGGAACACAAATCAACAACATGAAGAGGGGCTGTCTTCGCGGACAAGGCCCACCCTGGCACAGGGTCAAGGCAGGTCGCTAAATGATGGGGGCAGGTCAAACATACCGAGCAACTGGAATTGCTTGCGAAGCTGGGCTTACTAACCCAGCCAAACGTACAACCCTGCATCCAGGGACAGAGTTACAGCTCGGGGGGCTGTCCTGAGAGCAGAGAGTCAGAACAGGACATGGGTATCTACCCTGACCCCTGACTGACCACGTGCTCCCAGCGGGAGCTCCCAGGAAGAGAACCCAGATCTTTGGGGTTTGTCCCATCTGGGGCACCTCCGGCAGCACACTCCTGGCTCTGCTCCGTTGGAACAACTGGCCGAGGGCTGTGGTGGATTCTCCGGCCCTTGCCGTTTTCAGGCCAAGGCTTGGCGTATGTATACAAGCGCCGCACTAGCTCTGCTGGAAGTTCTGGGCCCAAGGCAGGACTGACTGGGCAGGTTCTCTGGCCTGTGTGATGCAGGTCAGACTAGATGGTCACCATGGTCCCTTCCAAGGAGAGAGCTCTGCATCCTCTGTGCGGCAGGGACCTACATGTGAACTGCTGCGGGTCCAGGAGCAGGCTGGAGAACAGGCCTAGTCGCACCGCAGCAGGGCTTGGGGGATCTGACCAGGGGAGGCTGAGGGACAGCTCTGGTTAGAGCAGGTCCCAGTGTGACCAGCTCTGGGGAACCTGCCAAGGCTCCTGCGCTGTTTAGTAAGGAGGGCCCAGCCCTTGTGCCAGTGCCATGCTGCCGAGCTCCCGTCTCACCCATGCACTGGGAGCCCACGCAGGGCTCGACAACACCATGCGCTGAGCCTCGGCCACAGCCAGACTCCAACCCAAGAGCACACAGCTCCATGCCGAGGGCGAGCGAACCCCAGGAGCAGACAGAGCTGCATGGGGGGCGGGGCCAGCACTCAGACGGGCACGCAGTGCCAGGCCTTTCAGCACACCCGCTGCATGGGGGGCGGGGCCAGCACTCAGACGGGCACGCAGTGCCAGGCCTATCGGCACACCCGCTGCATGGGGGGCGGGGCCAGCACTCAGACGGGCACGCAGTGCCAGGCCTATCGGCACACCCGCTGCATGGGGGGCGGGGCCAGCACTCAGACGGGCACGCAGTGCCAGGCCTTTCGGCACACCCGCTGCATGGGGGGCGGGGCCAGCACTCAGACGGGCATGCAGTGCCAGGCCTTTCGGCACACCCGCTGCATGGAGGGGCGGGGCCAGCACTCAGACGGGCACGCAGTGCCAGGCCTTTCAGCACACCCGCTGCATGGGGGGCGGGGCCAGCACTCAGACGGGCACGCAGTGCCAGGCCTATCGGCACACCCGCTGCATGGGGGGCGGGGCCAGCACTCAGACGGGCACGCAGTGCCAGGCCTATCGGCACACCCGCTGCATGGGGGGGCGGGGCCAGCACTCAGACGGGCACGCAGTGCCAGGCCTATCGGCACACCCGCTGCATGGGGGGTGGGGCCAGCACTCAGACGGGCATGCAGTGCAAGGCCTATCAGCACACCCAGCTGAACACACGGCCCACCTCTCGCCACTAACCCCCAGAAACCTTGGGAGCATCGTTCAGAGACCTTGGCGTGCTCTGCAGAGGTCAGGGCTGCTATCCTGTCTGCAGATAGGGGCAGGGAGGCACAGGGTGCGGGACTTGCCACAGGTCAGTGACACAGGCAGGAAGACATCCTGGCTGCCAGCCCAGGGCCCCATCCACAGGGACACACTGTTTCTTATGGCCACCCGCCTAGATGACATCTCTGCATAGATCTTCACTGCTGGGGTAATGGAGACTCCTCCAGCAACATTACTCTGCTGATTGGCGCTCAGAAATCTACAGCCATTGCAACCATCTGTAGAACAGACCATAGACCCTCCTCCAGAGACTCCTGCATCAAGCCCAGAACTGCTGGCTGAGGCAGAGCAGATCTTCAAACAACAAGAGTGCCCAATCTTCTAACTTCTCCCAGGGCTGGAGAATCCACCACACCCCGGCCAGGTGTCCCATGGTTAATCCACCTCACTGGGAAACATCTGCATCTTATTTCCAGGCTGAATTTCTCTCGTTTCAGCTCCCAGCCACTGGCTCTCCTCCTGCCTTTGTCTGCCAGACTGAAGAGCCATCTGCTAGGAGAATCTCTTCCCCAGGCAGGTCCTTCTAGATCACGCTCCAGTCACCTCTTCACTTCCCCTTGGTTGAGCTAATTAAACGGAGCTTCTTCAGTCTCTCGCTGCAAAGCAGGATTTCCAGATCTCAAATCATTCCTGTGGCTCTTCACTGACCCCCTCCAAGTCATCAGTCTCCTGTTTGCCGTGTGGGCGCAGCATCCCGGGACGGTTTCACTAATGCCACATACAGAGGTAATACCGCCTGCCTGCTTACACATCCAAGGATCCCGTTTAGCCTCTTCACTGCAGCGTGGCCCTGGGAGCTAATGTTCAGCTGGCCCACAAGTCCTTTCCTGAGTCGCTGCTTTGCGGGAAGCTCCTCTGGCTCGTGAGCAGGACGACGCTCTGTTCGAGACAGATGAGGTTGAAATGACACCGGTTGCTGCATGTTCCCAAGGATGCCTGGCAGGGCCCTTCGAGAATGCCAGGACCAGGGAGTTCTGCTTGGTGCATAGACGTCACTTCGTTTAAAACATGCATTACAAATGTGCAGCTGGGAGGCGCAGCTCTGAGAAGCCAGGGATCCATCTCTCGTCTAAGGGTTTTATACGCCCACGCATCGCACCGGCCGAGCATTTTCCACGCCAGCTCAACAGCTCCAGCTGCACTCAGGGACTCTGCTTGGGGCAGGTCTGGGGGAGTTGGGCGCGGGTGGGAAGAGAGGAGGGTGTTCCACCTGGGGTGGACAGGCTTTCTGAGAGAGGAAAACTTGGCAGCATTTCCTAGATGACCAGAGGTCACATTTCCCTGATTTCTTCTGGAATTTTGTTCCTTAGCCAGGTCCCCTCAGCTGCAAATGCTCTGCCACGCTGTTCCTGCACTCTGATCTGCACTGGCCCAGAAGAGCACAGCTCTTGGGGTGGTTCATCGATAAATTCGGTCTGTGATGTGCCTAGGGCTTGATCGATTGAAAGTTCAGAGCTGGAACTGCCTGGACACCTGACTGCCCCCGAGTGCATGCATGGCAGTAGTCTGCCGTTACAGAAGCATGTGCTGTTTTACCAAGGGACTGTGTCTCATTGGATGGACAGAATGAGGAAGCTGTTCAATATTTCTGTTTATCCTCCTAATTCAGCACGTGAGCTGCTGCCTCATTTACTGCCCACCACCCAGACACGGAATGACTGACTGCCTCCTGGGCTTGTGTGTGGTACTTATCCCGGGAGCAAGCATTCCTTCCCCTGCCCACCACCCAGACACGGAATGACTGACTGCCTCCTGGGCTTGTGTGTGGTACTTATCCCGGGAGCAAGCATTCCTTCCCCTCCTCACCCCCGCACTTTACAGACAGGGATCCGAGGCACAGACAGGCTCCTGGCTGATCTATACTGGGTTTTCTGCGCTGACGTAGCTGTGCCAGTGCAGATGCCCAAGGTAGAGGCACGACACCTGTGTGGCCAACCCTGGTCACCACACGAGAGCAACATATACACACTAGGGGAGAAAACCCCCGAAGGTCACTGCCCGCAGCCCCAGGGCAGGAAGAGAACCCAGATCTTTGGGGCCTGTCCCATCTGGGACTCCTCCGGCAGCACACTCCTGGCTCTGCCACCCGCACATGAATTGCAGCAGCCTCAGACCAATTTTCCCCCACAGCCCTGCCTGGTGAACTCGCCACGGCCCTGCAGTGACAGGTAGCACGTGACATCGTCCCTAGTTATGGGCCATCGCAATCCATGTGCATGAAGAGTGCCAGGCGACCGTAGCTCTCATGTCTGGACTTTGTCCACGCGTGCTCGCTCTCTCTGGACTTGCCCGTGCTTCTTACAGTGACAAACAAAGACCCCCCCAGAGGCCAGGCAGCTCGGCCCCCCACCAATCCCGTTTCATAAGGAAGCAAGCCTGCTCCTGGGCCCTGTCTCGCTCAGAAGGCACCATCACAGACCCCCCCACCTTTCCTCTGCACAGAGCTCAGCAGTCGGGAACCCGGACCCCCCACCACATGACAGCACAAAAGCCCAGAGCCAGGGGTCACCCCCCCCCACATCCACCTCTCACCTGACCTCGGCAAGCACCAGCCCTGCCTCCACACGGGTCCCAGCTAATCAGGCCCCTGGGCAGCACAATGGCAGATACAAGTCAATGCAACCAAGGGTGGGTGAGGCACATGCACTGCCCGGCCTCTCCCCACCCGAACCTCAGGGGACACACTTAGGGCGCTGGGTCCTGCGGGCAGTGCTCCCTTATGGCCCCAGGGGGCTCTGGAGACAGAGCTTCACAACTCCAGCTCCCCCAGAAGCCCTAACAGCAGCCGTCGGGAAACACAGAGGCTCCCCATCCTGCTTGGGATGGAGGTGACTGCAGGGAGGGGCCTGTGCCAGGGCCCCAGGACCAACTTCCTCCCCAAAATCCTGAGCACAGGGCCAACTCCCTCCCTCCCTCCCAACCAGCAACAGCAGCGGCTGCCTGGACTACCAGCCTCCCAGCACCCAGCAGAGAGAGCTGGCCAGCTGGGGTCTAGCGAGAGCTGCTCTCACCCTCCCGCTTCACCGCAGGCCTCCAGGGTCCCTCTGGAAAACACACCCAGCCCATAGACAAACCTTCCGAGTCTTTCTCAAAGCCCATGATCCTGTCACTGCTGTCCTCAAACTCCAGGTCCTGGCCCAGCAGCAGGTCACTCTGCAGCACCAGGTCCCCTCCTGGCGTCTCCTCGAGCGTGTCTTCAGTGTCCACTGCAACACACGGAGCGCCAGCCAGTTACTGCTGGGGCACAAGGAAATGCGCTATCACAGGCTGAGGACTTGAGCGCCCAGCTCTCTTCCTTGCCGCCCTGCAACCATGGGAGGCGCGGGGAATGGACGTTACCACTGGCGTCCAGGAGCCAGGGCTAGGCCCAGCCACATGGGGAGCCAGAACTTCGGCAGTGGCTCCAGGGAGAGTCCTCCACGTGCTGCTAGCTGCATGTGAAGTGCCCTCCAAGTCTCCCATCCTACAGCATGGGGGAAAGGTGAAACCTTGGTCCCAATGCCCCTGCTCAGGCTGCCTTCAGCGTCCCACAGCACGCAGGGGAGCTAGGGAAGACTGGGGCAGCAGAGTGAAACCAATGCAGGCACCTCCTTTTCCCCGTGCAGCAGGGACTTCACACCCGCTTCCTGCGTGAAGAGAAAATTATACCCGAGGGGACTGGAGACGCACGGACAGCCCGTAGAGGAGTCAGCCGCCCAGCCAGGCCTGCAGGGTGTAGCACACAAAGCCCTCAGGCCACTCTGCAGGGCAGAAGCACTACCATTAAAAGGTCCAGGCACACCTCTGCACTCAGGCCGTGGCTCCTCAGCTAGCCAGGGACAGCTAAGGGCCTAGCCAGCACCGCAACCAACTACACATAACTAGAGTTGCAGGTCCCAACATGGTGGGGGAAACAGGCAAGCTCTGTCCCCACACCCCAACACCTCTGCAGACAAGCAGCAACACTGGCAGGAGACAGGTGAGCAGATTAGGTTTCTTTGAGCCAGGGAGTTGTCAGTGTAGCCCAGGGGACGCTGAGCACGGCTGGGTGGTGGGAGAGAGAGCGCGCTGGCTTGTGTGAGCCCCGGGATGTGCAGCTTTCGCCCACCGCACAACAACTGGACTATCTGCAGTGCTGACCTGGCTCAATGTCTGCGGCCCCTGAGCCATGCCAGCTTTGCAGCCTTCACCCTCTCGCTCCCATGCTGCGGGTGGGGAACTGAAACCCAAAGCGACTGGCCCAGGGCCACACAGGGAGCCCGTGACAGAGCACAGACTGGCTCCCAGGACAGCACCCTGCCCATGCAAGTTATTCCACCAAAGCCCATTGGTGCTCAGGTCAGATCTTGGGTTCTGCCGTTCCACACACCCTTTCCTGCTCGTCCCCCCGTGGAGGCCTACAGGAGAGGAGCCTGGAGCCATCTGCCTTGTACATTTCACTGGGAGGGGAGGAAGAACAGCTTCCCTGCTGGCTACTCCCCACCTGCTAAGAACGGGAAGAAATCAGAGATTCTGCAGCCTGAAAGGAACTGCTCACACAGCTCCTCTAGCAGGGCTGGGGAGCTGCCCACCTATTCCCCCCTCCCCCACCCAAGGGCTCTACCCCAGGCTACGGCTGCACCATGAGCGAAGGCTGCGATTCCCTTGCTCAGGCTCTCAGTGAGCTAGCGTGAGTATAAGTAGCCGTGTGGCCGCAGCAGCCTGGGTAGCGGCAGCAGAGGTATGGACTGGCTGTGCCAAGTACATGCCCATCCGTTTCAGCTGTTCCTCTGCGGCCGCTACCCGTGCTCCTGCAGCTAGGCTGTGACCTATACTCACGCTAACTTACTGAGAGCTAGTGTGAGTACATGTACAGGAGCTGGGGAATAAGGCCCCTCAGACGGGAGAGGGAACATCCCTAAGGGGAGCTTCCGAACAGACACAATAGCGTCTCCTCCTCCTCCGAGAAGAGGGGTGACAGACGCCCAACGTAAGGGAAATGGACAGGACTGAAAGCTGAACATGCGAGGGTCTGGGAACTGCCTCCGCCTAGATGGGGGGCTGCCTCCGAGTGACCCACTGCTATAGGCACACAGCACCTCTGGGCACTACCGGACTGGGATCCCTGGGCTCCAGCACCTGGCGCTTCATATCCCAGTCTCCCCCCCGGACCGGCAGCACTTGGCTACAAGGATGTTACAGCCGGGGGCACTGACGGGCCCTCCGGGGGAGCTCTGCTGACGCCTCACCCCAGTGCACCCCCCGAGGAGAGCCTCAGTTCGGTTCCCAGGGGCCAGGCTGGGTCAGACAGGGGGTCCGGCCAGCCCGGTGCCCGGCCCAGGAGTTCCCTCGGAAACAGACAGAGCCGGGCAATTATCGAATCATCGACCCCGCTGCCGGCCACAGCTCCTGTCCCTAACCAGAGGGCACAAAAGGCACTGATGGACCCCAACAGCTGTGCACCACTCCCCGCGCCCCTCCCCCTCAGCCCCGGGGCCTCCTCCGTCCCAACCCCGCCCTCCCCCCCCCGGGGCTTCCTCCCGCCCCCCCCCCGGGCCCCCTCCCCCTCCCAGCCCCCGGGGGGCTCCCTCCCTCCCCAACCCTCCCTCCCAGCCCCCGGGGCTCCCCCCCTCCCCACCCGCCCCCCCCCTCCTCTCCCAGCCCCCGGGGCCTCCTCCGTCCCAACCCCGCCCTCCCCCCCCCGGGGCTTCCGCCCTCCCCCTCCCAGCCCCCGGGGCCTCCTCCCTCCGCCCTCCCCCCCCTCTCCCAGCCCCCGGGGCCTCCTCCGTCCCAACCCCGCCCTCCCCAACCCTCCCGCCCCCCCCCAGGGCCTCCTCCCTCCCCCTCCCAGCCCCCCAGGGCCTCCTCCCTCCCCCTCCCAGCCCCGCTCCCGGCACCTCCCCGTACCCGGGACGCCCAGGCCGGGGAGACCCCCCCGCCGAGAACCGACCCCCCCCCGCACCTTTCACGGGCTGCGGGTGTCGCTGCTTCCGGCGGGGCATCGTGTCCGGCTCCAGCCCGCCGCGTGCCCCGGGCCCGGCCGCCTCCCCGCCCCCAGCTCCGGCCCCGCCGCGCCGCCCCCGCCGCTCATGGGCCCCGCGGCTCGGAGCGGCCGGTGGCTCCGGCCCCACTTCCGCTTCCGGCCGCGGGGCGCGCTGGGAGCCGCGGGGTCCTTCGAGGCGACGACGGCGGCTGTGACGTCATCGGCGCGCCCACAACCCGCGCGGCGGGGCTGGAGGTTGCCAGGGGTTACCGGCGGGGGAGGGGCGCGCTGGGCGTTACGGGGGTTACCAGGGCGGGGCCAGGGGTTGCCGGGGGTTACCGGCGGGGGAGGGGCACGCTGGGCGTTACGGGGGTTACCAGGGCGGGGCCAGGGGTTGCCGGGGGTTACCGGCGGGGGAGGGGCACGCTGGGCGTTACTGGAGTTACCAGGGCGGGGCCAGGGGTTGCCGGGGTTACCGGCGGGGGAGGGGCACGCTGGGCGTTACGGGGGTTACCAGGGCGGGGCCAGGGGTTGCCGGGGGTTACCGGCGGGGGAGGGGCACGCTGGGCGTTACGGGGGTTACCAGGGCGGGGCCAGGGGTTGCCGGGGGTTACCGGCGGGGGAGGGGCACGCTGGGCGTTACTGGAGTTACCAGGGCGGGGCCAGGGGTTGCCGGGGTTACCGGCGGGGGAGGGGCACGCTGGGCGTTACGGGGGTTACCAGGGCGGGGCCAGGGGTTGCCGGGGGTTACCGGCGGGGGAGGGGCACGCTGGGCGTTACGGGGGTTACCAGGGCGGGGCCAGGGGTTGCCGGGGGTTACCGGCGGGGGAGGGGCACGCTGGGCATTACGGGAGTTACCAGGGCGGGGCCAGGGGTTGCCGGGGTTACCGGCGGGGGAGGGGCACGCTGGGCGTTACGGGGGTTACCAGGGCGGGGCCAGGGGTTACCGGCGGGGGAGGGGCACGCTGGGCGTTACGGGGGGTTACCAGGGCGGGGCCAGGGGTTGCCGGGGGTTACCGGCGGGGGAGGGGCACGCTGGGCGTTACGGGGGTTACCAGGGCGGGGCCAGGGGTTGCCGGGGGTTACCGGCGGGGGAGGGGCACGCTGGGCGTTACTGGAGTTACCAGGGCGGGGCCAGGGGTTGCCGGGGTTACCGGCGGGGGAGGGGCACGCTGGGCGTTACGGGGGTTACCAGGGCGGGGCCAGGGGTTGCCGGGGGTTACCGGCGGGGGAGGGGCACGCTGGGCGTTACGGGGGTTACCAGGGCGGGGCCAGGGGTTGCCGGGGGTTACCGGCGGGGGAGGGGCACGCTGGGCATTACGGGAGTTACCAGGGCGGGGCCAGGGGTTGCCGGGGGTTACCGGCGGGGGAGGGGCACGCTGGGCGTTACGGGGGTTACCCGGCAGGGCTGCAACTACACTGCCTCTAAAAGATTTTTGTAACAGATTCATGTCTCTGCTGGTAACTGGCCCCTTGTCATGGCATTGTAGATGCTTTGTCTTAATTCCTATTCCCTGGGTGTTTCCAGTACAACCACATTTGCTCCAATCCCTCAGACAGAGACAAACACCTACAAGAACTTTATCAAGTGTTCTTAAAACTACAATACCCACCTGCTGAAGTGAAATTGACAGAGCCAGAAGAGTACCCAGGAGTCACCTACTAAAGGACAGACCCAACAAAGGAAGTAACAGAACGCCACTAGCCGTTACCTTCAGCCTCCAACTACAACGTCTCCAGCACATCATCAAAGATCGACAACCTATCCTGAAGGACGATCCCTCACTCTCACAGATCTTGGGACACAGACCAGTCCTCGCTTACAGACAGCCCCCCAACCTGAAGCAAATACTCACCAGCAACCACAAACCACAGAAAAACTAACCCAGGAACCTATCCTTGCACCAAAGCCAGATGCCAACTCTGTCCACATATCTATTCAAGTGACACCATCACAGGGCCTAATCACATCAGCCACACCATCAGGGGCTCGTTCACCTGCACATCTACCAATGTGATATATGCCATCATGTGCCAGCAAAGTCCCTCACCGAAGGCTCTTGCGTAAATTAAGTTGCCATGGGATAAGAGGGAAGACCTAGTGGTGTTCCCCAAGGGTCAGTCCTAGGACCAATCCTATTCAACTTATTCATAAATGATTTGGAAGAAGGGGTAAATAGTGAGGTGGCAAAGTTTACAGATGATACTAAGCTGCTCAAGATAGTTAAGACCAAAGCAGACTGTGAAGAACTACAAAAAGATCTCACAAAACTAAATGATTGGGCAACAAAATGGCAAATGAAATTTAATGTGGATAAATGTAAAGTAATGCACATTGGAAAAAATAACCCCAACCCTACATACAATATGATGGGGGCTAATTTAGCTACAACTAATCAGGAAAAAGATCTTGGAGTCATCGTGGATAGTTCTCTAAAGACGTCCATGCAGTGTGCAGCGGCAGTCAAAAAAGCAAACGGGATGTTAGGAATCATTAAAAAAGGGAGAGAGAATAAGAGAGAATATCTTACTGCCCTTATACAAATCCATAGTGTGCCCACATCTTGAATACTGCGTACAGTTGTGGTCTCATCTCAAAAAGGATATACTGGCATTAGAAAAGGTTCAGAGAAGGGCAACTAAAATTATTAGGGGTCTGGAATGGGTCCCATATGAGGAGAGATTAACGAGGCTAGGACTTTTTAGCTTGGAAAAGAGGAGACTAAGGGGGGATATGATAGAGGTATATAAAATTATGAGTGGTGTGGAGGAAGTGAATAAGGAAAAGTTATTTACTTGTTCTCATAATAAAAGAACTAGGGGCCACCCAATGAAATTAGTGGGCAGCAGGTTTAAAACAAATAAAGGAAGTTCTTCTTCACACAGTGCACAGTCAACTTGTGGAACTCCTTGCCTGAGGAGGCTATGAAGGCTAGGACTATAACAGGGTTTAAAAGAGAACTGGATATATTCATGGAGATGAAGTCCATTAATGGCTATTAACCAGGATGGGTAAGGAATGGTGTCCTTAGCCTTTGTTTGTCAGAGGGGGGTGATGGATGGCAGAAGAGAGATCACTTGATCATTACCTGTTAGGTCCACTCACTCTGGATCACCTGGCATTGGCCACTGTCGGTGGACAGGATACTGGGCTGGATGGACCTTTGGTCTGTCCCAGTACGGCCTTTCTTATGTTCTGTAGTAGGTGACTTCTGGGTACTCTTCAGGCTCTGTCAATCTGTTTCTTCACTTCAGCAGGTGGGTACTGTAGTTTTAAGAACGCTTGATAGAGATCTTGTAGGTGTTTTTCTCTGACAGATTGGAGCAAATGTGGTTGTATCTTAGAGCTTGGTTGTAGACAATGGATCGTGTTATGTGGTCTGGATGGAAGCTGGAGGCACGTAGGTAAGTATAGCGGTCAGTAGGTTTCTGGTATAGGGTGGTGTTTATGTGACCATCGCTTATTAGTACTGTTATGTCTAGGAAGTGGATCTCTTGTGTGGACTGGTCCAGGCTGTATGTTCCACTCCATGCATCTAATAAAGTGGGTTCTAGCCCACAGAAGCTTATGCCCAAATAAATTTGTTAGCCTCTAAGGTGCCACAAGGACTCCTCGTTGTTTTTGTATCTAAGAACAGCCCTTGAGTCAACAAAGAATCCATCAAGCAAAAAAAGAAACCACTTCACCGTGGGCTCTGGTCCCACTAAGCTCTCCTGTTGACAGTCTCTAAATCCTTGTTTAAAGCAAGAAGCTTCCTGGAGCTGGGATACAGCAGCCTTGCCATTATCCATAGATGATGAACCCCCGTTCTCTTCCCTGGAGCTGGGTCAGCAGGAACAGCCTTTGCAGTGATCTCCTTCCTTCTCCACAGGTTCTGCCTCCGGATCGACCCTCCCTGAATTCTCAAAAACTCTCATTTACCAGCTAAGCCCTAAAGCACTACCTGGGCAATCATTCTCCTCAGGCTGGCTCACCAGCATTAGTCATGGGGAGACTGGATCCAGCTTCCTTCCTAAAATTGGAGAGAGGCAAGCAGGGCAACTAACATGATTAGGGGGCTGGGGCACATGACTTACGAGGAGAGGCTGAGGGAACTGGGCTTGTTTAGCCTGCAGAAGAGAAGAATGAGGGGGGATTTGATAGCAGCCTTCAGCTACCTGAAAGGGGGTTCCAAAGAGGATGGAGCTCGGCTGTTCTCAGTGGTGGCAGATGACAGAACAAGGAGCAATGGTCTCAAGTTGCAGTGTGGGAGGTCTAGGTTGGATATTGGGAAACACTATTTCACTAGGAGGGTGATGAAGCACTGGAATGGGTTACCTAGGGAGGTGGTGGAATCTCCATCCTTAGCGGTTTTTAAGGCCCAGCTTGACAAAGTCCTGGCTGGGATGATTTAGTTGGGGTTGGTCCTGCTTTGAGCAGGGGGTGGGTCTAGATAATCTCCTGGGGTCTCTTACAACCCTGATCTTCTATGATTCTATGATCTGCAGATGACACAAAGTGATTAGGCTAGTCAGGACAGAGAGGGCTGTGAGGAATTTCAAAATGAAGCTCATAAATGCAAAGTAATGCACCTTGGAGGGAGCCATTTAAACTACTCTTACTCTTCATTCTAAATTAACTGCATTAACTCAGGAGAGGGGCCTGGGCAGCCCTGAGGCAGCGGAGAGAGACCAGGCTTAATGTGCAGCTACAGTCAAAAAAAGCAAACGAGATCAGGGTGCAGGAGGAGAGGGCTAGAGAATAATGCAGAGAAATTTCTAATGCCTTGTATCAGTCAATGGTGTGGCCCCATTGGATGCAGTGTGCAGTATCAATCCCCTCGTCTCAAACACGGTATTGCAGAGTGAGAGGGGGCTCAGAGGCAGGTGATGCCTGGGAAAACTTCTATGGAAAGAGATTGAGAAGATGGGGATTGTTACCTTGGAAAGGTGATTAATGGGAGGCTGCAGAAGTATTTAAAACTGAATGATCTAGAAAAAGGAGACAGGGAGCTTCTCATAAGAAGGGAACATTCAGGGACATTAAAAAGTGGGAAATAAACTGATTTCATAGAATCATAGAATATCAGGGTTGGAAGGGACCTTAGGAGGTCATCTAGTCCAACCCCCTGCTCAAAGCAGGACCAAGCCCCAATTTTTGCCCCAGATCCCTAAATGGCCCCCTCAAGGATTGAACTCACAACCCTGGGTTTAGCAGGCCAATGCTCAAACCACCGAGCTATCCCTCCCCACTTTTCTGTGTGTTTATTATTATTTGTATTCCCAGAGTGTCTAGGAGCCAGTCACAGACCGAGTCCACTGTACTACACACTATGGAAAGGGCACAGAATGATAGGCCTTGCCCCCAAAGACGTTACAGTGTTAACCTGTGGAACACACTGCCACAGGAAGTCATTGAGGCCAAGAACTTGATAAGATTCAAAAAAGGACTAGAAGTTCCTGTGATTAACAAGAATGTTCAGAGTTCTCATAATTAATGCAAACAGAATTCTGACAGGGATATTAAACCTCCTGCTTCAGGGTTCAAGCCAATCTTTGACCATTAGAGACCAGAGTGAGACCTAATGTAGGGGGCAAGTTACCCCATCTGCAACTTCTGCTTCCTCTTCCCTTTATTGACCCGTCAGCTGGGGTTGGGTCATTGTGCAAGCCTCTGCCAGCTTCGTCTCTCCAACATGGCACTAAGGTCTTCCTGCCTTCTTTGATGCAATCCATCCATTGCTTCCTGATTCCTCGGCATCTCTTCCTTACCACTTTCTCCTGCCATGCTAGCTTCACCTGGTCCCCTCCATTCATCCTGTGCATGTGTCGCTCCAACAAGGTCACACCTAGATTTTATCAGCCACCTCATGGACTTTGACTTCCATCCTAATACGTTCATTTTGAAATCTGTCTCTTACTAGAATTCTTTTTAAGAGCATAAAGTCAGCCCATCGCTCACGCCTGCAGGTGTAGGATCTGCTGTCTCTTTTCTGCACTGTACAGCACTGCGGGAGCACCGTTGTTCTGCACACTTGGGCTTTCGAGCTCAGTTGCGTACACCTGTCATACACAACCCCTGAAGTGTTGTTCCAGCACGTCCCGTCTGGCCTGCATCACCCGCTCAGTCACGCCATCTTCCATAACCCAGCTACCACGCTGACTGAACGGGCCAGTCTGGTTTAATCCTACTCCGCTATTCTCTAGGTCCAGTTTCCCTCGACTGACACACATGACCTCAGTCTTTGTCGTGCTCATTTTCATCCCAGGCCTGCTTAGCTGGTCATACCACTGGCTGGCTGTTTCCACTAGGTCTTCTTTGGAAAACCCCTTTATTGCCATATCTAGTGAGGTGGCAAAGTTTACAGATGATACTAAGCTGCTCAAGATAGTTAAGACCAAAGCAGACTGTGAAGAACTACAAAAAGATCTCACAAAACTAAATGATTGGGCAACAAAATGGCAAATGAAATTTAATGTGGATAAATGTAAAGTAATGCACATTGGAAAAAATAACCCCAACCCTACATACAATATGATGGGGGCTAATTTAGCTACAACTAATCAGGAAAAAGATCTTGGAGTCATCGTGGATAGTTCTCTAAAGACGTCCATGCAGTGTGCAGCGGCAGTCAAAAAAGCAAACGGGATGTTAGGAATCATTAAAAAAGGGAGAGAGAATAAGAGAGAATATCTTACTGCCCTTATACAAATCCATAGTGTGCCCACATCTTGAATACTGCGTACAGTTGTGGTCTCATCTCAAAAAGGATATACTGGCATTAGAAAAGGTTCAGAGAAGGGCAACTAAAATTATTAGGGGTCTGGAATGGGTCCCATATGAGGAGAGATTAACGAGGCTAGGACTTTTTAGCTTGGAAAAGAGGAGACTAAGGGGGGATATGATAGAGGTATATAAAATTATGAGTGGTGTGGAGGAAGTGAATAAGGAAAAGTTATTTACTTGTTCTCATAATAAAAGAACTAGGGGCCACCCAATGAAATTAGTGGGCAGCAGGTTTAAAACAAATAAAGGAAGTTCTTCTTCACACAGTGCACAGTCAACTTGTGGAACTCCTTGCCTGAGGAGGCTATGAAGGCTAGGACTATAACAGGGTTTAAAAGAGAACTGGATATATTCATGGAGATGAAGTCCATTAATGGCTATTAACCAGGATGGGTAAGGAATGGTGTCCTTAGCCTTTGTTTGTCAGAGGGGGGTGATGGATGGCAGAAGAGAGATCACTTGATCATTACCTGTTAGGTCCACTCACTCTGGATCACCTGGCATTGGCCACTGTCGGTGGACAGGATACTGGGCTGGATGGACCTTTGGTCTGTCCCAGTACGGCCTTTCTTATGTTCTGTAGTAGGTGACTTCTGGGTACTCTTCAGGCTCTGTCAATCTGTTTCTTCACTTCAGCAGGTGGGTACTGTAGTTTTAAGAACGCTTGATAGAGATCTTGTAGGTGTTTTTCTCTGACAGATTGGAGCAAATGTGGTTGTATCTTAGAGCTTGGTTGTAGACAATGGATCGTGTTATGTGGTCTGGATGGAAGCTGGAGGCACGTAGGTAAGTATAGCGGTCAGTAGGTTTCTGGTATAGGGTGGTGTTTATGTGACCATCGCTTATTAGTACTGTTATGTCTAGGAAGTGGATCTCTTGTGTGGACTGGTCCAGGCTGTATGTTCCACTCCATGCATCTAATAAAGTGGGTTCTAGCCCACAGAAGCTTATGCCCAAATAAATTTGTTAGCCTCTAAGGTGCCACAAGGACTCCTCGTTGTTTTTGTATCTAAGAACAGCCCTTGAGTCAACAAAGAATCCATCAAGCAAAAAAAGAAACCACTTCACCGTGGGCTCTGGTCCCACTAAGCTCTCCTGTTGACAGTCTCTAAATCCTTGTTTAAAGCAAGAAGCTTCCTGGAGCTGGGATACAGCAGCCTTGCCATTATCCATAGATGATGAACCCCCGTTCTCTTCCCTGGAGCTGGGTCAGCAGGAACAGCCTTTGCAGTGATCTCCTTCCTTCTCCACAGGTTCTGCCTCCGGATCGACCCTCCCTGAATTCTCAAAAACTCTCATTTACCAGCTAAGCCCTAAAGCACTACCTGGGCAATCATTCTCCTCAGGCTGGCTCACCAGCATTAGTCATGGGGAGACTGGATCCAGCTTCCTTCCTAAAATTGGAGAGAGGCAAGCAGGGCAACTAACATGATTAGGGGGCTGGGGCACATGACTTACGAGGAGAGGCTGAGGGAACTGGGCTTGTTTAGCCTGCAGAAGAGAAGAATGAGGGGGGATTTGATAGCAGCCTTCAGCTACCTGAAAGGGGGTTCCAAAGAGGATGGAGCTCGGCTGTTCTCAGTGGTGGCAGATGACAGAACAAGGAGCAATGGTCTCAAGTTGCAGTGTGGGAGGTCTAGGTTGGATATTGGGAAACACTATTTCACTAGGAGGGTGATGAAGCACTGGAATGGGTTACCTAGGGAGGTGGTGGAATCTCCATCCTTAGCGGTTTTTAAGGCCCAGCTTGACAAAGTCCTGGCTGGGATGATTTAGTTGGGGTTGGTCCTGCTTTGAGCAGGGGGTGGGTCTAGATAATCTCCTGGGGTCTCTTACAACCCTGATCTTCTATGATTCTATGATCTGCAGATGACACAAAGTGATTAGGCTAGTCAGGACAGAGAGGGCTGTGAGGAATTTCAAAATGAAGCTCATAAATGCAAAGTAATGCACCTTGGAGGGAGCCATTTAAACTACTCTTACTCTTCATTCTAAATTAACTGCATTAACTCAGGAGAGGGGCCTGGGCAGCCCTGAGGCAGCGGAGAGAGACCAGGCTTAATGTGCAGCTACAGTCAAAAAAAGCAAACGAGATCAGGGTGCAGGAGGAGAGGGCTAGAGAATAATGCAGAGAAATTTCTAATGCCTTGTATCAGTCAATGGTGTGGCCCCATTGGATGCAGTGTGCAGTATCAATCCCCTCGTCTCAAACACGGTATTGCAGAGTGAGAGGGGGCTCAGAGGCAGGTGATGCCTGGGAAAACTTCTATGGAAAGAGATTGAGAAGATGGGGATTGTTACCTTGGAAAGGTGATTAATGGGAGGCTGCAGAAGTATTTAAAACTGAATGATCTAGAAAAAGGAGACAGGGAGCTTCTCATAAGAAGGGAACATTCAGGGACATTAAAAAGTGGGAAATAAACTGATTTCATAGAATCATAGAATATCAGGGTTGGAAGGGACCTTAGGAGGTCATCTAGTCCAACCCCCTGCTCAAAGCAGGACCAAGCCCCAATTTTTGCCCCAGATCCCTAAATGGCCCCCTCAAGGATTGAACTCACAACCCTGGGTTTAGCAGGCCAATGCTCAAACCACCGAGCTATCCCTCCCCACTTTTCTGTGTGTTTATTATTATTTGTATTCCCAGAGTGTCTAGGAGCCAGTCACAGACCGAGTCCACTGTACTACACACTATGGAAAGGGCACAGAATGATAGGCCTTGCCCCCAAAGACGTTACAGTGTTAACCTGTGGAACACACTGCCACAGGAAGTCATTGAGGCCAAGAACTTGATAAGATTCAAAAAAGGACTAGAAGTTCCTGTGATTAACAAGAATGTTCAGAGTTCTCATAATTAATGCAAACAGAATTCTGACAGGGATATTAAACCTCCTGCTTCAGGGTTCAAGCCAATCTTTGACCATTAGAGACCAGAGTGAGACCTAATGTAGGGGGCAAGTTACCCCATCTGCAACTTCTGCTTCCTCTTCCCTTTATTGACCCGTCAGCTGGGGTTGGGTCATTGTGCAAGCCTCTGCCAGCTTCGTCTCTCCAACATGGCACTAAGGTCTTCCTGCCTTCTTTGATGCAATCCATCCATTGCTTCCTGATTCCTCGGCATCTCTTCCTTACCACTTTCTCCTGCCATGCTAGCTTCACCTGGTCCCCTCCATTCATCCTGTGCATGTGTCGCTCCAACAAGGTCACACCTAGATTTTATCAGCCACCTCATGGACTTTGACTTCCATCCTAATACGTTCATTTTGAAATCTGTCTCTTACTAGAATTCTTTTTAAGAGCATAAAGTCAGCCCATCGCTCACGCCTGCAGGTGTAGGATCTGCTGTCTCTTTTCTGCACTGTACAGCACTGCGGGAGCACCGTTGTTCTGCACACTTGGGCTTTCGAGCTCAGTTGCGTACACCTGTCATACACAACCCCTGAAGTGTTGTTCCAGCACGTCCCGTCTGGCCTGCATCACCCGCTCAGTCACGCCATCTTCCATAACCCAGCTACCACGCTGACTGAACGGGCCAGTCTGGTTTAATCCTACTCCGCTATTCTCTAGGTCCAGTTTCCCTCGACTGACACACATGACCTCAGTCTTTGTCGTGCTCATTTTCATCCCAGGCCTGCTTAGCTGGTCATACCACTGGCTGGCTGTTTCCACTAGGTCTTCTTTGGAAAACCCCTTTATTGCCATATCTGCACATAGCATCTTCTCACCTTTACCCCCGTGTCCTGCTGCCGAGTCCATCCGTATCACAAACAGCAGTGGACAAATACCTGACTCTGGATACAGTCTCACTTTAAGTGTGAAGGGGCCAACAGATGGGGCAAGTCTCACTGCTTCTCAGAACCAGGCTTCATTTGACCCATAGGTGGGGGGTTGAAGTCAGAGTTTTCCTTCTCCTAGGTAGGCTGAAGAGCCTCATCTGCCCCGAGCTCGCTGGTTATTTTTAAAGGGCACTGGACACTGGCCTGTCACACCCCCGCTTTTGGAGAGAGCCCCTCTGCCCCATGCAGGCCAGTGCTGGCTGTCAGAGACACTGGCCTTTTATAGGTGCTGGGATCTCAGCCCACCCCAGCCAACAGCCCTTGGACTGGGGGGTTCTGATGCCTCCCTTGGCACTAAGCTCCATCCCCTGGCCCCAGAGATCTCCTGTGCTGGGAGAGGGTCTCCTGGGGCCCAACCCCCAGAGCTCCACCTGGGTATTACCAGGCCTGGCCGTCTCGTTTGATCCTCAGCCCCAAGCTGCCGCTGGGCTTCCCAGGCGTGGTCTGAGCAGAGTTGGGCCCCTATGGAGATTCCCAGCAAGCTGAGCAGGGAGCCAAGGCAGGGGACTGGGCCTCAGCCCCTCTCTGCCATTGCTCAGGGCCTCTAGGCACCAGCCCCTCTCACGGCAGACCAGAGACAGCCAGGGACTAAGGCCCTCGCTGGAAGGGGGGGACACGGAGTCAGCTGCCTGACGTGGCCCAGGGATTTGAGCCCAGGGCTCCCGTCTTGGCACTAGGCCATGGGTGTTCCAGGCAGGCTGCTTCGGGCTCTGCTGTCCAGCAGAGCTACTGCTGGGCCCGACAGGCCCGGGGCCCGGCGAGGGGACGCTGCGCCCGGCAGGCCAGGCGCTGATGGGCATTGATTCAGGGTGGGGCTGCCGGGCATTGCCTGGCCCACGCGGTACGAGCCCCGCTGGCCTGGGGACGCTCGGCCTGAGGCTTGCTGGGGGCTTTGGCTTGCAGCCAGCACTCTCGCCCAGAGGCTGCGGGGACCACATTTCCCAGTGCTGGGCCACCAGTGCACCCCTCCCCCCCAGTGGGGGCAGAGGCTGTCGGCCGGCGACGGCAGCAGCACATCCAGCAAAGGAAGCAGTGTTCCCCATCCCTCTGCCCCCCCCCCCCCCCCCACCAGCAGAGGGACACTCCCTCCCCCCTCCCCCTGCACTGCTCATGGCTTGAAGGGGTTTCCATCCTTTACAGTTTAGTTCAATGGCTCTCAGCACCCCCACTGTACAAACTGTTCCCGAGCCCGACACTGCGTGTTGCCCCACACCAGATCTAAGACAACACAGAAACTCGGTGGAAGGAAGGTAATCAATGGGACATAGTAATACCAGGATATAAAGAGATATAGGAATGACGAAGTCGTAGTGGCACTATTTGTTAAAGAAAGCACAGAGTCCAATGTAGTAAAAATCTGAAATGATTCAAACAGTGCCACTGAATCTCTATGGAGAGAAATTCCATGCTTCAATAATGAGCGTATAGAAGCAGGAACAGACTACCGACCACATCACCAAGATGGTGACAATGATTGTGAAATGCTCATGGAAATTAGAGAGTCTACAAAATGGGAAACAGTATCAGGGGGTAGCCGTGTTAGTCTGCATCTGAAGAAGAGGGTTTTTACCCACAAAAGCTTAGGCCCAAATAAATCTGTTAGTCTTTAAGGTGCCACCGGACACCTTGTTGTTAAAATGGGAAATGACTGCCCAGGAAGGAGTACTGCAGAAAGAGATCCGAGAGTCATAGTGGATCACAAGCTAAGTATGAGTCAACAGTGTAACACTTGCAAAAAAAGCAAACATCGTTCTGGGATGTATTAGCAGGAGTGTTGTAAGCAAGACACGAGAAGTAATTCTTTCGCTCTACTCCACGCTGATTAGGCCTCAACTGGAGTACCGTGTCCAGTTCTGGAAAGATGTTGAAAAATTGGAGAAAGTCCGGCAAGGGGCAATAAAAATAATTAAACGTCTAGAAAACATGACCTAGGAGGGAAGATTGAAAAAACTGGGTTTGTTCAGTCTGGAGAAGAGAAGACTGAGGGGGGACATGATAACAGTTTTCAAGTACATAAAAGGTTGTTACAAGGAGGAGGGAGAAAAACTATTCTCCTTAACCTCTGAGGATAGGACAAGAAGCAATGGGCTTAAATTGCAGCAAGGGCGGTTTAAGTTGGACGTTAGGAAAAGCTTCCTGTCAGGGTGCTTAATTTCCCAGGGAGGTTGTGGAATCTCCATCATTGGGGGGTTTTAAGAGCAGGTTGGACAAACACCTGTCAGGGATGGTCTAGATAATACTTAGTCCTGCCTTGAGTGTAGGTGACTGGACTAAATGACCTCTCGAAGTCCCTTCCAGTCCTATGATTCTATGAAAAACAGAAAACTCAATAATAATGTTGGATTTCAACTATCCCCATATTGACTGGGAACGTGTCACCTCAGGACAGGACACAGAGATAACATTTCTAGACACCATTAATGACCGATCCTTGGAGCAGCCAGTCCTGGAACCCACAGGGGGAGCGGCAATTCTGGAGTTAGTTCTAAGTGGCGCCCAGGAGCTGGTCCAAGCGGTGACTATAGCTGAACCCCTCAGTATTAGCGACCATAACGTCATTAAATGGACCATCCTGGGGGGGGGGGGGGGGGGGGGGGAGCGGAAATACCACCGCAGCATTTCACTTGAAAAAGGGGAACCACACGAAAAAGAGGAGGCTCGTTAAACCGTAATTAAAAAGAACTGCCACAAGAGCGAAATGCCTACAAGCTGCATGGAAACTTTAAAAAACACCCTAACAGAGGCACAAATTAAATGTATACTCCACATTAAAACAAAAACAAAAAACATAAGACTACCAAAAAAAATAAAAATCAACCCTGGCTAAGCAGAGTAAAAGATGGTAAGAGACAAAAAGGTATCCTTTGACATTTGGAAGTCAAATCCTACTGAAGAACATAGAAAGGATAAACTCTGGCAAATCAAGTGTAGAAGTAGAATTAAGCACACCAAAAAAGAATTTGAAGAGCAACTACCAAAAGACACAAAAACTAACACCAAAAAAATCTGTAAGTACATCAGAGGCAGGAAGCCTGTCAAACAATCAATGGGCTCACTGGACGATTGAGGTGTGAAAGAAGCACTCAAGGGAGACAAAGTCATTTAATTCTTTGCATCAGTCTTCACTGCAGAGGACGTGAGGGAGAGTCCTACGCCTGAGCCATTCTTTTTAGGTGACAAATCTGAGGAACTGTCCCAGATTGAGGGGTCAGCAGAGGTGGTTTTGGAACAAATAGTTAATTTAAATATTAATATGTCACCAGGGTCAGATGGTATCACCCAAGGGTTCTGAAGGAACTCAAATATGAGGTTGCGGAACTACTAGCTGTAGTATGTAACCTCTCTCTCAAATTAGCCTCTGTACCAGATGACTGGAGGATAGCTAATGTAACGCTGATTTTTTAAAAAGGCTCCAGAGGTGATCCCGACAATTACAGGCCAGTAAGCCTAATTTCAGTACCAGCCAAATTTGTTGAAACTGTAGTAAAGAACAGAATTATCAGACACACAGATGAACACGATTTGTTGGGGAAGAGTCTACATGGCTCTTGTAAAGGAAACTCATGCCGCACCAATCTGTTAGAATTCTTTGAGGGAGTCAACAAACATGCAGACAAGGGGGATCCGGTGGATAGTGTACTTAAACAAGGTCCCTCACCAAAGGCTCTTAAGAAAAATAAGGAGTCAAGGGATAAGGGAGAAGGTTCTCTCATGGATTGGTAACTGGTTAAAAAGATAGGAAACAAAGGGTAGGAAAAAGTGATCAGTTTTCACAGTGGAGAAAGGTAAAAGGCAGGGTCCCCCAGGGCTCTGTACTGGGACCAGTGCTATTCAACAGTCATACATGATCTGGAAAAAGGGGCAAACAGTGAGGTAGCAAAATGCACAGACAATACCAAGCGACAAAGGGTCCTGTGGCACCAATACCAAATTACTCTAGATAGTTAAGTCCAAAGCTGACTGTGAAGAGTTACAAATGGATCTCACAAAACTGGGTGACCGGGCAACAAAATGGGAGATGAAATTCAATGTTGATCAATGCAAAGTAATGCACGTAGGAAAATATAATCCCAACTCTACATACAAAATGATCGAGTCTAAATTAGCTGTTACATCTCAACAGAGAGATCTTGGAATCATTGTGAAAGTTCTCTGAAAAGATCTGCTCAGTGTGCAGCGACCATCAAAAAAGCGAACAGAATGTTAGGAACTGTTAGGAAAGGGATGGATAATAAGGCAGTAAATAACATAATGCCACTATGTAAATGCATGGTACGCCCACATCTTGAATACCACGTGCAGTTCTGGTCGCCTCATCTGAAAACAAGATGTATGAGACTTGGAAAAGGTTCAGAAAAGGGCAACAAAAATGATTAGGGGTTTGGATCAGCTTCCCTATGAAGAGAGATTAAAAAGACGGAACTATTCAGCTCGGAAAAGAGACAACTAAGGGGGGAAATGATAGAGGTCTATAAAATCATGAGTGGTGTCGAGAAAGTGAATAGGGAAGTGTTATTTACCAGTCACATAACACAAGAACTAGGGGTCACCAAATAAAATTAACAGGCAGCAGGTTTAAAACAAACAAAAGGAAGTATTTCTTCACACAACGCACAGTCAACCTGTGGAACTCTTTGCCAGAGGATGTTGTGGAGGCCAAAAGTGTAACTGGGTTTAAAAAAAGAACTAGATAAATTCATGGAGGACGAGTCCATCAATGACTATTGCCAAGATGGTCAAGGACGCAACCCCGTGTTCTGGATGTCCCTAGGCCTCTGACTGCCAGAAAGTGAGAGTGGACTACAGGCTGGGATCACTTGATAATTGGCCTGATCTGTTGTTCACTCCCTCTGAAGTACTTGGCACTGACTCATTCTTGTGTTCTCATGGATTAAGAGCAGGCATGGAATGAGGGTGTTTCTAATGGAGTTCCACAGGGATCCGTACTAGTTCTGATGCTGCTTAACATTTCCATCAGTAATCAGGAAATAAATATGAAAACCACTGCAGCGACACAAAGCTTAGCAGAGTGGTGAAGGATGACGAGGCAGGGCAGTCCCAGAGTGACTGGATCGCTTGGTAAACTGAGCCCATTCCAACAAAATGCATTTTAATACAACCCAATGCAAGGTCATACATATAGGGACAAGAAACGCAGGCCTAACGTCCAGAATGGGGACTGGATCCTGGTAAACAGGGACCCTGAAAAGGATTTAGGGGTCACAGCAGGCAAGCAATTCAACATGAGCTCCCAGTGTGATGCACTGGGGAAAAGGCCTAATGCGATCCTTGGATGTACACACAGGGAAGTCGTGACTTTGAGGAGGGAGGTGATTTTTCCCCTGTATGTGGCATTGGTGAGGCCAGTACTGGAATACTGCATCCAGTTCTGGGGTCCACATTTTAAAAAGGTTGAAAAATCAGAGGGTGCAGAGAGGAGGGAGAAATTATCTGAGGGCTGGAGAAAATGCCTAACAGCAGGGCCTGGCGAGGGCCGTATTACTCCAAAGAAAACAGCTGAGGGCCGAAACTCCCCGGCCCCGCGAAAACCCTCCCCCTCAGTGCCACCTGACCCGCAGAAACAACCCCTCCTTCCCCAGCACTGGGGTGTGGAAGCCTGTAGAGGGGGAAAGAAACAGCGCGCATAGGGTGACCAGATCACAGCAGTAAAATCATAGAATCATAGAATCTCAGGGTTGGAAGGGACCTCAGGAGGTCATCTAGTCCAACCCCCTGCTCAAAGCAGGACCAATCCCCAACTAGATCATCCCAGCCAGGGCTTTGTCAAGCCTGACCTTAAAAACCTCTAAGGAAGGAGATTCCACCACCTCCCTAGGTAACCCATTCCAGTGCTTCACCACCCTACTAGTGAAAAAGTTTTTCCTAATATCCAACCTAAACCTCCCCCTCTGCAACTTGAGACCATTACTCCTTGTTCTGTCATCTTCTACCACTGAGAACAGTCTAGATCCATCCTCTTTGGAACCCCCTTTCAGGTAGTTGAAAGCAGCTATCAAATCCCCCCTCATTCTTCTCTTCTGCAGGCTAAACAATCCCAGTTTCCTCAGCCTCTCCTCATAAGTCATGTGCTCCAGTCCCCTAATCATTTTTGTTGCCCTCCGTTGGACTCTTTCCAATTTATCCACATCCTTCTTATAGTGTGGGGCCCAAAACTGGACACAGTACTCCAAATGAGGCCTCACCAGTGCCGAATAGAGGGGAATAATCACGTCCCTCGATCTGCTGGAAATGCCCCTACTTATACAACCCAAAATGCCATTAGCCTTCTTGGCAACAAGGGCACAGTGTTGACTCATATTCAGCTTTTCGTCCACCGTAACCCCTAGGTCCTTTTCTGCAGAACTGCTGCCCAGCCATTCAGTCCCTAGTCTGTAGCAGTGCATGGGATTCTTCCGTCCTAAGTGCAGGACTCTGCACTTGTCCTTGTTGAACCTCATATTTCTTTTGGCCCAATCCTCTAATTTGTCTAGGTCCCTCTGTATCCTATCCCTACCCTCCAGCTTATCAACCACTCCTCCCAGTTTAGTGTCATCTGCAAACTTGCTAAGGGTGCAGTCCACACCATCCCCCAGATCGTTAATGAAGATAATGAACAAAACCGGCCCCAGCACCGACCCTTGGGGCACTCCACTTGATACCGGCTGCCAACTAGACATGGAACCATTGATCACTACCCGTTGAGCCAGACCATCTAGCCAGTTTTCTATCCACCTTACCGTCCATTCATCCAGCCCATACTTTAACTTGCTGGCAAGAATACTGTGGGAGACTGTATCAAAAGCTTTGCTAAAGTCAAGAAATAGCACATCCACTGCTTTCCCCTCATCCACAGAGCCGGTTATCTCATCATAGAAGACAATTAGGTTAGTCAGGCATGACTTGCCCTTGGTGAATCCATGCTGACTGTTCCTGATCATTTTCCCCTCCTTTAAGTGGTTCAGAATTGATTCCTTGAGGATCTGTTCCATGATTTTTCCAGGGACTGAGGTGAGACTGACTGGCCTGTAGTTCCCCGGATCTTCCTTCTTCCCTTTTTTAAAGATGGGCACTACATTAGCTTTTTTCCAGTCATCCGGGACCTCCCCCGATTGCCATGATTTGTCAAAGATAATGGCCAATGGCTCTGCAATCACATCGGCCAACTCCTTTAGCACCCTCGGATGCAGTGCATCCGGCCCCATGGACTTGTGTTCGTCCAGCTTTTCTAAATAGTCCCGAACTACTTCTTTCTCCACAGAGGGCTGGTCACCTCCTCCCCATACCGTGCTGTGGAGTGCAGCCGCCTGGGAGCTGACCTTGTCTGTGAAGACAGAGGCAAAAAAAAGCATTGAGTACACTAGCTTTCTCCACATCCTCTGTCACTAGGTCCCCTCCCTCATTCAGCAAGGGGCCCACACTTTCCTTGACTTTCTTCTTGTTGCTAACATACCTGAAGAAACCCTTCTTGTTACTCCTAACATCTCCGGCTAGCTGCAACTCCAAGTGTGATTTGGCCTTCCTAATTTCACTCCTGCATGCCTGAGCAATACTTTTATACTCCTCCCTGGTCATTAGTTCAATCTTCCACTTCTTGTAAGCTGCTTTTTTGTGTTTAAGACGAGCAAGGATTTCACTGTTAAGCCAAGCTGGTCGCCTGCCATATTTGCTTTTCTTCCTACACATCGGGATGGTTTGTTCCTGCAACCTCAATAAGGATTCTTTAAAATACAGCCAGCTTTCCTCGACTCCTTTCCCCCTCATGTTATTCTCCCAGGGGACCTTGCCCATCAGTTCCCTGAGGGAGTCGAAGTCTGCTTTTCTGAAGTCCAGGGTCTCCGTTCTACTGCTCTCCTTTCTTCCTTGTGTCAGGATCCTGAACTCGACCATCTCATGGTCACTGCCTCCCAGGTTCCCATCCACTATTGCTTCCTCTACTATTTCTTCCCTGTTTGTGAGCAGCAGGTCAAGAGCTTTTCCCCTAGTTGGTTCCTCCAGCACTTGCACCAGGAAATTGTCCCCTACACTTTCCAAAAACTTCCTGGATTGTCTGTGCACTGCTGTATTGCTCTCCCAGCAGATATCGGGGTGATTAAAGTCACCCATGAGAACCAGGGCCTGTGATCTAGCAATGTCTGTTAGTTGCCAGAAGAAAGCCTCGTCCACCTCATCCCCCTGGTCTGGTGGTCTGTAGCAGACTCCCACCACGACATTACCCTTGTTGCTCACACTTCTAAATTTAATCCCGAGACTCTCAGGTTTTTCTGCAGTTTCATACAGGAGCTCTGAGCAGTCATACTGCTCTCTTACATACAATGCAACTCCCCCACCTTTTCTGCCCTGCCTATCCTTCCTGAACAGTTTATATCCATCCATGACAGTACTCCAATCATATGAGTTATCCCACCAAGTCTCTGTTATTCCAATTACATCATAATTCCTTGACTGTGCCAGGACTTCCAGTTCTCCCTGCTTGTTCCCCAGGCTTCTTGCATTTGTGTATAGGCATTTAAGATAACATAGGACCCGCCCCCTTCCCGCTCGGCCCCACCATCACACCCCTCTTCACCCCCCCAGGGGTCACTATATTACTGCACACAACAGTCAATCAGTGCAGTTGTAGATAAATCTCTGCTTTATGCATTTTTGTATAACTTTTATATGACTTTGTATTGAACCTTGGTAATATGTTATAGCGGCCCCCTAAGGTAATATAATTAAGGTAAAAGAAAAATGTCTTTTTGCTAGAAGTAGAACAAGATCTTCCCCCCACTTTGTATTCAATTGCCCTGTTGAATGAATGAGGTGTGAATGAGGAAGGTGTGGAAGGCAGGCACCTCCAGACAGCTGCAACCCTTGGAGCGGGGATGGGAACCAGACCAAGGACAATCAAACTTGTCAAGTGGGCTGACTAGAGAAGAGCAGACATACTGATGGCCTCGGGGGTTAGAAGCAAGCACCTTCCTTTGGGAACACCCTCTTTGCAGCATTGGGACAACCCCCAGCCCAGAGACAAGATGCAAAAAGGACAAATGGACACAGTCCCAGATTTTGGGCCACACGGTGAGCCCACCTACTCATCTCCCTGCGGACCGCACAGTGAGCCCACGCGGGCCACATGTTGTGCAGGCCTGCCTTACAGTGAGACTGGAAGAGCTCAATGTGATTAGCTTATCAAAACGAAGATTGAGAGGAGACTAGATTACGGTGCGTAAGGAGAAAATACTGATACGAATGGGCTCTTCAATCTAGCAGAGAACCAATGGCTGGACGCTGAAGCTTGACGAATTAAAATGGGAAATCAGGCTCCAATTACTTTGACCAGTGAGGGTGACAGGCCACTGAATGACCACAGGAATGGGTGGAGTCTTCACCTCTTGGAGCTGCAAGACTGAACGTCTCTTTGGAAGAGATCTGCTCAGCTCCCCCAGAAGTTCTGGGCTTGTGGCAGGAATCCCTGGGTGAGGTGCTCAGGCCTGAGGTATGCAATCATAGAATCATAGAATCATAGAATATCAGGGTTGGAAGGGACCTTAGTAGGTCATCTAGTCCAACCCCCTGCTCAAAGCAGGACCAATCCCCAATTTTTGCCCCAGATCCCCAAATGGCCCCCTCAAGGATTGAACTCACAACCCTGGGTTTAGCAGGCCAATGCTCAAACCACTGAGCTATCCCTCCCCCCCAATAGGTCAGATTAGACAATCATAATGGCCTCAAAGATCTGTGTACCTACGAGACAGCTGCAAAAAGGCCAGTGGAATTTTTAGCTACAAGTTCAGCGGCCTCTTGTCCAGGGGCAGCCAGGGAACAGCCCCTCTGTATACGCTGCCCGCGCCTGGAACAAGTGCCGTTCTGGTCCCTTCATAGGAGGAAGGGTACTGAGCAGCTGGAGGGAGCGGAGATCCACAAAGGCCATTCAAGGACTGGAGGGAGGGGCTGACGAGGACTGACGATCTGGGCAGTTTGGCAGCAGGAGGGAGCACAGCGACGGTGGGCATGTGGGCAGTGCAGGCATCTCCATGGGCCAAGAGCCCCATCACTGGGGAGAGCCCTGGGGAGGGACTGCAGGGAGCTGGACTGGATGATCCAACATCTCCACAGCCCCTCTGTCAGCAACGGCCAGTAGGAAACTCCTTCAGCAGCCCTTCCCCTCACTCTGCCCCTACCCTGGCCACTCCTGATCCACGCAGAAGGCGCAGGCGGGCGGAGGAGCGGGAGGAAGGGCACCGAGAGAGAACAAGGAGCAGTTCAGTTTCCAGTAGATTGGTTCCAATCCAGGCGCTTTGCTTCTCCGGCCCCACTCAGTGCACAGCGCACAAGCTGCCAGAGATGGGTGCAGCGCTGGCACCCGCCCAGCGCACAAGCTGCCGTCACCCGGAAAGGGAAGAGGAGAGCTGGGTGGGGCCTGAGGTCTCTGAGTGTCAGTGTTGCCCACAGTGGGGCCCAGGGTTCAAATCAGCAACTCCGTAAAGACAAATGAACCCAGGAGGTTTGTCCCTACTGCCCATTTCTACACATCCCCAAGCCATCCCCCCACAGCACTGCCAGCTCTCTGTTCAAACTCTGGCGGGCCAGGGCCAGGGCTCGGCGGTGTCGCCGAGCTGGGGAGCCCAAGGCTGGCGCCTGCACCCCAGGAGCAAGGTGCATGCGTAGAGCTGCGAGAGGAAAGGCAGTACCGGCTTGGCGCGCCCACTGTGCAATCAGCGCCTCGCATTCTCCTAACCTGGCAAGGGTTAAAAGATCAAACAGACAGACGCGGTCCCCCCGCTTCCCGCCTGTGAAAGAACGAAGGACAAGGGTGTGGCTAAGTTCTCTGGGCTTTTAGTTTGAAAAAGTATTGATTGAAAGTGTACAACAGAGCGAGGTGCAGCGCTGGCACCCGAGCCAGATTGTTCCACAAATAAAAACAGAAAGGGCCTTAAATAAAGGGGGCGCAGATTAAAAAACCTCAGCAGTGAAAAAGTTCTTCCCCTCCAAACAGAACAGTCACAGGCACAAAAATGGCAAGACCTACGTGGAGACAATGGGACGTCCGTCCTCTAACCGCTACCGCGCGACTCACCTCCGCTGGGGCTCCCGTGTCCGCGGATCTGCAGCCCGCCCCACTCGGCAGCTCTGCTGTTGGCTCACTCTTTGGAATGGTTACAAATGAACATGACATGCCCTGGCTAGCCCGCCCCAGCGCTGCCCAGGACACAGGCAAGCGAGGAGGCCTCTGCTAAGGCTAAAAAAAAGGACAAGACTGTGGAATCTTGAGTTCAGCTTGCTTAAGAAACAAGTCTGGGGAGTGCACGACAAGTCTCTGTGCCGGGCCTGCTAGTCCCGCTTGGCCTTCTTGCTGTTGTCGCTGCCGTTCTCCTCCCCCGCTGCCTGGGCCTCTGCCGCCACCAGTTTCCGTTTGCCACTGTCGGTGTGGGCTTGCGTGGAGCGTGGTTTGAAGCAGATAATGATGCAGGTCATGTTATCGCAGCCGGTGCCGTCCCCTGAGGTGTCGGGAGCCAAGCACTGATCCAGGAGCTGAGAGGGAACAGGACAAGTTAACAGCACACGGGGAGCAGCCACTAGGACGCCCACCTCACACGCAGCCGAGGCAGTCCAAGGGAGCCGCTCGCCGGCTGCCTCCCGGCTCCAGGGCCGGGGCCAGGCTCCAGCTCCTCCCAGGCGAGGGAGCTCAGTGCCTTGGGGGGCCGGCAGGCAGAGCCAGGGCTAGGCATGAGCAGACTAAGCAATTGCTTAGCACCCCGAGCACCTCCAGGGGGCCCTCTGTTCATTATTAGTATGTGTTGGGGGGCACCCCCCAAATATTCCCGCTTAGGGCCCCCACTGCGCTAGCACCACTTCTGCCGGCAGGGCCGTGTGCTGCTCAGCACTGCCACCTGCTGGCCAGTCCGGATAACACTAGGAAGGCAAAAACGAGGAGGAGTCCTTGTGGCACCTTAGGGCTGGTCCACACTGGGGCGGGGGATCGATCTAGGAAACACAACTTCAGCTACGAGAATAGCGTCGCTGAAGTCAACGTTTCCTAGATCGAACTAAGTTTACTTACTGCGGGTCCACGCGGCGCAGGCAGGCTCCCCCGTCGACAGCGCTTCCTCCTCTCGCCGAGCAGGAGTTCCACAGTTGACGGGGGAGCGCTTCTGGGATCGATTTATCACGTCCAGATGAGACGCGATAAATCGATCCCAGAAGATCGATCTCTACCCGCCGAATCGGGCGGGCAGTGTGGACCTAGCCTTAGAGACTAACCCATTTATTAGGGCCTAAGCTTTCGTGGGCTAAAACCCACTTCATCAGATGCATGGAGCGGAACATACAGATATAAATACACAGCACATGAAAAAATGGGAGTTGCTTTACTGGGGGTGGGGGTCCAGTGCTAATGAGGCCAATTCAGTCAGGGTGAATGTGGCCCATTCCCAACAATCTCCCTGGACACTCAATAACAGACTTAAAAGTGGCAATTCTTCAACAAAAAAAACCTTCAAAAACAGACTCCAACGAGAAACGGCAGAACTGGAATTAATTTTCAAACTGGACACCATCAAATTAGGCCTGAATAAAGACTGGGAGTGGCTAGGTCACTACAAAAAGTAATTTTCCCTCTGTTGATACTCACACCTTATCTATCTATCCATCCATATATATATACCCTCTGTATTTTTCACTCCATGCATCTGATGAAGTGGGTTTTAGCCCACGAAAGCTTATGCCCAAATACATTTGTTAGTCTCTAAGGTGCCACAAGGACTCCTCGTTGTTTGTGCGGATACAGACTAACATGGCCACCCCTCTGAAACTAGGAAGGCAGATGAAGTTGTTGGGTCCGTATGGATTTTGTCACCACCAAGCAATGGGCAGGCCCCAGATTCCTGTCCCTGTAACTCTCCCTGCAGGGAGTCACCGCCCAGCGAGCGTGCAGATGCCCAGCGAGCTGAAGAAGGGCAGCTGGAGTCAGGCTGCTTACCTCTTCTACTATGGAGGAGAGAGGCCTCAAGTCTCCGTTCTCATCCCTCTGGCTGATCTTGGCCTGGATGAAATCCACCACTTCCTGGCTGCTCATCACATTCCTGCCAGCACAGCGGGTGAAGGGTCAGAGTGGCTGGCAGGGCAAGGGAAGAGTGCCTGCAGGGAGGCCTGGTTGTGCTGGTCCCCCCGCTCGGCTGTGCTCGGAAGGAGAGCACTGGCTCGCTGAATGGGAGGGGCTGGGCGCGCGCCAAGGCAGATATTAAAGGAGATCCCCTTGTTCAGGGGCCATGGCACCGCGGAACAGGAGGGATTGGGCTCTCAGCGCATTGTGCATCCTCTGCCCAGGGAATGGCGCCCCTGGGGACAGCCTGCCTCGGGCCCTTTGATGAGCTCTCCGGGAGGCCTCTACCCCTTCCTGAGGGGGCATGGGGGTATGCGCCTGTCTTGCTGCCACCTGCAAAGGCGGGGGCAGGATCCGTCACAGAGGGGCTTCTGCTCTCCTGGCGCTCACCAGATTCCGTCGCACGCGATAACCATGAAGTCGTGTTCCTCGTTTATCGCCAGCACCTTGATGTCGGGTAAGGCGGAGATCATCTGCTCTTCCGGAGGCAGGTTCTTGTTCCGCTTGTAGAAGTGGTCGCCTGGCAAGAGAGGGGAAGGTCAGCCCCATGCATCTGATGAAGTGGGTTTTAGCCCACAAAAGCTTAGGCCCTAATAAATTGGTTAGTCTCTAAGGCTAGGTCCACACTGCCCGCCCGATTCGGCGGGTAGAGAGCGATCTTCTGGGATCGATTTTTATCACGTCCAGATGAGACGCGATAATCGATCCCAGAAGTGCTCCCCCGTCGACTGTGGAACTCCTGCTCGGCGAGAGAAGGAAGCGCTGCTGACGGGGGAGCCTGCCTGCACCGCGTGGACCCGCAGTAAGTAAACTTAGTTCGATCTAGGAAACGTCGACTTCAGCTACGCTATTCTCGTAGCTGAAGCTGCGTTTCCTAGATCGATCCCACGCCCCAGTGTGGACCAGCCCTAAGGTGCCACAAGTGTTTGTGCTCTGAAAAGCACAGGCCGTGGGGAGATCTGGGGCTGGGCTGGGGACGCACTATTTTGGGGTTCTCTCTCTCCAGTATTGTAGCAGCTTAAGTGCCAGGCTCGGCTGAGCTAGCCCCACATCCAACTGAAACGCAGACCTCCCCCGTCGCAGATTGAGGTCTGCGTTTCAGTTGGACGTGGAGCCAGCCCCAGCTGCTGCAGGGGAAGGTGCAGTGACCAGGGCCTGCCCCAGGGGAAGGTTCCCCCAGCCCCAGTAGTTAGAGGAGGCCCCTTGTGTGAAAATATTTCCTTGGATCGGTTTTATTTTGCTGCCTTTCAGTCGCAGTGAGTGTCCCCATCATTTAAACAGACACTTCTGATCTCCCTTCTCTCCACCACACATTGTTAGAAACTTTAATCATGTCCTTTCTCATTCGTCTCCTTTCCAAGGGGACAATCCCAGTCTGCACAGAAGAGTTTTTCCCAAGTCCTTGACCATTCTCGCTGCCCTTCTCTAACCCCCTCTAGTTGTGCACACCCTATTTACGAGGGTGATGAGAACGCCACATGGTGTTCAGATGAGCCCACACCACTGATTAGGGAATACACCATCCCATGCCTTATACATCCCAATATCTTGTCTGCCTTTCTGAACCCAGCTGCGTGCTGAGCGGAGGTCCCATTGAGTTGCCAACGGCCCTCTCTTCAGAGCCCTCTCCGGTGTACAAGTAGTTCACGTTATTTTCTCCAGTGTGCACCACTTGCATCTCTCAGCAGGGAATGTCACTGGCCATCAGTTTACCTGGTAACACAGCAGGCTCTTTGGCACCTAGCCCTGCATGCCCCAGTCCTGGCTGACGTACCTAACATGCCTCGGGCCCATCGAAATCATCCATCGCTCACAAACCCACCGTGAAGCAGGCGGTCTGCGCGCAGGTGCCAGCCCCCAGGCTGTAGGGTGCCCTGGCCTGCCTCCTGGATTCACTCACCGATTGCCCTGGAGAGGTTGAGGCCCCCATTCACTCTCCCATCCATGGTGACCTTGCCGCCGGCGTTCTTTATCCTGGCCAACTCCAGCTCATCCTCCGGCTTGTGGTCATAGGACATGTCCACGGCTTTGCCGCCCTCCGACACCACACAGCGAGAGTCTCCAGCATTGGCTACGATCAGCTGTTTGCCCCGGATAAGGGCTACCACGGCAGTCGTCCCGCTGTCAGAGCCAGGCTGATAGGCAAAGGGTTTGGTGAGACTTCTTTCCAGATACACAATGCCCCTAGCCCCAAAGGAACCATTCAGGGGAGAGAAGGTACAGACCAGCCCCAGGAGCTCTTACAGGACATCAGATGTACCAGACCTTCCCTCCCAAAAGGTGCGGGGCCTAAGGAGGGGGCCACCGGGGGAAGGGGTGGGGCCTCGGAACCAGTGTGAAAGGAACAGAACATGTACACGTTTTCCCAGGAGTGAGCCATCTCCTCTCCCCCCCGAGAAAAAACACTGTCCTAGCATGGCTGCAGCTGCCCTCTCCTTTCCTATGGAGGGACAAGCTGCGGCGACTCCAGCCTCAGCCTGCCCCAAGCAGAGGCTGCACTGCAGGCTGGGACCAACGTCCTTGCAGCCTGCGCTTTGGAAGTGGAAAGGATGGAGGCTGCAAACGTCTCCATTTCACTGCCCCTAGCTGCAGCCCTAGGCCTCCCGCCCAGCTGCCAATGCCGCCCTCAGCTGGCGGGCGGGGGGGCGAGCGGCTAATGACCAGCGTTTGCTGTGTGCCGGTGAGACACCCAGCGGGGCTGGCTGCTCCTCAAGGAACTGCCGTGAGGTTCCACGGTACACTCTGCGGGGCTCGGGTTCTCGGCAGAGCTCCGACCAGGAAAGCTAGCAGTGGAATCTCCCTTTGCAGCTTCCCCCGCAGGCCCCACCGCCCAGGCCCCATTCCAAACCCTCCACAGCCTCCGGGCGGGAAGACGCCTGCTTCAGGCAGCAGGCTCTGGCGCAGGAAAGCTGTGTAGGAAATCCAGGGGCTGCACAGAGCAGAGCACCTCCATGGCCAGGGGGCATTCTCCCCAGTGACCCGCAAGGGCTCCCTGGCGCAGGAAAGCTGTGTAGGAAATCCAGGGGCTGCACAGAGCAGAGCGCCTCCATGGCCAGGGGGCATTCTCCCCAGTGACCCGCAGGGGCTCCCCGGCGCAGGAAAGCTGTGTAGGAAATCCAGGGGCTGCACAGAGCAGAGCGCCTCCATGGCCAGGGGGCATTCTCCCCAGTGACCCGCGGGGGCTCCCCGGCGCAGGACTAACAAAGACAGAACTGGGATGTGCACCTCCTCTTTCCCCTCCATGCCTGGTAACATCATCTCTTCCTCTTCGTCCTCATCCTCCTCGGCCTCTTCTGTGTCATCTTCATCCTCCTCATTCTCTGCCTCCTCCTCCTCACTGCTGTAGCCATCCTCATCCTCACTGCACTCCTACAGAAACGAGAGACGCCATCAGAGAGCAGGCGTGCCCGGCTCCGAGGGCACAAGCACCTCCGGGAGGATGGACGCGATGAGCTCAGCAAGAGGCAGCCGATGACCCCGCAGGTCTTTTCTCTCTCTGGGGCGTATGATCTGGGCAGCAGGTAGTAGCTCCCAGCTCATGCACTGGCCAGACTACAGCATCTGCAGCCCCCTCGCTCCACAGTGAGGCGGTGCGGACGCAGCCGTCAGCCTGTAAATCCCAGGCCTGGGGTGGCCGGATGCTCTCACAGCCCTTAGAGAATGTGGAGAGAGAGACACTCCCCACCCCCAGGAAGGGCAGCTGCCTCCGAGCTCTGCGCCTACCTCACTGTCTTCCTCCTCTTCGGCCTCATCTGACTCGTCCTCACTGTCTTCAAAAAATTTGGACTTGGTTGTGCCCTGGGGCTTTCCGGTGGAGGAGCAGGAGGGCCCCGCCTCCCCGGTGGAGGAGGTGACCGTCTCTTCGCCCCTGCCCACTTCGGCCTGTTTTGCAGCACAGCTGTTGTCCCCAGCATCGGCTCCGTCCGAGGTGGAGGAAATGCCCGTGGCCTCGTCGTCTGGCTTCCCATTCTTCCTCTCCCTGTGCTCGGCCAGCTCCCCCGGACTGGGCTCTCCATTCACGCTCGCCTCCCCATCATGCTCCTGGCCCATCTCCCCGGCTGGAGGGAGTGGCTTGTTTCTGAGGTTCTTGATGCAGTTCTGTCCATAGCGGGTCAGCAGCTCCTCTATGGTCATTGTGGCTTCTTCGTGCAGAAGGGCCGCTTCCTCGTTGTCAACTGCAAGAGAGGGGGAAAGTCAGAGCAGGAGAGGCCGCCAGTGCAGCACAGCAAGACAGGACAGGTTTGGCTCCAAGCTGCACTAGCCAAGAGATGCCTTGTGTTCCAGGAGTGCCTGCATTGTGCGGGGCATTGCATGCACACACACGGGGAGAGAGCTGCCCCCACACACAGCCGATAGGCACAGCGCAAACCCTGGGCTCTATGGCCACACAGCAGCCAGCTCTCAGCTGCTAAGCCTGGCCGATGCTCGCTGGCCAACATCATGGCCACCGAGGAGGGATGTGAAGGGCCTTCCAGATTAGCCAATGGAAGCTCAGCTCGAGGTGCTGGGCGGGGGCTCACAAGTGGGAACAACTGATGCTGGCCGAGCATTTGGGTTTTGTTTGGGGGCCCTGGTGATGCCGAGTGCTGGGACACTGGCTGGTCTGTTTTCTTGCACAGATCAGACACCACAAACGAGAAAGGCCAAGCTTCTCAAGGGCCAGGTCGCTCTGCAGGGCTCTGGCACGGGTCGCTCGCCCACCTGAAATCCAGGCACTGGGCCATGGAGAAACGTGTACTGCTAAGGCACATCCTTCCCAAACACCAAACCGGGGCCAGCAGTTCAAGGGGGAATCTTGCTGCTTCGCTGAAGCTGCCTTTTTGCTAGATTTTCCTTTGCTAGTCAGCTCGAAGATGGGAAGTGAAATGACTCTTCCCAGAGAGTGGTCAGATGCAGAGAGCAAACTAAAGGGCTTTCCCCACCAGGTTTAGGAACCCGGGTGTCCCCGGCACTCGCGCAGAAATGCCATGGTCCAGTGCGGGTGCCCCTTTACGTTCACTCGAAGGCTGGCAGCGAGGCCCCCAGTAATTCTCGTTTCCTGGCCGGGGCTTTGCTCCTCGCCCTGACAGACATGCCCAGGTGGGAAAGCACATTTCTTTCTTTGAATGAAAAAGGCAGTCTTGGGCCAGAGTCACCGGGTGGGCCGAAGGGCTTCAGTTCACCCCCGTCCCACCACTTGTCCGTCCGTGGCCCCCCCACCCCACCCCGGAGCAGCGAGCTTGGGATGCTGCTGCCCATTTCACTGACACCACATCTCAGCTCAGACCAGCATTGCCACGGCCCAGAAAGCTCGAACGCTTGGCTGGAGCAGAGCACCCGCTGCAGGTATGCCCAAGGGAGGGGCCCAAGGAAGGTGTGTGTCAGTTAAAGGAGCGAGGTTGCCAAAACTCCGACTCCCCCATGCCAGCCCGGAGCACTGCGGGGGGACGGAAGGGGGGGTGAGGTGCCTCGAGGAGAGCGCTACGTTAGCTCCAGCTGCACTTTGTTTAACTGGCTCCTTTAGAGAGCAAACCCTTCCCTAGCAGAGTCACTCCCTGCCCATCCCACGGCTGGCGGGCAGCGCCTCAGCGCTCAGCCGGGCACATGCTTCACTTACCATCATCTTCATCAGCCACTTTCTCCTTCTCCTCGTCGTCATCCTGGGGCCTCCCAGCGATCTGAGCGAGCTCCTTAATCACCTCCTCTGTGGTCAGCTTGGCATCGATGGCCAGGAAGGCGTCCTCCAGGGCCTACGGACAAACACACAGCACGGGGGCTGCACGCTGTTCGGGGGACTGCCCGCCCGCCCCGCTCTCAGCAGCAAGTCCCCAGCCCCTTCAGGAGAATCACTCAGGTGACTGGCCAGGTTTGCCAGAGAGCGCGTGGGGGGATGGGAGGGTCAGCATTAGGAACAACCCCTCCTTCCTACAGGTCACTGGCTTGGCCAGACTGATCTGCACCCAGGACATGCCGCCTAATGCTGCGTTCTCCCAGAGCCCCACTCTGCCATCGCTGAGAGTCTCAAGGGGCTGCATTTCTCTCACCTACACTGCTGCCCATCAGTCCGATTCCTGCATTGATCCAGGAGGGGACTGAAAACCAGGGCAGCTCTGTGGGGATATGGACGGGGATATGGAGAGCAGAGAGGGGGACTCTCCGTAGGGAACACAAGGCATGGGCCAGAAATGAGCACTGCCTCTCAGTAACTTCAAGGGAGCTAAAGGAGGGAGGAGGAACAGCTAAACAACAAGGCCAATAGCTAGTGAGCAGAAGACCCAAGGTGGAGAAAGGAAGAAAGCTTCCCTGGGAGAATAATCAGGCCCTGGGACACTCTCCGAGGGAGGGGCTAGGCAATCCCAGAGGATACCAGGACCTGGGTGGGGACTAGATGCCCAGAGAGGCCTGATTTCCTGCCTTGGTGCCTACACTTATCCACTGCAGTGCCAGGGTCTTACCTTCTGAAGTTTGCCATCCTTGTACGCCTTCTGGTCCTTGATTATCTCCGGGAGATACTTGGCACAATAGAGGGCAACCTCTTCCCCTGAAAGAGAGCAGAGGCTGCTTGAGAAGCCTGCTCCTCCCAGGGGCCCTGGGCACAAAGCGAGCTGAACATGTCAAGAACGCAGGGAAAAGAGAAGGGCAGTGAGAAGGCAGACAGAGGGTGAAAGCAGGGTCCCCCCGAGGTGGCTGCACTGTTAGGGGAACTAGGAATGAATGGCAAACACACAGCTCTTTCAAACCTGCCTGGAGGGAGGGGAGAACTGGGCAATAGGCGAGGAATGGAAACCCTGTGAAAAGAGCTTTGGCTCTTTTCATCTTTTGCATCAGAAGTTGGATAATGCAGACCCGTCCGGTCAGACCATATTCACCCTGAGCGGCAGAGAATCAGCACCCCCGTTTCAGGTCTGTTTCAGAGTGGGGACTGGAGCCTGGCTCTCCCACATCCCCAGTGAGTGCTGTAACCACTGAGCTAGAAGCTAGCGCGGGGAAAGGGATCAGTAACAGTGACACAGACAGCGACCATCTCGGGATGGCGATTTTAAAAGGGTGAACAGGATGTTCCAGGTAACCACGAGCCTATCAGACAGACATCAGTCCTGGCCAGAACAACGGAACAGCTGATCTAGGACTCAATTAATAAAGCATTAAAGGACGGTGCACCAGATGACTGGAATGTAATGCTGATTTTTAAAATGGGCTCCAGAGGCGATCCTGGCCAGTGGTTACAGGCCAGTGAGCCTAACGTCAGGACTGGACAAACTGGTAGAAACCATAGTAAAGAACAGAATTATCAAATACCGAGTTAAACACAGTTTATTGGGGAAGCTTTTCTAAAGGGAAATCATGCCTCGCCAATTTATTAGAATTCTTTGAGGGGGTCAACAAGCATGTAGCCAAGAATGATCCAGTGGATAGAGTGTACCTGGACTTTCAGAAAGACTTTGACAAGGTCCCTCACCAAAGACTTTTAAGGAAACTTATGCTATGGCTACACAAGAGAGCACTGATGCAGCTACACCGCTCCAGAGAGCTCTCCTGTCGGCTTAACTACTCCAGCCCCTGCGAGAAGCTCTCCCGCCGACATAGCACTGTCCACACCAGCATACGTTATGGCACTCAGGAGGGTGGCTAATTCACACCCATGAGCAACATAACTTATGGTGACTTGCGCTGTAGTGTAACCAGAGCCTAAGCAGTCGTGGGATAAGAGGGAAGATTCCTCCCATGAAACACATTGACACACTACACCGGGAGGTTGAGAATTCCAGGGTTCGGTTTCAAAGTGAGCACCTTGCTGGGACGCAGCAACAAGAGACAGGGCAGGGTTTGCAGTTATGATGGGGACCCCACGGTGACCTTGGGCCAGGCAGACAGCACGTGAGTTTGGACAGACGTGTCCAACACCCAAACACCACCTGAACTCAAAGGTACTTCCAAAAAGTCCTTGATCTGTCTCTGTTCCCCACCTGCCAGCCAGAGGATAACAACCCTCTCCTACCTGGCAGGGCTGTTGCAAGATGCGAGCTGCTCAGATACGATCAGGGTGGGGTGGCGAACAAATAAATGCTATTGTCTGCTGGCTCGGGCGGATGCCACTGTATTGGTTACACTGCAAGTAGAGATGCCAGACCATGTTTCTGCACAGAGGTGGAGTCCACAGCCACAGAATGCGTGCATTCTGATTGGAAACCGACCCTGGACAAAATCCATCTACCTAGGCATTTATAGAAAGCTTAGTTCCATGGAGTCTGTGGCCCACGTATCTAGTACTGGCTTAGCTCGGCGCACAGAGGGAAAGGGACTAGCTCAGCAGTTCTCCAAGTTTTGCATTGGTGACCCCTTTCACACAGCAAGCCTCTGAGTGCGACCTCCCTTATACATTACAAACACCTTTTAAAATCTTTAACACTATTATAAATGGATAAATTGGAAAGAGTCCAACGGAGGGCAACAAAAATGATTAGGGGGCTGGAGCACATGACTTATGAGGAGAGGCTGAGGGAACTGGGATGGTTTAGCCTGCAGAAGAGAAGAGTGAGGGGGGATTTGATAGCTGCTTTCAACTACCTAAAAGGGGGTTCCAAAGAGGATGGATCTAGACTGTTCTCAGTGGTGGCAGACGACAGAACAAGGAGTAATGGTCTCAAGTTGCAGAGGGGGAGGTTTAGGTTGGATATTAGGAAAAACTTTTTCACTAGTAGGGTGGTGAAGCACTGGAATGGGTTACCTAGGTAGGTGGTGGAATCTCCTTCCTTAGAGGTTTTTAAGGTCAGGCTTGACAAAGCCCTGGCTGGGATGATCTAGTTGGGGTTGGTCCTGCTTTGAGCAGGGGGTTGGACTAGATGACCTCCTGAGGTCCCTTCCAACCCTGAGATTCTATGATTCTATGATAAATGCTGGAGGCGAAGCGGGGTTTGGGGGTGGAGGCGGACAGCTCGCGACCCCCACGTAATAACCTCGCGCCCTCCTGAGGGGTCACGACTCCCAGTTTGAGAACCCCTGGACTAGCTGGAACCTAACAGGACTTTTCCATCTCTGTGGACACAGGCTTCAGTTTGACATGGGAAGTGGGGCACGGGCAGCAGCATCAAGGCAAGGACCTTCAGCCACAGTGTAGAAACTAAAGCAGAATCAAGGCCACCAACTGCAGAGCCCCCCAGAGCAGCTTGCAAACCCCAAGTCATCCCCTGACCGCAGAATTGGAAGGGCCCCTTCCCCTAGGACCTGCTCTGTGTATGCACGTGCTCACCGCAAAGTGGTGACCCTCAAACCGCTCCCCTGCCCAACTGCACAGCTGGAAAAACAGCCTCAGTTCTGGAATGCCTCCTGTGGACCCTTCAAGCCCAACTCCCACCGAACAGAGGGAGGTTGTCCAGACCCCACTGAGCCAACCCAGTGCCCTTCCTCCCACAGCCATCGGCAGCCTCAGTCTGCGCTTTGCCCCAGAGAACACCTCCCAAGAAGGAGCAGGGTTTTTACTGCCAGAGGGGTTTGCCCCGGAGGGGCAGCCCAGAGCAGTCCCATGTGAGAAGCTGCCCAAGTACAATTCCCTGGAAAGAGGGAGAGGAGCAGTTACCTCCGTGTCCATCGTAGACGGAGAACATGGCCGTCTCACTGTCCAGCTCAGGAATACAGTTGTGCGCATCCTGAAAGAGAAAGCGCCAAGTCAGGGGTGTTGGGGTTGCACTCGCTCCCAGCAGATGACCTGGCACGAACGGAGCTCAGGGGCAGGGAAATACGGTACCAGCACAGACACACTCACATTTCACACCCAGAGATTCCCCCACTCACACGCTGTTCTCACAAAACCAGAGGAGGGCAGGAACAGTAAGAAGCAACGCCTGAGGCCATGTCTCACTACAGCTGCTACAGCACCATAGCTACATGCCACTGTAGCGCAGACGCTTCCTGCAGTGACAGAAGGGGTGTTGCTGTCGCAGGAACTCCACCTCCCTTAGTGATGGTATCTAGGCTGATGGAAGCAATCCTTCATTGACCTAGCCATGTCTGCCCCAGAGAGTGGGTCAGCGCAACTACAGCAGGCAGGGGGGTGAATGTCACCCCGCTGAGACACTCCCAGACCCACAGCACACTCTCCATCTACAGGTCACCAGTGCAGCTCACTCCTCCGGGGAGGGGCATGCAAATCTTCAGCCTCCAGACTGAGCTCTTTAAAATAGTAACTTGGGATTCTGCCCGTCCTGAGCCAGAATCCAGCCCTATCCATCCAGACTCCCGTCACCGTACCATCCGAGTGTACCTATCCCCACACCCCTTCTGCGGCAGGACAGGGCTATTGGCCCCATTGCACAGATGGGAACGGAGGCCCAGGGAGACCAAGTGCTTACCTACACAAGGAAGCGTACTGGCATGACTATTCCACCACGGCACACCAGGAGAAAGACAGTGGTAGCATCGTACTGGTCGTTATGCTGGTAAGTTTCCCCATGTAAACAAGCCCCCAAGGACTTGGCCAAAGTCAAAGGGGGAGTCTGCGGACCCTCCCACTGCTGGGCTCCTTTCCCCAGTTCATAAGCAGCCCAGAGTCATGCACCCTGGGGCATCACCTGCTCCAGTCATACCCGACAGGAGGGAGAGCAGGAAGTGGTACGGCAGCACCACCACACTCCCCAGGCCCTCGCTGAAAATCTCTGCACACTTTCCCCACCTCTCTGGCCTAAGTGCGCCGAGCCTTTCCTGGGCACGGCAAGTGGACTGTGCCCCGTGTGGCTGGGTAACAGCGTGCTGGTCTCAAATGAGCTGACGGGCAGGCTGAGGAGTCTAGAACTGACATTGTCCCCCACTGTTCTCCGGGCATTGGAGCGAATCAGAAATAGGGTCACGGAAATCCCACCTCCCAGGCAGGTGTCTCTGCCCTGGCACCGGTGTCAGAATCCTGCTCGTTCTCCAGCCGCCCAGGGAACCTCCCAGGTGAGCCAAGCAGAAAGAGTGGCCCACCAAGGGGACTGTTTGACACAAATAAATGTGTTAGTCTCTAGACTCCTCGTTGTTTTTGCTGATACAGACTAACACGCTACCACTCTGAAACCTGACACAAAAATGAAATCCTTTCTGGCCTTTATCTACAGGCACTCAGACACTGAGGTAACGAGCACGGGACAATCACCTATACAGAGGAGAACATCACAGAGCAGCAGACAAGGGCTCAAAACCAAATTCCTTCCCCTCCCCAGACCTGGGCCAGGAACAGCAGCCGGCAGTGACTTGGGCTGGAGCTGAAGCACAGAATGTGCCTTTCTCTGGCTGGTGCTCAGCCTGCAGGGGGTGTCTGTGTGAAATGCCTTGCCGGCTCTAAGTGCTGAACACTCCCTCTCAACACAGGTGCTTTGTTCTTCGCCTGGTACTTGGGGATGGCTCTGTTTGAGTGAATCTCCTGCTGACACGGAGACGTACCTCATCAGAGGAGCTCTACAGGAAAACTCACTAGCAACAGTAAAAAGAAAATAAGAAAAATACTTGTGGCACCTTAGAGACTAACACATTTCTTTCAGCATAAGCTTTCGTGGGTTAAGAACCCACTTCATCGGATGCATGGAATGGAACATACAGTGAACAGATATTTATACATTCAAAGAAACATGATAAGGTGGAAGTGCCTATACCAACGTGGATGGCTAGGTCATTACGTTAATTGAATTTATTTCCCCCCCTTAACACCTTTGTGTCAACTGTCTGTAATGGGCCATGTTGATTATCACTTCAAAAGTTTCTACTGATAACAGTTCCTTTCAATTAATTAGCCTCTTAACGTTGGTATAGGCACTTCCACCTTATCATGTTTCTTTGAATGTATAAATATCTGTTCACTGTATGTTCCATTCCATGCATCCGATGAAGTGGGTTCTTAACCCACGAAAGCTTATGCTGAAATAAATGTGTTAGTCTCTAAGGTGCCACAGGGATTTTTCTTATTTTCTTTTTGCTGACACAGACTAACACAGCTACTACACTGAAACTAGCAACAGTGTTCACTGAATCCTCTTTCCCCATTATTCAGTCTAATTTAACAGGTTTCGAAGAGGCCAAGAAGCAAAACCGAACCTCCACAGCCAAGATGAGAGGTGGCACCAAGCTAGTGCCAATAACCACCCACAAAACAGCAACACTGACCCGCACAGGGCACTGCCAACACACAAGGGGAACGGGCGACCCCTGTAACAACAGTAGGCCATGGAGAAGGAGAGAAATAGCCCCAGTTCACCTGCTGGGTATTCTTCTAGCTGATTGCTAAGAACTCAGTGGCAGAAGCCTGGGGAGGGGACACTGGCAGGAAATCAAACAATGGCAAAGATAAGGCCCCATCACAGAGAACACCCAGGCTTCTTGCAAAAAGGTCAAGCTGTTAACTGAGGGAACCCAGCTGCCAAGCCAAGGCCCAGCCTAGGGGATACTCCGAGTCCGCAGCAGGGGAGGGGGGAGGAGGAGGGGGGGGGAGGAAGGTTGGGTGGGCAGCAGCAGCTGGAGCAGAGTCTGAAGGAGACAGGGCAAACTGCAGCATACTGTCTCTGTCAAACTCTTGTCTGGCCCCCTCCTGCCAGTTCTCACTGGGCGAGCAGGGGCAGCTGGGGTTTCCATGCAGGTGACAATAATTTTTCAGCACCAATCGTCTCTTCTAACCTTAGAGGCTGGGGAGTCAGGGGGAATGGGCAGCTCCCTGTGCTCTGCTCCCCTTCCAGTCCCAGAAGGGAAGGTGGAGGGAAGGAAGTGAGGAGATAGGCTGATCCAACAGGAATTGTGATGGTTATCTGAATGCCGCTGGGGGAGTTCTTGACAACACTTGGCAAATTGTGCCAAAGTGTCCCACTGCTGCGCCGGTTGCTTCGGCTCCACCAGCATTAGGAACAAAGGCAGCCCTAGCTGAGTCGCACCATCAAACACACACAGTCTGTTGAGGACCGCTGCACCAGAGCAAGTGCGGCTGATGGCGTCAGGCAGGGCACAGTAGAGTGAAGCTCCCAGCTCTGGCTCAATCCTGCAAAACCACAAATCTCTGGAGTGGCCCCTGTGTGTATCGATGGCGTGTGCTGGGGGGCCTGGGTCCAGTCTAGTGACATGGCAGAGACGCAATGCTGCCTTTGAATGGCGTGAGTCAGCAGAGTCTCACTCTCATCATCAAACCCTCCTGATTGCAAACACTTCCAGCCTGTCTGCCCCAGGGCTCTCAGCACTGCTCACACTAGTGCTGACACGGCCTACCTTCCCAATACACCCCTACCTCCGCTCAACCTCCACCCACAGCCCCAAGCACTAACCGCCTTGCAGAGATCACACTGTGCGTCCCCTCTGGGGGCTAACACAGTCTTTGTGCTGCTACTCCACCTGTGCAGAGCTCATCAGCGCAAACGGACTGGGACACCACTATTCAGTCACCTGGACACAAGCGCACACTGCATGCACCAGGAGGGTGCAGACAAGAGCTTCGTGGAGTTTTCTCCCACACGTGCTCTGCTGAGGCAGAACTATTTCCATCCCACCTTCTCTGAAAGGCAGCACCATTTTTTACAGCCTCCTCCCCCACCACACAGTGTAGTTCAATGAGAAAACAGAAAAAGCATCTCTGTTTTCACTCTCATATACAAAAAGGCTGAAGGGATTTTACTCAAATTTTGTAGACACCTTCCCCCAAAAGCCTCGAAAATTTCAGCCTAAAGGTGAAGGATTCATAGTCTCAAGTGTGTGATAAAAGGGGGACAAGATGGGTGAGGTAATACTGAATCTTTTACTGGATCAATTTCTGTTGTGAAAGAGAGAAGCTTTCGGGCTACACACAGCTCTTCCTTTTTGTTATCAGCAAGATGGCTACAGTATTTCAAAAGCTATAAATCATTTGATACAGTGGCTCGCAAAACCCTACTTGGAAAAACAAATACCAACGGGCTTGGATGTGACACTGTCACAGAGACTGTGAACTTGCCAAAGGCTGAGTGTAGACAAAAAACTATAATCAAACACCATTCTATTGAGATGAGAAGTGTACAGCAGGGAACAGAATTAGAATGAGCCCTTTCCCAATGTAACATCTTTGTTAATAATCTGGAAGATGGGCACAAACAGCACATTAATAAAATGCACAGACGGAGTTAAATGAAGAGGAGCTGTACACACTACTGAGGGTGAGGACCAACGTGAAGGGACCATAAGAGGGAGTGTTACTAAGAAATTCCAGCTGGTGGCGAGAGCCTTACTTTGCTCATGACCCTTGGCAGCCAGACCCATTTTGACCATGGCTTTAGTTCGGCCTGCGGACTGCAACCCTAACTGGTACGGTGGTTATGCTCCCATATGGCTGCAGGAGCCTTCTGTACACCAGGGTCAGCCCCGGGAATTTTTTAACGTAAGCGAGACTCTTGAGATACTAGACACATGGACACAGAATAAAATGAGATTTCACCTGAACAAATGCAGCTAATCCAGCTGGTGAGAAAGACTCCAAAGCCCAGCTCCTCATTGATGTATAGATGTTAAGGCCAGAAGGGATTATTAGATCATCTAATCGGACTTTCAGCATGACACAGGCTGTGGTGTCTGTCCCAGTTACCCCTGTATTGAGCCCAATGATTTACGTTTGATTAAGAATCTTCCAGAAAAGCAGCCAGTCTGGATCTGAAGACATCAAGGGAGGGAGAACCCATCCCTGCCCTTGGCAGTTTGTCCCAGTGGTTCCTCACCCCCACGTTAAAAATGTGCAAAGGAGAAACAGGGTAGCAGGAATGGGTGAGACACTTGCAGTGGGGAGAGCAGAGAGGAAGCTAGCCAGGAGACTGCAGTGTGATATGGCTCCAATGAAAGGTCAGTACAGTTTGGGGCTACTAATTCATCACATTGTACAGCAGGGAAAGGATGGTGTCTCACTCCTCAGCTCAGGGAGATCCCAGCTAGGATTCTGCTCTCAGCTTGGGCCCCTCAGTCGCACCAGGCTCATGTCCCTGAGCAAGGAGAGGGCAGTCTGTCCCATCTGTATGGCTCCTCTGGGACTGCAAGAGTATACTGTGCTCTGTTCTGGGCAGTGAATTACCAGCAGGATATTGAAGGCTTGGCAGGGCGTTCAGAGATGAGCCACAGACATGCCCCTTGCTGGAGAAAGTGTGCTATGGGGCGCTAAGACAAGTGAAATCCCACTAGCTCTGCAAAACGACAAGTGAGGGGAAGACACAATAGCATCCTGGGGATGTTTCACTATCAGTCTGGGGAGAGAGAATTAAATGTACAAAGAAGCAATTAAGGGTGAATCTCAGGAGAGATGGACAAATCTGGCTGAGGAATGGTTGGGGGCCACTTAACACCGACTGCAATGCAGGGAACCTGTCCTGGGAGGGGGTGACGGGACCTAACAAGGCATTAAAGGGGGCCCATTGTACTTAATGCCACCCTCCCCACCCCCAATGTGCTGCAGGCCTCCCACCCTAGGGCTCCTCTCTTGTCCCCAGTGGAATCCCACAGCCTCCCCCACTACCCCAAGTGTCCTCTCTCCTGCCAGGGTCCTGCAGGGCCAACTGCCCTCGGTCTCCTCCCTCACCCCAAGATCCCACAGGTTTCCCCTCCCCCTGTATCTCCCACCCTCGTCCTGGGTCTCCTTCCCCACCCCAGGATCTCAAGGGTCTCCTCTCTCCCCAAAACCCTGCGGGTTCCCTCGTCCCGAGATCCCACAGGTCTCCCAACCCCCTCCCTCCTCAGATCTCTTCTCCTCCCCCACCGGGATCCCGGGCCGCCAATCGCCTCCCCTCCCCCACCGGGATCCCGGGGCCGCCAATCGCCGCCCCTCCCCCACCGGGATCCCATGCCGCCCCTCCCCCCAATCGCCTCCCCTCCCCCACCGGGATCCCGGGCCCGCCAATCGCCTCCCCTCCCCCACCGGGATCCCGGGCCGCCAATCGCCTCCCCTCCCCCACCGGGATCCCGGGCCCGCCAATCGCCTCCCCTCCCCCACCGGGATCCCGGGCCACCCCTCCCCCCAATCGCCTCCCCTCCCCCACCGGGATCCCGGGGCCGCCAATCGCCGCCCCTCCCCCACCGGGATCCCATGCCGCCCCTCCCCCCAATCGCCTCCCCTCCCCCACCGGGATCCCGGGGCCGCCAATCGCCGCCCCTCCCCCACCGGGATCCCATGCCGCCCCTCCCCCCAATCGCCTCCCCTCCCTCACCGGGATCCCGGGCCCCCAATCGCCTCCCCTCCCCCACCGGGATCCCGGGCCGCCCCTCCCCCCAATCGCCTCCCCTCCCCCACCGGGATCCCGGGGCCGCCAATCGCCGCCCCTCCCCCACCGGGATCCCATGCCGCCCCTCCCCCCAATCGCCTCCCCTCCCCCACCGGGATCCCGGGCCCCCAATCGCCTCCCCTCCCCCACCGGGATCCCATGCCGCCCCTCCCCCCAATCGCCTCCCCTCCCCCACCGGGATCCCGGGCCGCCAATCGCCTCCCCTCCCCCACCGGGATCCCATGCCGCCCCTCCCCCCAATCGCCTCCCCTCCCCCACCGGGATCCCGGGCCCCCAATCGCCTCCCCTCCCCCACCGGGATCCCATGCCGCCCCTCCCCCCAATCGCCTCCCCTCCCCCACCGGGATCCCGGGCCCCCAATCGCCTCCCCTCCCGCACCGGGATCCCGGGCCGCCAATCGCCTCCCCTCCCCCACCGGGATCCCGGGCCACCCCTCCCCCAATCCCCTGTCCCCCCCCATCTCCCCGCTCCCCAGGGCCCCCCCCGCGCTCCCCCCTCACCTCCATGGAGACCCGCCAGCCCTGCATGGCGCTGAAGCCGAAGTGCAGCGGGCGCGGCCCAGCCCCGGCGCCGTCCCCCGAGCTCTTCCCCGTGTTGGGCTGGGACAGGTAGGCGCCCATGGTGCGGCGGCCTCCGCCGGGGGCCCGGGCCCTGCCGCGGGGCCGAGCGGGGACGGGCGGGAGGCGAGCGGAGCGCGGGCCGGCGGGCGGGCGGGGAGGGAGGCGGAACCAGCCACCACGGAGGCACCGACCGGAACCAGAGCGGCCGGAAGCGACAGCCATAGAGTCTCGCGGGGGGAGAGCGAGCGGCCGGAAGTACCGGCCATAGAGACGCGGAGGGGCGGGACAGAGCGGCCACCGGAGCGCGGGCCCTAGGCCAGGCCGCGCACGGGCTGCGGGGGGAGGCTGGTCTGAGTCTCGGGGGGGGCTATGTGCGCCCCTCCCCCCACGTGCACCTCCCGGGGCCACTGTGCGCGCCCCTCCCCCCACCTCCCGGGGCCCCCGTGCGCGCCCCTCCCCCCACGTACACCCCCCACCTCCCAGGGGCCCTGAGCGCGCCCCTCCCCCACGTGCATCCTCTGCCCCTCCAACTCTGTGTATGATTCCTCCACCCATGTGTCCCTCTGGAGCCCTTGTGTGCCCCCCTCCCACTGTGTGCATCCTCTGCCCCCTGCAGCTTTGTGTGCGACCCCCCCCCCCCCCCCGTGCATCTCCTGCCCCCTGGGGCCTTGTGTGCAACCCCGTGTCCGCAGGGACCCTGTGTGTGTCCCCCTCCCCCCATGAGTTCCCCCGGGGCCCCTGTGTGCATCTCCTGTTCGCATGCCACCAGGGCCCATGGGCTGTTTTTGCAGTCAGGATACCATGTCCCTGGCGTTGCTGGGGCCATGGGAGAGCAGGCACAGTTGCAGCTTGGGGCCCCCAGCTATAGAGGCACCTGACCTGACTAGCTTGAGGCAATCCTGCCTGGCTGCAGCAGAATCCATACCTTTTACAGTGTAGCAAGGCAACTTGGCTTCCAATCTCCCCATGAGCCCTCTGAGTGTAAGTTCATCCAGGCAGCACAGGACTCGCAGCTTTCTGCGTGTTTGGAAAATGCCCAGCATTTTGTAGCTGCTACTAGGAACAAATATACTAGAGACAGGGCAGCTCACAATCCAGAGAGTGTTACACTGTGTTTGGTTGACACCTGGTTAATTCCAGCACTTAGGAGAAAACCCTTGCCCAAGGCTTCAGTGAAAGGCTGATAAACTTCCCAAACCAGAGAGACCCACCAAAGAGTGGACTGGAGACCTGATGAGTCAGAGATTGCTCATGGAGAGGGGAAAGGTTTTATCATGTGGTCCCTGAACCCTTCCAGGCTTTCATGCATCAGAAAAAAAGCAGGAAATGGCACATACCCAATGTGTTTGATCAGCTGGTCACATTTAAGATAAAAGACTAAACGTCTCTTGGTACCACTGAAGCAACTGGACGCTGTCAAGGGCAGGATCCCAGCCTTCATTTGGCCTCATCTCATTGGCACTTCCCACAATTGCTGAGCTGGAACAGTCCCAAGAGGGACATATTTATGGGCTTGGAACTGTGTTTAACATGATGAACGTTTTGTGTGTGTTAAAGAGTTGATCACATCTCTTCATTTTCTTCTTGATCCTCCAATTCTATTCTCCCCTCCCTGCGTGTTCTTTCCTGTGGGCCTGATCCTCCTCTCCCCTATACATATGGGCATGGAAACTGACACCGTAAAGGTCGTGGTGAAGTGGGAAGGTAGGAGGACCCTTGGGTTTCCATTGCAAGGGGTTGCACAGGATACAGCTGTGGATACCATCTGCCTCCTTCTCCGTGGAGTATTTTCTAGGAAGGAGCAGGCCCAATGGTTTGAGTAAATTCCTGGGTGAAGTCCTTCTGAAGTTCTTCAGAATCCTCACCAGCTGTGACCAACCATACATTGTTATAGAGTATTTTCCATATAAAAAATATACTAGAAAACTGATAAATGTAGATAAGTGCACAGTAATTCACATTGGAAAAGATAATCCCAACTATACATATAAAATTATGGGGTCTAAATTAGCTGTTACCACTTAAGAAAGTGGATTTATGAGAGCCCGACTGAAAGGGAAACATAATATCACCCTGATTCAGTGCCATGCTCCAACAAATGACAGTGATTAAGAAGTAAAGGACAAATTCTACCTTACGCTACAGGCAGTCAGAGAGAGTACCACGCCACAACCTAACTATCGTCATAGGAGACCTGAATGCCAAGGTCAGTAAGGACAACACAAACAACGACAGAGCAATAGGAAGACATGGTGTTCTCCAAATGGCAGAGATAAGAACCAGATTGACCATATCATGATCAATGGCAAATGGCGATGCTCACTGACAGATGTGAAAGTGAGAAGAGGTACAGATGTTGGTAGTGACCACCGCCTTGTGACAGCCTCCATCAAGCTAAAACTGAGAAGTGTGGGTCCTCCAAACAAGGGACATAGATGTTATGATATTGACAAGCTAAAGTCCCTTGAAATACAGAAAGCCTTTGTTCTGCAGTTAAAGGACAGGTTTCACGCACTTGCAGACCTTGATGAAGAGGAGGGGAATGCAGATGAGGAGACCAACAATAAGTGGGACAAAGCAACAGCAATTTATAAACAGAGCAGTGAAGCCTATCTAGGCTACAGGCGGAAGAGAAGGAAGGAGTGGATTACACCCAGCACATGGAACGCCATAGGAACCAGATGAGCCCTGAAGAAAAAGTTTTAGACACAAAATCCCAGAAGCTAAAGGACAGATATCACGAGCAGTATAGCAAGGCACCCAGGGAGGTCAAACGCCTCGTGAGAGCGGACAAACTGCATTATATTGATAATCTGGCAACACAAGCAGAGGATGCAGCTGGTCATGGTGAACAAGGAACCATCTATAAAACAATGTGGCTTATCCGTGGTAAACGGCAGACACCAACAAACACTCTCATCAGGAACAAACAAGGACACCTACTAACAACTGAAAAAGAACAAGAAATGCGCTGGACAGACCATTTCAAAAAATTGCTGAACAGGAAGCCACCTAAAGAGGAAGCAAACATCTAGGAGGCAGAAGAAGATCTTGATATCAACACAGACCCCCAACTAAGGAAGAGATCATTCAAGTCATCAAATCCTTAAAAAATGGGAAAGCCCTGCTGTCGAGGATAACTTTAATGCAGAATTGTTCAAGGTCAATCCTAAATTAGCAGCATCTATCCTGGCCCCGCTATTTACATCAGTCTGGGAAAGGGAAAAAGTGCCAGATGAGTGGGCCAATGGGGTTATAGTGAAGATACCAAAGAAAGGAACTCTCAGTGATTGTAATAACTGGCGTGGCATCACACCTTTATCTGGGCCAAGCAAAGTATTGTGTAAGATCATAGTCCAGGGTATATCAGAGGCAGTTGATAGCGTTCTCAGAAAAGAGCAAGCTGGTTTTCGGAAAGGGCGTGGATGCACAGACCAGATCTTCACTCTATAAATCAATAAAGCCAGGAACACCTTCAGGAGCTTAAATACAGTCTGGAAATCATCAAAATACAACACCAAAACCAAACTCAGGATTTATCAGAGCTGCGTACTTTCAACACGACTTCATAGTGCAGAATGCTGGGGAATGAGAAAGTATGACATGTCCAAACTATCTTCATTCCATACAACTTGCCTCAGAAAAATCCTCCATATCGTTTGGCCCAGAACAATCTCAAACCAAGATCTATTGACACAGTGCAGCCAAGAGGATCTGAGCGACATCATTGCCAGGAGGCGTTGGAGATGGATCGGTCACATTCAGATGGAAACCAATGTTCCCTCTAATTTTTGACAGGCTGTGTGTGCAAAAAATTTCTTCTGTGCAAATTGTTGCGCTTCTGTGCAAATGTTTGTGCGCGCAGTGTTTCACTGTGTGTGCAGGGTTTAGGATCTGTGTGCGCGCGCACATGCGCACAGCTTAGAGAGAACAGTTTGGAAACTGATTCCATCACCAGAGTTGCAATAAGAGGACACCTGAAGGCAAGTGAAAACGAGGCTGTCTGAAAACAACATGGCGAAGAGCTGTGGAAGCCGAGCTGAAAAACTGGGGCACAGCTGGGGAACCATTGAAAGACTTGCCAGAAACAGACAGGAGTGGAGGAGTTTCATTACTGCCCTAAATGCCAGAGGCGTAAGAGGAACATGATGATGATGACTCAAGAAAGAGATCTTGGAGTCATTGTGGATAGTTCTCTGAAAACTTCCACTCAATGTGCAGCAGCAGTCAAAAAAGCTAACAGCATGTTGGGAATCATTAGGAAAGAAATAGATAAGACAAAATATCATATTGCCTCTATATAAATCTACAGTATGCCCACATCTTGAATACTGTGTGCAGATGTGGTCACTCCATCTCAAAAAAGATATATTAGAATTGGAAAAGGTACAGAAAAGGGCAACAAAAATGATAAGGGGGATGGAACAGCTTCCATGAGGAGAGATTAATAAGATGGGGACTTTTCAGCATGGAAAAGAGACAACTAAGGGGGGATATGATAGTGGTCTATAAAATCATGACTGGTGTGGAGAAAGGAAATAAGGAAGTGTTTGTTTACTCCTCATAACACAAGAATTAGGGGTCACCAAATGAAATGAATAGGCAGCAGGTTTAAAACAAACAAAAGGAAGTTTTTCTTCACACAACGCACAGTCATCCTATGGAACTCTTTGCCAGAGGATGTTGTAAAGGCCGAGACTATAACAGGGTTCAGAAAAGAACTAGATAAGTTCATGGAGGATAGGCCCACCAATGGCTATTAGTAAGGCTAAGAATTTGTCATGGATATTTTTAGTAAAAGTCAGAGACAGGTCACAGGCAAGAAACAAAAATCCCTGACTTTTACTAAAAACATCCCTGACACACTGGGGAGGGAGGAGGGTCCAGCACCCTGCCCCTCCCCTGGCTGCAACAGCTGGAGGCTGCAGGGATCCCCAACTCCTGGCTTCAGCAGAAGTTACTGAGTATGCTCAGTTCATGTGAGCATGCTCAGTACATCCTAAGTAGCAAAGTCAGTCAGGTAGCAGCACACACATACATGGCGGCTGATCAGCTGTGGGGGCCCCCAATGTCATGGATTCCTTGACTTCCCGACCTCTATGACATAATCGTAGCCTTACCTATTAGCCAGGCTGGGCAGGGATGGTGTCCCTAGCCTTGGTGTCCCAAGCTGGGAATGTGCGACAGGGGATGGGTCACTTGATGATTGCCTGTTCTATTCATTCCCTCTGGGGCACCTGGCACTGGCCACTGTCAGAAGACAGGACACTGGGCTAGATGGACCCTTGGTCTGACCCAGTCTGGCCGTTCTTATGATCCTAGGTTGCTTTTCCCACTTAAGGCAGTGCTTGTGTAACCCACACACCTCCTGGGTGTGGTGTTCTGTCCTATCTAGTGGCACCGAGACAGTTGGCTTTTAGCTCATGCAGTAGAGGCTCATGCACTAAGTTCCAGAGCCCCAGGTTTGATCCTGCCTGCTGACAACCAGGGTCTGTTGGTGTTACACTTGCACTGCCAGCCCTGAATTCTCTCGTGTAGCGACACGCTAGAGAACCCATAGAAGAGTAGTAGGGGAATAACAGAATAGTGTTTGCCTTTGTTATATTGGAACAGTAACCACGCTAGGCTTGTAGTGATGAAAGCTACTCTGTGATGTAGACAGCTGTTACTAGGATAGGCTGGGCCAGTGCAGGACTGGGGCGGGGGAGCGATAGCTCAGTGGTTTGAGCATTGGCCTACTAAACCCAGGGTTGTGAGTTCAATCCTTGAGGGGGCCATTTGGGGATATGGGGCAAAAATTGGGGATTGGTCCTGCTTTAAGCAGCGGGTTGGACTTGATGACCTCCTAAGGTCCCTTCCAACCCTGATATTCTATGACTGTAGGCCCACATTAGATTTGGATGAACTATGTTTTTAAACTGAGTTGTGATATTGGCGTGACCAATAGGCCCAAAGCACATGATCAAAAAGGAGATCATAAGAAAGAAGAGTTGTTGTGTGAAACTTATAGTGACCCTTTGAAATACAAGCGTTCCCTTTGTTAAGGTTTGAGCTAAAGTAATAGAAATAAAACACGGTTAATTGCAGTAAATACTTGGCTATATAAAAAACTCCTTCACCTGACCTTAGCTAAGCTTCAATAATTGGTAATGACATCACTTTATGTTAAGCATATAAAAATAAACTCTTAAAGGATTCATTGCTAATAACTGCCTGACTAGGGGGAGGGGTAGCTCAGTGGTTTGAGCATTGGGTTGCTAAACCCAGGGTTGTGAGTTCAATCCTTGAGGGGGCCATTTAGGGATCTGAGGCAAAAATCTGTCAGGGGACAGTACTTGGTCCTGCTAGTGAAGGCAGGGGACTGGACTTGATGACCTTTCAAGGTCCTTCCAGCTCTATGAGATAGGCATATTGTTATACCAATAAAATAAAATTCAGCAGGATCTTTTTAAAGGGGATAAGACAAAATGTCACATTTATTGTGAATACAAAAAGAATCATAGTAAGCAGTCAGTTATAGCTATAACATTTCATTCAGTTTCACATTCATTCACACACACACACACACAGGTTCTGCATAGATGTCATAGTTACCAGCCTAGAAGTTGCTCATGCCAAGTTACTGGCCAGGTAACCTGGGCATGAGGGTGGAGCCGAGTCCTTGTCAGATTCATCTGATGCTCCTGGAGGTTGGTTGCAGAACCAGACTCAAAGTCCTCAGTGTGTAGAAGCCATTCTTATAGGAATTGTTTCCTATGTTAGTCTATGGGAACTGTTTCATCTTGCTGTTGCTAACTCAATCAGCAGATGGCACATTTGGAATGTTTGTGCTGTCAGATGTTATCTTGTTTTTCCCATCCTTTGAGATGGTTGGGTGGATCCCAGTTTATCCTCCCGGGGGTGTTGTCTGGTCGTTCCCACTTGATGCCGCCTTCAGCCGATGGTCACTGAATTCCTAGGCTGGCACCTCCCTGCTCATTCATTCATGCACACCAAGCATTCATCAGCAGACATACTGTCTCCACCACTTTTGGGGTGTGTACTAATTTATTTGAGACTCCCTGCCCTTTGAGGGTGGGGGTCTTTCTATGCTGTTTCTAGGTACAAAGCATGCATAAAGAACAAAGTCAAATAACTTGTTTGAAAGTTTCTCATAGCAATACAGTATCTTTCTGAGAACAGATACAATCAATGGTTTACACAGACAGTAGCTTGTAAGTTTAACAAGGGATCCAAGAGATCTTTTACTTGGTAATGCTATGAGGTTTAAATTGTGGGGGACAAATTATGGGGAGTTACTTTCACTTGGGGAATCACTGGCAGTACCTTCTTTAATATCCCTACAATATCTCAATATATAAGTTGGAGATGACCAATGAGTCTACAGACCCCCTGGCTTTAGCCCATTTGTAAGTACCTTGATCAAATTCTTTTGTTCTGTTTGGTGATGGTAAATTGCTATTTATTTAGGCTTTTTAGGCATGGTTAGCTCAATTGCATAAACACCATTTGATCTTTGAATTTAATAAAGGAATTTATGGTTAAATTAGTGTCATGGTAATACTCTGCATAAATAAAACTCCAACACCCAGGCAGGGGCTCCACAGAGCAGAAGGGAGGAGAGTAGAATCCAGGTAGCAAATGCAAGGTTTTCCCCAGTCTACTGTAGGGAAGGGGAGCATGTGTTCATGAACAGCCAGAATGAGATTAATCGATTCTAAAGCCACAAGGGACCATTGTGATCATCTAGTCTGATGACCTGTAAAAAACAGGCAGAGAATGACCCACAATTATTTCTAGAGCAAAACTGTTATAAAACATTTCAATCTTGATTGAAAAATTGCCAGTGATGGAGAATCTACCATGACCTTTGGTGAATTGTTCCAGTGGTTAATTACTCTTACTGTTACACAATGTACACCTTATTTCCAGTCTGAATTTCTCTAATTTCAGCTTCTAGCAACTGGATTGTGTTAGACCTTTTTCTGCCAGACTGAAAAACCCATGATCAAATATTTGTTCCCCATGTCAGAACTTAGGGACTGTGATCAAGGTAGCCTTCTCTTTGTCCAGCCACATAGATTGAGCACTATAAGGGAGGCTTTCTAATCCTTGAATCATACTTGTGGCCCCTCTCTGACCCCTCTCCAGTTGATCAACATCTGACTGGAGGTGTACCTGACACCTGAACTTGTCACAGCAGTCCAGCAGCGGTGGCACCAGTGCCAAATACAGAGGAAAAATCACCTTGCTACTCCTACTGGAAGCATTAGCCCCTTGGACCGCAGCCTGGCCCATGTTCAGCTGATGAGTTGCGTTGTATGTAAGAGAGCAGTATGACTGCTCAGAGCTCCAGTATGAAACTGCAGAAAAACCTGAGAGTCTCGGGATTAAATTTAGAAGTGGGAGCAACAAGAGTAATGTCGTGGTGGGAGTCTGCTACAGACCACCAGACCAGGGGGATGAGGTGGACGAGGCTTTCTTCCAGCAACTAACAGAAGTTACTAGATCACAGGCCCTGGTTCTCATGGGTGACTTTAATCACCCCGATATCTGCTGGGAGAGCAATACAGCGGTGCACAGACAATCCAGGAAGTTTTTGGAAAGTGTAGGGGACAATTTCCTGGTGCAAGTGCTGGAGGAACCAACTAGGGGAAAAGCTCTTCTTGACCTGCTGCTCACAAACAGGGAAGAAATAGTAGAGGAAGCAACAGTGGATGGGAACCTGGGAGGCAGTGACCATGAGATGGTCGAGTTCAGGATCCTGACACAAGGAAGAAAGGAGAGCAGTAGAACAGAGACCCTGGACTTCAGAAAAGCAGACTTCGACTCCCTCAGGGAGCTGATGGGCAAGGTCCCCTGGGAGAATAACATGAGGGGGAAAGGAGTCGAGGAAAGCTGGCTGTATTTTAAAGAATCCTTATTGAGGTTGCAGGAACAAACCATCCCGATGTGTAGAAAGAAAAGTAAATATGGCAGGCGACCAGCTTGGCTTAACAGTGAAATCCTTGCTCGTCTTAAACACAAAAAAGCAGCTTACAAGAAGTGGAAGATTGGACAAATAACCAGGGAGGCGTATAAAAATATTGTTCAGGCATGCAGGAGTGAAATTAGGAAGGCCAAATCACACTTGGAGTTGCAGCTAGCCGGAGATGTTAGGAGTAACAAGAAGGGTTTCTTCAGGTATGTGAGCAACAAGAAGAAAGTCAAGGAAAGTGTGGGCCCCTTGCTGAATGAGGGAGGGAACCTAGTGACAGAGGATGTGGAGAAAGCTAGTGTACTCAATGCTTTTTTTGCCTCTGTCTTCACAGACAAGGTCAGCTCCCAGACAGCTGCACTCCGCAGCACGGTATGGGGAGGAGGTGACCAGCCCTCTGTGGAGAAAGAAGTAGTTCGGGACTATTTAGAAAAGCTGGACGAACACAAGTCCATGGGGCCGGATGCACTGCATCCGAGGGTGCTAAAGGAGTTGGCCGATGAGATTGCAGAGCCATTGGCCATTATCTTTGACAAATCATGGCAATCGGGGGAGGTCCCGGATGACCGGAAAAAAGCTAATGTAGTGCCCATCTTTAAAAAAGGGAAGAAGGAAGATCCGGGGAACTACAGGCCAGTCAGTCTCACCTCAGTCCCTGGAAAAATCATGGAACAGGTCCTCAAGGAATCAATTCTGAACCACTTAAAGGAGGGGAAAGTGATCAGGAACAGTAAGCATGGATTCACCAAGGGCAAGTCATGCCTGACTAACCTAATTGCCTTCTATGATGAGATAACCGGCTCTGTGGATGAGGGGAAAGCAGTGGATGTGCTATTTCTTGACTTTAGCAAAGCTTTTGATACAGTCTCCCACAGTGTTCTTGCCAGCAAGTTAAAGAAGTATGGGCTGGATGAATGGACGGTAAGGTGGATAGAAAACTGGCTAGATGGTCGGGCTCAACGGGTAGTGATCAATGGTTCCATGTCTAGTTGGCAGCCGGTATCAAGCGGAGTGCCCCAAGGGTTGGTGCTGGGGCCGGTTTTGTTCAATATCTTCATTAGCGATCTGGAGGATGGTGTGGACTGCACCCTTAGCAAGTTTGCAGATGACACTAAACTGGGAGGAGTGGTTGATACGCTGGAGGGTAGGGATAGGATACAGAGGGACCTAGACAAATTAGAGGATTGGGCCAAAAGAAATCCGATGAGGTTTAACAAGGACAAGTGCAGAGTCCTGCACTTAGGACGGAAGAATCCCATGCACTGCTACAGACTAGGGACCGAATGGCTGGGCAGCAGTTCTGCAGAAAAGGACCTAGGGGTTACGGTGGACGAAAAGCTGAATATGAGTCAACACTGTGCCCTTGTTGCCAAGAAGGCTAATGGCATTTTGGGTTGTATAAGTAGGGGCATTTCCAGCAGATCGAGGGACATGATCATTCCCCTCTATTCGGCACTGGTGAGGCCTCATTTGGAGTACTGTGTCCAGTTTTGGGCCCCCCACTACAAGAAGGATGCGGATAAATTGGAACGAGTCCAGCGGAGGGCAACAAAAATGATTAGGAGGCTGGAGCACATGACTTATGAGGAGAGGCTGAGGGAACTGTGATTGTTTAGCTTGCAGAAGAGAAGAATGAGGGGGGATTTGATAGCTGCTTTCAACTACCTGAAAGGGGGTTCCAAAGAGCATGGATCTAGACTGTTCTCAGTGGTAGAAGATCACAGAACAAGGAGTAATGGTCTCAAGTTGCAGAGGGGGAGGTTTAGGTTGGATATTAGGAAAAACTTTTTCACTAGTAGGGTGGTGAAGCTCTGGAATGGGTTACCTAGGGAGGTGGTGGAATCTCCTTCCTTAGAGGTTTTTAAGGTCAGGCTTGACAAAGCCCTGGCTGGGATGATTTAATTGGGTTTGGTCCTGCTTTGAGCAGGGGGTTGGACTAGATGACCTCCTGAGGTCCCTTCCAACCCTGAGATTCTATGATTCTATGATTACCTGCCAGGGCTCCGGCTCTCTTTGAGAGTCGCCTGGAGCCTGCATGGACAGGGGGCACTCCGCTGTGGGGAGGCCAGGCTGCGCCCATCCCCCTGGCCCCATGCTTGGAGCCAGGGCCGGTGCAAGGAAGTTCTGCGCCCCTAGGCAAAACTTCCTTGCACCAGCCCTGCGCCGGCCCCCCATCCCTCCCAGCCAGCTCCCCCACCCGTGGGAGCTCAGCCTCCTCCCTCGCAATGCCCCCCCCGCCAGCTCCCCCCGCCCCCCCCGGCGGTCGCTCAGCGCCCCCCTCCGCGGGAGCTGAACAGGGAGCCGGGAGGCAGCTGCCAGCTGCCTGCCGCCCCCCAAATCTTGGCATCCTAGGCGACTGCCTAGGATCGTCTAGTGGGCGCGCCGGCCCTGCCTGGAGCCTGCATGGACAGGTGACACTCGGCTGGGGGGGAGGCCAGGCCGCGCCCATCCCCCCGGCCTCGGGCCACCCGCCTGGAGCCTGCATGGACAGGTGACACTCGGCTGGGGGGAGGCCAGGCCGCGCCCATCCCCCTAGCCTCGGGCCGCCCGCCTGGAGCCTGCATGGACGGGTGACACTCGGCTGGGGGGGAGGCCAGGCCGCGCCCATCCCCCTAGCCTCGGGCCGCCCGCCTGGAGCCTGCATGGACAGGTGACACTCGGCTGGGGGGAGGCCAGGCCGCGCCCGTCCCCCTGGCCTCGGGCCGCCCCCCCGGAGCCTGCATGGACGGGTGACACTCGGCTGGGGGGAGGCCAGGCCGCGCCCGTCCCCCTGGCCTCGGGCCGCCCCCCCAGAGCCTGCATGGACGGGTGACACTCGGCTGGGGGGAGGCCAGGCCGCGCCCGTCCCCCTGGCCTCGGGCCGCCCCCCCAGAGCCTGCATGGACGGGTGACACTCGGCTGGGGGGGAGGCCAGGCCGCGCCCGTCCCCCTGGCCTCGGGCCGCCCCCCCGGAGCCTGCATGGACGGGTGACACTCGGCTGGGGGGGAGGCCAGGCCGCGCCCGTCCCCCTGGCCTCGGGCCGCCCCCCCGGAGCCTGCATGGACGGGTGACACTCGGCTGGGGGGGAGGCCAGGCCGCGCCCGTCCCCCTGGCCTCGGGCCGCCCCCCCGGAGCCTGCATGGACGGGTGACACTCGGCTGGGGGGAGGCCAGGCCGCGCCCGTCCCCCTGGCCTCGGGCCGCCCGCCCGGAGCCTGCATGGACGGGTGACACTCGGCTGGGGGGGAGGCCAGGCCGCGCCCGTCCCCCTGGCCTCGGGCCGCCCCCCCGGAGCCTGCATGGACGGGTGACACTCGGCTGGGGGGGAGGCCAGGCCGCGCCCGTCCCCCCGGCCTCGGGCCGCCCCCCCGGAGCCTGCATGGACGGGTGACACTCGGCTGGGGGGAGGCCAGGCCGCGCCCATCCCCCTGGCCTCGGGCCGCCCGCCCGGAGCCTGCATGGACGGGTGACACTCGGCTGGGGGGGAGGCCAGGCCGCGCCCATCCCCCTAGCCTCGGGCCGCCCGCCCGGAGCCTGCATGGACGGGTGACACTCGGCTGGGGGGAGGCCAGGCCGCGCCCGTCCCCCTGGCCTCGGGCCGCCCCCCCGGAGCCTGCATGGACGGGTGACACTCGGCTGGGGGGGAGGCCAGGCCGCGCCCGTCCCCCTGGCCTCGGGCCGCCCCCCCGGAGCCTGCATGGACGGGTGACACTCGGCTGGGGGGGAGGCCAGGCCGCGCCCGTCCCCCTGGCCTCGGGCCGCCCCCCCGGAGCCTGCATGGACGGGTGACACTCGGCTGGGGGGAGGCCAGGCCGCGCCCGTCCCCCTGGCCTCGGGCCGCCCCCCCGGAGCCTGCATGGACGGGTGACACTCGGCTGGGGGGGAGGCCAGGCCGCGCCCGTCCCCCTGGCCTCGGGCCGCCCCCCCGGAGCCTGCATGGACGGGTGACACTCGGCTGGGGGGGAGGCCAGGCCGCGCCCGTCCCCCTGGCCTCGGGCCGCCCCCCCGGAGCCTGCATGGACGGGTGACACTCGGCTGGGGGGAGGCCAGGCCGCGCCCGTCCCCCTGGCCTCGGGCCGCCCGCCCGGAGCCTGCATGGACGGGTGACACTCGGCTGGGGGGGAGGCCAGGCCGCGCCCGTCCCCCCGGCCTCGGGCCGCCCCCCCGGAGCCTGCATGGACGGGTGACACTCGGCTGGGGGGGAGGCCAGGCCGCGCCCGTCCCCCCGGCCTCGGGCCGCCCCCCCGGAGCCTGCATGGACGGGTGACACTCGGCTGGGGGGAGGCCAGGCCGCGCCCATCCCCCTAGCCTCGGGCCGCCCGCCTGGAGCCTGCATGGACGGGTGACACTCGGCTGGGGGGGAGGCCAGGCCGCGCCCATCCCCCTAGCCTCGGGCCGCCCGCCTGGAGCCTGCATGGACGGGTGACACTCGGCTGGGGGGAGGCCAGGCCGCGCCCGTCCCCCTGGCCTCGGGCCGCCCCCCCGGAGCCTGCATGGACGGGTGACACTCGGCTGGGGGGAGGCCAGGCCGCGCCCGTCCCCCTGGCCTCGGGCCGCCCCCCCGGAGCCTGCATGGACGGGTGACACTCGGCTGGGGGGGAGGCCAGGCCGCGCCCGTCCCCCTGGCCTCGGGCCGCCCCCCCGGAGCCTGCATGGACGGGTGACACTCGGCTGGGGGGGAGGCCAGGCCGCGCCCGTCCCCCTGGCCTCGGGCCGCCCCCCCGGAGCCTGCATGGACGGGTGACACTCGGCTGGGGGGAGGCCAGGCCGCGCCCGTCCCCCTGGCCTCGGGCCGCCCGCCCGGAGCCTGCATGGACGGGTGACACTCGGCTGGGGGGGAGGCCAGGCCGCGCCCGTCCCCCTGGCCTCGGGCCGCCCCCCCGGAGCCTGCATGGACGGGTGACACTCGGCTGGGGGGGAGGCCAGGCCGCGCCCGTCCCCCTGGCCTCGGGCCGCCCCCCCGGAGCCTGCATGGACGGGTGACACTCGGCTGGGGGGGAGGCCAGGCCGCGCCCGTCCCCCCGGCCTCGGGCCGCCCCCCCGGAGCCTGCATGGACGGGTGACACTCGGCTGGGGGGAGGCCAGGCCGCGCCCATCCCCCTAGCCTCGGGCCGCCCGCCTGGAGCCTGCATGGACGGGTGACACTCGGCTGGGGGGGAGGCCAGGCCGCGCCCATCCCCCTAGCCTCGGGCCGCCCGCCCGGAGCCTGCATGGACGGGTGACACTCGGCTGGGGGGAGGCCAGGCCGCGCCCGTCCCCCTGGCCTCGGGCCGCCCCCCCAGAGCCTGCATGGACGGGTGACACTCGGCTGGGGGGAGGCCAGGCCGCGCCCGTCCCCCTGGCCTCGGGCCGCCCCCCCAGAGCCTGCATGGACGGGTGACACTCGGCTGGGGGGAGGCCAGGCCGCGCCCGTCCCCCTGGCCTCGGGCCGCCCCCCCAGAGCCTGCATGGACGGGTGACACTCGGCTGGGGGGGAGGCCAGGCCGCGCCCGTCCCCCTGGCCTCGGGCCGCCCCCCCGGAGCCTGCATGGACGGGTGACACTCGGCTGGGGGGAGGCCAGGCCGCGCCCGTCCCCCTGGCCTCGGGCCGCCCGCCTGGAGCCTGCATGGACGGGTGACACTCGGCTGGGGGGAGGCCAGGCCGCGCCCGTCCCCCTAGCCTCGGGCCGCCCGCCTGGAGCCTGCATGGACGGGTGACACTCGGCTGGGGGGAGGCCAGGCCGCGCCCGTCCCCCTGGCCTCGGGCCGCCCCCCTGGAGCCTGCATGGACGGGTGACACTCGGCTGGGGGGAGGCCAGGCCGCGCCCGTCCCCCTGGCCTCGGGCCGCCCGCCCGGAGCCTGCATGGACGGGTGACACTCGGCTGGGGGGGAGGCCAGGCCGCGCCCGTCCCCCTGGCCTCGGGCCGCCCCCCCGGAGCCTGCATGGACGGGTGACACTCGGCTGGGGGGGAGGCCAGGCCGCGCCCGTCCCCCTGGCCTCGGGCCGCCCCCCCGGAGCCTGCATGGACGGGTGACACTCGGCTGGGGGGAGGCCAGGCCGCGCCCGTCCCCCTGGCCTCGGGCCGCCCCCCCGGAGCCTGCATGGACGGGTGACACTCGGCTGGGGGGAGGCCAGGCCGCGCCCGTCCCCCTGGCCTCGGGCCGCCCCCCCGGAGCCTGCATGGACGGGTGACACTCGGCTGGGGGGAGGCCAGGCCGCGCCCGTCCCCCTGGCCTCGGGCCGCCCCCCCGGAGCCTGCATGGACGGGTGACACTCGGCTGGGGGGAGGCCAGGCCGCGCCCGTCCCCCTGGCCTCGGGCCGCCCGCCCGGAGCCTGCATGGACGGGTGACACTCGGCTGGGGGGGAGGCCAGGCCGCGCCCGTCCCCCTGGCCTCGGGCCGCCCCCCCGGAGCCTGCATGGACGGGTGACACTCGGCTGGGGGGGAGGCCAGGCCGCGCCCATCCCCCTAGCCTCGGGCCGCCCGCCTGGAGCCTGCATGGACGGGTGACACTCGGCTGGGGGGGAGGCCAGGCCGCGCCCATCCCCCTAGCCTCGGGCCGCCCGCCTGGAGCCTGCATGGACGGGTGACACTCGGCTGGGGGGAGGCCAGGCCGCGCCCGTCCCCCTGGCCTCGGGCCGCCCCCCCGGAGCCTGCATGGACGGGTGACACTCGGCTGGGGGGAGGCCAGGCCGCGCCCGTCCCCCTGGCCTCGGGCCGCCCCCCCGGAGCCTGCATGGACGGGTGACACTCGGCTGGGGGGAGGCCAGGCCGCGCCCGTCCCCCTGGCCTCGGGCCGCCCCCCCGGAGCCTGCATGGACGGGTGACACTCGGCTGGGGGGAGGCCAGGCCGCGCCCGTCCCCCTGGCCTCGGGCCGCCCCCCCGGAGCCTGCATGGACGGGTGACACTCGGCTGGGGGGGAGGCCAGGCCGCGCCCGTCCCCCTGGCCTCGGGCCGCCCCCCCGGAGCCTGCATGGACGGGTGACACTCGGCTGGGGGGAGGCCAGGCCGCGCCCGTCCCCCTGGCCTCGGGCCGCCCCCCCGGAGCCTGCATGGACGGGTGACACTCGGCTGGGGGGAGGCCAGGCCGCGCCCGTCCCCCTGGCCTCGGGCCGCCCCCCCGGAGCCTGCATGGACGGGTGACACTCGGCTGGGGGGAGGCCAGGCCGCGCCCGTCCCCCTGGCCTCGGGCCGCCCCCCCGGAGCCTGCATGGACGGGTGACACTCGGCTGGGGGGAGGCCAGGCCGCGCCCATCCCCCTAGCCTCGGGCCGCCCGCCTGGAGCCTGCATGGACGGGTGACACTCGGCTGGGGGGGAGGCCAGGCCGCGCCCATCCCCCTAGCCTCGGGCCGCCCGCCCGGAGCCTGCATGGACGGGTGACACTCGGCTGGGGGGAGGCCAGGCCGCGCCCGTCCCCCTGGCCTCGGGCCGCCCCCCCAGAGCCTGCATGGACGGGTGACACTCGGCTGGGGGGAGGCCAGGCCGCGCCCGTCCCCCTGGCCTCGGGCCGCCCCCCCAGAGCCTGCATGGACGGGTGACACTCGGCTGGGGGGGAGGCCAGGCCGCGCCCGTCCCCCTGGCCTCGGGCCGCCCCCCCGGAGCCTGCATGGACGGGTGACACTCGGCTGGGGGGAGGCCAGGCCGCGCCCGTCCCCCTGGCCTCGGGCCGCCCGCCTGGAGCCTGCATGGACGGGTGACACTCGGCTGGGGGGAGGCCAGGCCGCGCCCGTCCCCCTAGCCTCGGGCCGCCCGCCTGGAGCCTGCATGGACGGGTGACACTCGGCTGGGGGGAGGCCAGGCCGCGCCCGTCCCCCTGGCCTCGGGCCGCCCCCCTGGAGCCTGCATGGACGGGTGACACTCGGCTGGGGGGAGGCCAGGCCGCGCCCGTCCCCCTGGCCTCGGGCCGCCCGCCCGGAGCCTGCATGGACGGGTGACACTCGGCTGGGGGGGAGGCCAGGCCGCGCCCGTCCCCCTGGCCTCGGGCCGCCCCCCCGGAGCCTGCATGGACGGGTGACACTCGGCTGGGGGGGAGGCCAGGCCGCGCCCGTCCCCCTGGCCTCGGGCCGCCCCCCCGGAGCCTGCATGGACGGGTGACACTCGGCTGGGGGGAGGCCAGGCCGCGCCCGTCCCCCTGGCCTCGGGCCGCCCCCCCGGAGCCTGCATGGACGGGTGACACTCGGCTGGGGGGAGGCCAGGCCGCGCCCGTCCCCCTGGCCTCGGGCCGCCCCCCCGGAGCCTGCATGGACGGGTGACACTCGGCTGGGGGGAGGCCAGGCCGCGCCCGTCCCCCTGGCCTCGGGCCGCCCCCCCGGAGCCTGCATGGACGGGTGACACTCGGCTGGGGGGAGGCCAGGCCGCGCCCGTCCCCCTGGCCTCGGGCCGCCCGCCCGGAGCCTGCATGGACGGGTGACACTCGGCTGGGGGGGAGGCCAGGCCGCGCCCGTCCCCCTGGCCTCGGGCCGCCCCCCCGGAGCCTGCATGGACGGGTGACACTCGGCTGGGGGGGAGGCCAGGCCGCGCCCATCCCCCTAGCCTCGGGCCGCCCGCCTGGAGCCTGCATGGACGGGTGACACTCGGCTGGGGGGGAGGCCAGGCCGCGCCCATCCCCCTAGCCTCGGGCCGCCCGCCTGGAGCCTGCATGGACGGGTGACACTCGGCTGGGGGGAGGCCAGGCCGCGCCCGTCCCCCTGGCCTCGGGCCGCCCCCCCGGAGCCTGCATGGACGGGTGACACTCGGCTGGGGGGAGGCCAGGCCGCGCCCGTCCCCCTGGCCTCGGGCCGCCCCCCCGGAGCCTGCATGGACGGGTGACACTCGGCTGGGGGGGAGGCCAGGCCGCGCCCGTCCCCCTGGCCTCGGGCCGCCCCCCCGGAGCCTGCATGGACGGGTGACACTCGGCTGGGGGGGAGGCCAGGCCGCGCCCGTCCCCCTGGCCTCGGGCCGCCCCCCCGGAGCCTGCATGGACGGGTGACACTCGGCTGGGGGGAGGCCAGGCCGCGCCCGTCCCCCTGGCCTCGGGCCGCCCCCCCGGAGCCTGCATGGACGGGTGACACTCGGCTGGGGGGGAGGCCAGGCCGCGCCCGTCCCCCTGGCCTCGGGCCGCCCCCCCGGAGCCTGCATGGACGGGTGACACTCGGCTGGGGGGAGGCCAGGCCGCGCCCGTCCCCCTGGCCTCGGGCCGCCCCCCCGGAGCCTGCATGGACGGGTGACACTCGGCTGGGGGGAGGCCAGGCCGCGCCCGTCCCCCTGGCCTCGGGCCGCCCCCCCGGAGCCTGCATGGACGGGTGACACTCGGCTGGGGGGAGGCCAGGCCGCGCCCGTCCCCCTGGCCTCGGGCCGCCCCGCCCCAGCCATGGCCGCGGGTCAGCCTGTTCCAGAGGCCCCGCCCCCAGCGCGGTACCTGCCCGGCTAGAGGGGCGGGCTCTGCCCGGGTGCCGTCCAATCGGGAGGCGGCGGCGGCGGGCCGGGCGCGTGTCATTGGTCGGGCTGTCCCGGCCGCCAGCAGGGTGGGTTGCGCCGCGTTGCGGTTAGTGCCGTGGCGGTCGGCGACGTAGGGAGCAGCCCCGGGCGGCGGCAGAGCGCGAGGCGCCGGGCCCAGGCCGGTGAGTGCGGCCTGTCAGCGGCGCGGGGCGGCCGGGCCTAGCCCAGCGCGTCTCCCTCGGGCGGGCGCGGAGGCCGGGGGGCGGTGAGAGCCTGGGACTGGGGGGGTGGTCAGGGCCTGGACGGGCCCGGTGGGGGCGGGCGGTGAGCGCCCGAGGCCGGGGGGTGGTGGTCAGGGCCTGGGGTCTGGACGGGCCCGGTGGGGGCGGGCGGTGAGCGCCCGAGGCCGGGGGGGGGGGGTCAGGGCCGGGGGGTCTGGACGGGCCCGGTGGGGGCGGGCGGTGAGCGCCCGAGGCCGGGGGGGGGGGGTCAGGGCCTGGGGGTCTGGACAGGCCGGGGGGCGGTGAGGGCCTGGGAGTGGGGGGGTGGTCAGGACCCGGGGGTCTGGACGGGTTGGGCCCTGTGAGGGTCGGTTGGGGAAGGGCGGTGAGGGCCCGAGGCCGGGGGTGGGGGTCAGGGCCTGGGGTCTGGACGGGCCCGGTGGGGGCGGGCGGTGAGGGCCCGAGGCCGGGGGGTGGTGGTCAGGGCCGGGGGGTCTGGACGGGCCCGGTGGGGGCGGGCGGTGAGCGCCCGAGGCCGGGGGGGGGGGCGGTGAGGGCCCGAGGCCGGGGGGGGGGGGGGGTCAGGGCCTGGGGGTCTGGACGGGCCCGGTGGGGGCGGGCGGTGAGGGCCCGAGGCCGGGGGGTGGGGTCAGGGCCGGGGGGTCTGGACGGGCCCGGTGGGGGCGGGCGGTGAGCGCCCGAGGCCGGGGGGGGGGGGTCAGGGCCTGGGGGTCTGGACAGGCCGGGGGGCGGTGAGGGCCTGGGAGTGGGGGGGTGGTCAGGACCCGGGGGTCTGGACGGGTTGGGCCCTGTGAGGGTCGGTTGGGGAAGGGCGGTGAGGGCCCGAGGCCGGGGGGGGGGTCAGGGCCTGGGGTCTGGACGGGCCCGGTGGGGGCGGGCGGTGAGGGCCCGAGGCCGGGGGTGGGGGTCAGGGCCTGGGGTCTGGACGGGCCCGGTGGGGGCGGGCGGTGAGGGCCCGAGGCCGGGGGGTGGTGGTCAGGGCCGGGGGGTCTGGACGGGCCCGGTGGGGGCGGGCGGTGAGCGCCCGAGGCCGGGGGGGGGGCGGTGAGGGCCCGAGGCCGGGGGGTGGGGTCAGGGCCTGGGGGTCTGGACGGGCCCGGTGGGGGCGGGCGGTGAGGGCCCGAGGCCGGGGGGGGGGGGGCGGTGAGGGCTCGAGGCCGGGGGTGGGGGTCAGGGCCTGGGGGTCTGGACGGGCCCGGTGGGGGCGGGCGGTGAGGGCCCGAGGCCGGGGGGGGGGGGGTCAGGGCCGGGGGGTCTGGACGGGCCCGGTGGGGGCGGGCGGTGAGCGCCCGAGGCCGGGGGGTGGGGGTCAGGGCCGGGGGGTCTGGACGGGCCCGGTGGGGGCGGGCGGTGAGCGCCCGAGTCCGGGGGGGGGGGCGGTGAGGGCCCGAGGCCGGGGGTGGGGGTCAGGGCCTGGGGGTCTGGACGGGCCCGGTGGGGGCGGGCGGTGAGCGCCCGAGGCCGGGGGGTGGGGGTCAGGGCCTGGGGGTCTGGACAGGCCGGGGGGCGGTGAGGGCCTGGGAGTGGGGGGGTGGTCAGGACCCGGGGGTCTGGACGGGTTGGGCCCTGTGAGGGTCGGTTGGGGAAGGGCGGTGAGGGCCCGAGGCCGGGGGGGGGGTCAGGGCCTGGGGTCTGGACGGGCCCGGTGGGGGCGGGCGGTGAGGGCCCGAGGCCGGGGGTGGGGGTCAGGGCCTGGGGTCTGGACGGGCCCGGTGGGGGCGGGCGGTGAGGGCCCGAGGCCGGGGGGGGGGGGGGGTCAGGGCCGGGGGGTCTGGACGGGCCCGGTGGGGGCGGGCGGTGAGCGCCCGAGGCCGGGGGGTGGGGGTCAGGGCCGGGGGGTCTGGACGGGCCCGGTGGGGGCGGGCGGTGAGCGCCCGAGGCCGGGGGGTGGGGGTCAGGGCCTGGGGGTCTGGACAGGCCGGGGGGCGGTGAGGGCCTGGGAGTGGGGGGGTGGTCAGGACCCGGGGGTCTGGACGGGTTGGGCCCTGTGAGGGTCGGTTGGGGAAGGGCGGTGAGGGCCCGAGGCCGGGGGGGGGGGTCAGGGCCTGGGGTCTGGACGGGCCCGGTGGGGGCGGGCGGTGAGGGCCCGAGGCCGGGGGTGGGGGTCAGGGCCTGGGGTCTGGACGGGCCCGGTGGGGGCGGGCGGTGAGGGCCCGAGGCCGGGGGGTGGGGGTCAGGGCCTGGGGGTCTGGACGGGCCCGGTGGGGGCGGGCGGTGAGGGCCCGAGGCCGCGGGGGGGGGCAGCCCGGGCTGGGACCCCCGCTTGGGGTCTCAGGGCGGAGCAGGCGCTGACCAGGGCTGCGGGCTTCCCTGGCTCTAATCTGCGTCTCCCCTCCCACCGGGCGGACAGAGATGTGTCATTACCGGGAGCTGGTGTTTAAATTGGCGGGAGGCGGGGAGGCTGGTGTGTGGGGTCTGCCCGTGAGCTAAGCCCTCGCTTGGGCACTTGCTGTGCAAGGCCCCGTCTGGCGCTCGCCGCCTTGCTGGTGCTTGTATGAGCCAGTTACTCCATAGCAGACGTGGCCCCAAATCCGTCTCTTCCCCTGGGCTTCCTGGTCTGGGGATCTGCTGCATCAAAATGAGTCTGTGAAATCTCAGAGCGGCCCATGTTGCTGCTGGCTGGGTCCCAGCCCACTTGTGCCAATGTGCAGTGCTCACTCTTTGCACATCTGGTAATGCTCAGAAAAATGCAACTCTACCTACCTGAGAGGCAAGATTTCTCCCCCTTAACCAAGCACTTGTTCTTTAGCCTTCCCAGAAAGCAAGGCTGCAGAACAAGTGTGAGAGAGACAGAGGGTTCCCCACAGTGAGTGACCCAGAATTATCTGTAGGGGAATAGGAAACAAACAAAACTCTTTGCCTCTGTGGATCAGATTTCACAGAGAGAATGTTCTCCCCAAGCAACTAGGGTCTAGGGTGGCTGCAGTACCTCAGGAATATGTGGGGTGAGCTCACTGGTTGGGCCCAAAGCAGATCAGCAGTGGTCAGACACTAAGTGCTGCTTTGCTAAGTCTTAGAAGAATCAAGTCAAACTCTTCTTGAGTGAGCTGCCCTGAGCTGGAGAGTGGCTGTCCTTGGGGAATATCCGCTCCACTTTCCCTAGTACTGTGCAGGACGCTTGACTAGAGGTGGTATGTGAGCTTTGTCATGGTTTCCAGGTACTAGAATTGCATCCCATCATGTCTGAAGGAGAAGCCAAGCAGGTTCCCAGCAGTGGCTCAGACACAAAGCCAGAATCCACATCATCTGGGCCAGGAATGACCTCCGTGTCTCCACCAGTGACTTCTGCAGCTCCAGCAGCACCCCAGGAGGAGGAGGAAGAGGAGGAGAGTGAAGATGAGTCTGAAATCCTTGAAGAATCTCCTTGTGGACGGTGGCAAAAGAGACGTGAAGAGGTCAGTGCCCAGCAAATACGCAAGGGGCAGGGAACTTGTAATGTTGTGAAGGCCAAGACTGTAACAGGGTTCAAAAAAGAACTAGATAAGCTCATGGAGGATAGGTCCATCAATGGCTATTAGCCAGGATGTGCAGGGATGGTGTCCCTAGCCTCTGTTTGCCAGAAGCTGGGAGTGGGATATGGGATGGATCACTTGATGAGTATTCCTTTGGTCTAACCCAGTATAGCCGTTCTTATGTTCTGATGGCCTCTATTGAGGGGGTGGAGCATGAGAAATGGGGGATGTGATGAGGATCAGAGGTGGAGGCCTATGTGAGCTGGTGAAATTCTGTACTCTCTTTTGGGTATAGCCAGTGTTTGGGGCTGGTGCAGAGTTACAGTTTCCCAGGAAGAAGAATGGTGGGATGAGGACGCTCAGCCTCCGTATCATAGAATCATAGAATCTCAGGGTTGGAAGGGACCTCAGGAGGTCATCTAGTCCAACCCCCTGCTCAAAGCAGGACCAATCCCCAACTAGATCATCCCAGCCAGGGCTTTGTCAAGCCTGACCTTAAAAACCTCTAAGGAAGGAGATTCCACCACCTCCCTAGGGAACCCATTCCAGTGCTTCACCACCCTACTAGTGAAAAAGTTTTTCCTAATATCCAACCTAAACCTCCCCCTCTGCAACTTGAGACCATTACTCCTTGTTCTGTCATCTTCTACCACTGAGAACAGTCTAGATCCATCCTCTTTGGAACCCCTTTTTAGGTAGTTGAAAGCAGCTATCAAATCCCCTCTCATTCTTCTCTTCTGCAGGCTAAACAATCCCAGTTCCCTCAGCCTCTCCTCGTAAGTCATGTGCTCCAGCCCCCTAATCATTTTTGTTGCCCTCCGTTGGACTCTTTCCAATTTATCCACATCCTTCTTGTAGCGTGGGGCCCAAAACTGGACACAGTACTCCAAATGAGGCCTCACCAGTGCCGAATAGAGGGGAATAATCACGTCCCTCGATCTGCTGGAAATGCCCCTACTTATACAGCCCAAAATGCCGCTAGCCTTCTTGGCAACAAGGGCACACTGTTGACTCATATTCAGCTTTTCGTCCACCGTAACCCCTAGGTCCTTTTCTGCAGAACTGCTGCCCAGCCATTCGGTCCCTAGTCTGTAGCAGTGCATGGGATTCTTCCGTCCTAAGTGCAGGACTCTGCACTTGTCCTTGTTGAACCTCATCAGATTTCTTTTGGCCCAATCCTCTAATTTGTCTAGGTCCCTCTGTATCCTATCCCTACCCTCCAGCGTATCAACCACTCCTCCCAGTTTAGTGTCATCGGCAAACTTGCTAAGGGTGCAGTCCACACCATCCTCCAGATCGTTGATGAAGATATTGAACAAAACTGGCCCCAGCACTGACCCTTGGGGCACTCCACTTGATACCGGCTGCCAACTAGACATGGAGCCATTGATCACTACCCGTTGAGCGCGACCATCCAGCCAGTTTTCTATCCACCTTACCGTCCATTCATCCAGCCCATACTTCCTTAACTTGCTGGCAAGAACACTGTGGGAGACTGTATCAAAAGCTTTGCTAAAGTCAAGAAATAGCACATCCACTGCTTTCCCCTCATCCACAGAGCCAGTTATCTCATCATAGAAGGCAATTAGGTTAGTCAGGCATGACTTGCCCTTGGTGAATCCATGCTGACTGTTCCTGATCACTTTCCCCTCCTTTAAGTGGTTCAGAATTGATTCCTTGAGGACCTGTTCCATGATTTTTCCAGGGACTGAGGTGAGACTGACTGGCCTGTAGTTCCCCGGATCTTCCCTCTTCCCTTTTTTAAAGATGGGCACTACATTAGCTTTTTTCCAGTCATCCGGGACCTCCCCCGATTGCCATGATTTGTCAAAGATAATGGCCAATGGCTCTGCAATCACATCGGCCAACTCCTTTAGCACCCTCGGATGCAGTGCATCCGGCCCCATGGACTTGTGTTCGTCCAGCTTTTCTAAATAGTCCCAAACTACTTCTTTCTCCACAGAGGGCTGGTCACCTCCTCCCCATACCGTGCTGCGGAGTGCAGCCGCCTGGGAGCTGACCTTGTCTGTGAAGACAGAGGCAAAAAAAGCATTGAGTACACTAGCTTTCTCCACATCCTCTGTCACTAGGTTCCCTCCCTCATTCAGCAAGGGGCCCACACTTTCCTTGACTTTCTTCTTGTTGCTCACATACCTGAAGAAACCCTTCTTGTTACTCCTAACATCTCCGGCTAGCTGCAACTCCAAGTGTGATTTGGCCTTCCTAATTTCACTCCTGCATGCCTGAACAATATTTATATACTCCTCCCTGGTCACTTGTCCAATCTTCCACTTCTTGTAAGCTGCTTTTTTGTGTTTAAGACGAGCAAGGATTTCACTGTTAAGCCAAGCTGGTCGCCTGCCATATTTACTTTTCTTTCTACACCTCGGGATGGTTTGTTCCTGCAACCTCAATAAGGATTCTTTAAAATACAGCCAGCTTTCCTCGACTCCTTTCCCCCTCATGATATTCTCCCAGGGGACCTTGCCCATCAGTTCCCTGAGGGAGTCAGTCTGCTTTTCTGAAGTCCAGGGTCTCTGTTCTACTGCTCTCCTTTCTTCCTTGTGTCAGGATCCTGAACTCAACCATCTCATGGTCACTGCCTCCCAGGTTCCCATCCACTATTGCTTCCTCTACTATTTCCTCCCTGTTTGTGAGCAGCAGGTCAAGAAGAGCTTTTCCCCTAGTTGGTTCCTCCAGCACTTGCACCAGGAAATTGTCCCCTACACTTTCCAAAAACTTCCTGGATTGTCTGTGCACCGCTGTATTGCTCTCCCAGCAGATGTCGGGGTGATTAAAGTCACCCATGAGAACCAGGGCCTGTGATCTAGTAACTTCTGTTAGTTGCTGGAAGAAAGCCTCGTCCACCTCATCCCCCTGGTCTGGTGGTCTGTAGCAGACTCCCACCACGACGTTACCCTTGTTGCTCCCACTTCTAAATTTAATCCAGAGACCTCCCCCGTCTGAGTAATCTGTCTGAGTAGCCCAGGGCCTCTTGTTCTGTGGTTGTCATGTGACTACCTCAAGGTGAGCAGGACAGATTGTTGTCATGGGTTCTTTTTATTAGTGAGTGGTCCAGTCATAGAACCTGGTTCCCTTCCTGAGCTGAACTGTTCCTTACGTCTCTCAAAGTAGCTTTCTCCTGTTGGTTCCTTTGCATCCTTCTCTCCCTCCCCCCGTCGTCATTTCCAGAGGGTAGTTTGCTTTGCCCCTGTTTGTGTAAGAGAGTGAGACAACATACTGAATGTACCTGAGTGCTACTGAATCGTGCTTCACGGGATGGTGGGTTATCTCCTACCTAATCCCCTTTGGACAGTGGCAAAAGAGAGAAATTCACAAGCCCTGTTTGAAAATGATTTTCCTCAGTCTCTGGAATATCGAGTCCAGGGGCCTGTCTGTGGCCTGTGTTAGGGGTTATTTAGAGCTGGTGCACTTTACTTCTGCACAGAAAATGGGCAACAGAGAAGTGAGGGACGGTATTTGTGGCATCAGTACACATGTCTCATCAAGCTCTTTGTTGTTGGATATCTAGAGAGCATTGGCCAATTTGCGTTTTGCTGTCTTTGTCTGGTGTGGTGATTGAGACCTTCTCTGATGTGGAGGTTGCCACGATCATCCATCCCTCCGGCAGCTGCTGGCTGGACTCTTGTAGTTGTGGCTGTGCTTTGGGCTTGACTTGGAACTTCAGCCAGTGCAAAATACTGCCTTTGAAGTAGGGGTACGCCATGTGACCTTGAGTCACATGCTGCTTGCTTTCCACTAAGCTCCTGGTGCATAGCAGGGTTTTGTTTGCCCTTTATAAAGCCCCCAGTGGGCTCTCGGACTCCAGCTTCCTTCCGTTCTCCACTGTGGCCCGTGTATTTCACGCAGTCCTAGTTGTCTGTTACCAGAGCTGACCTCCAGGCAGGTGACGGGACTTGTCTGTGAGGAGTTCTTGGGTCTGGGATTTGCTCCCTGATGCGGTCTGCTAAAACAAATGTGATCTTGAGGATCATGCAAGACACACCCTATCCTCCCCTCTCAGAGCTTGGCTTTACTAGGAAAAAAGGTGTACATTTACCTAATAATACCTGACATGAAGTAACTTCTTAGCGAAGACAAGGCAGTTGTAGTTTTAACATCTAAGTTAGAAGGTCAAGGCGAACCCAAGGCAGCACACAGTTTTTGCATGTAGGTCCGTATAAAGACTGTGCTGCCTTGTTTTCATTTATCTCATGTTAGCTAACACGAGGTAAGAGCACACCTTGTTTCCTAGTGAAGCCATACTCTTGATGGGTACAAAGAGGGTATGTGCATGCTACCATAACTGCCTGCTTGTGCGTGTGGGATGATAGTCTACAGTTATGTGAGCACGTGTTGTTTTTGTCATAGGACCCCATCTTCCTAAGCACCCAGGATAGATGGTGTTTAAGGAATGAGGCAGCTGTTCAGTATTTCTGTTTAATGTCTTAACTCAGTATGTGGCCCTGTGCCTCATCGACTGCCCACCCAAATATCCACACATGGAATGACTAATGGCCTCATGGGCTTTTCTGTGGCATATTGGAGCCTAACAAACATGAAATAATTTTCTCTGCAGCATGCTTATGTGGTAGAGAGGGTTTTTGCAGACAGGGGAACTGAGAAACAGACAGATTAAGGCCAAAACTTGCAAACGTCTCCAACTGTGTGTGTTCCAGAATATTTGGCATTTCTATAAGGTTGGACTTTCGCAGAGTCTGGATGAACAACAGCTGAGAGAGGCAGGGTTTCGAAGAAATTTCTGTACAATCGACCCTATATTTACCCTTAGCCAGCTCCTAGAAAGAGCGAGGGAATACAAACTCCTGCTGTGCATTGCTTTTGTCGACTATGAAAAGGCCTTCGATAGCGTTAAGTTTAACGCAATATTAAAGGCGCTCGCAGAGCAGGGCATTAACACGCAGTACATTAGTTTGTTGAAGGAAGCGAATACTGGATGTACTACAGACATTACTCTCCTTGAAACTCCCCTCCGCATCCCAATCGAGAGAGGCATAAAGCAAGGAGATTCAATTTCACCGAAACTATTCACCGCCTGCCTCGAAATGGTTATGAACAAGATCAATTGGAGGAGTGGTGTCAACATAAACGGAGAGAGATTATCTCATCTCAGATTTGCAGACGACATTGTACTAATTGCCGAAAGCACCAACCAACTGCAGAGCATGCTACGAAGACTCGACAAGAAAAGTAGTCAGGTCGGCCTGAGAATGAACCGCTGCAAAACGAAATATATGCGATCAGACGTCTTACGAAAAGCCCAAATAACAGTAACAGGAGAAGACATAGAAGAAGTGGAACAGTACATATATTTGGGCCAAGAAGTTCATATGCGCCAAGACCTGAACGGAGAACTCTCTCGAAGGATTCGGGCAGGATGGTGTGTGTTTAATTCCATCAAGGACGTCCTCAAAGGAAAAATTGACAAGACCACACGTAAAAATATTTTCAATTCAGCAGTGCTGCCAGCCATGCTGTATGGCAGTGAAACGTGGGCACTGACGAAGAGAGACGAGCAACGGCTGTTGGTAGCTGAAAGGGCAATGGAACGAGCTATGTTGGGAATCTCCCTTCTGGATCGTATACCAAATGAAATCATCAGAGAACGCAGCGGTGTGAAAGATATTGTCGTGGAAAGCAGACATAACAAGATGCGATGGGTGGGCCACACAGCACGGCTCACGGATAACAGGTGGACCGCAATCATTGCTGAGTGGTACCCGCGAGAACAAAAAAGACCCCCCGGTCGGCCTCCAAGAAGATGGGAAGATGACATCGTTAAACGTTTCGGACGAACGTGGAGAAGAAAGGCAAGAGTGTGAGAAGAATGGCAGACGTGTTGTGTTCGGCGCAGTCTTAACGACAGCTGAAGTCTGATCAATCCAGGTGATAAGGTTGGGAGGAAAATATGGCAATATTTAATGATGGAAAACCTAAAATAAATGAGCAAAGGGACCTATCCAATGCCACACAGTGAGCTAGTGGCTGCGCCAGAATTAGAACTCAGGGTCCCCCGACTCCTCATTCCTCCAGATCAAACTGCCTTCCTGCTAGAGATGCGGAGCATAGAATCATAGAATCTCAGGGTTGGAAGGGACCTCAGGAGGTCATCTAGTCCAACCCCCTGCATCTGCAGTTCCCTTTGATTTCAGCTGAAGTTATGAGTGCTTAGCACTTCTGAAAGTCAGGCTCCATGTCTCAAGTGAGGCACCCAGAAAATGAGAACACGCAGCTAGTGGCTGGCTATGCACATTTTGGCTTGACTTTCCCAATGGTCACATAGGAAGTCGGTGGGTTGGCTAGAACACAGTTTTTTCTGGGTGGTAGTCAGTTATCTTAACTATGTGGTCAGCCTTACTCTTTCTGCAGAAAAGCATTCCTTAAGGCTTGCCTGCATGGGGAAATTGACTGGACTAGCTGTAGCAGAATAAACTATTCACGAATAGCTCCTTGTGTGGATGCTGTTCTGGAATAAGTAATTTTATTCCGGAAAAATTGCTATGGACGTGCACTAATTATTCTGGAATTAAAGTGACTTTGATTCCGATACAGTGTTCACAGAAGGAGCTATTGTGGAACAACTGTTCAGCTAATTCTCTGTGTAGACAAACTCTTATTCACTACACGCCACCTCCTAATTTCTGCAGCAGTGAGGTAGCGATCCTGTTGAAAACACTCTAGTCCTTACACAGCTGATTCATTCCCTGAGCATCATCCATCCTGTGCACTGAAAGAGGCAGATGCCTGTGGAACTAAATAGTGTCTGATCATTAGACTACATCATGATGTATATGCATTGGGGAACAGAATTAAAGTTGCACAGGCAGCCTTCATTCTAGCATTTCCTTTCTTTTGAATAATTGACTTTGCGACCTAAATAACATTCTTTTAGTGTAGATTGGTGTATGTAACAGTCTAGGTTTCTTTAAAACCCACTGCCAGATTCTGTATAATTGTAATCTAGTGAGACAATATGTAGCAGCTGGAGAACACTGGGGCCCTGGCAAGTCACCAAGAGTAGCACTAGGATTTGCTAATAGAATGATGATGGCTATTAAGTGCTTATCTTTTTTACTGTACACTTTATTGGGTACCAAGGGAACATGTTCAGAAATGTGTTTTTTTTGTTTTCTTTCTACTTCACTCTCCTACCAGTCTTGCAACAGGACAACCCCCTGTAAGGGCTTTGTAGGTGCAAAGTATATAGATTGAGTCACAAGTGAGGAAAAAAGTCTTAAAATGCTGCACAGATGTTTTCAGTAGTTTTCCTCCCACTTCCTTGTTTCTCAGCCATTCTTCCCCATAAACATATACCCCTTGACTGAGCCCAAACATGGAAAGTGGTGAGTGAATGGAAACAAGTTTTTTATAAAAATGAAAATAAGAAAGAAAAACTTGTAGCACCTTAGAGACTAACAAATTTATTTCAGCATAAGCTTTCGTGGGTTAGTACCCACTTCATCGGATGCGTGGAATGAAACATACAGTAGACAGATATTTATACAGTCAGAGAAACATGATAAGGTGGAGGTGCATAGACCAACCTTAAGAGGCTAATTAATTGAGAGGAACCATAACAGCAGGGGAAGAAAAACCTTTGAAGTGATAAACAAGATGGTCACACAGGTGTGAATGAGGATCGTTAACTTAAGGGAAATAGATTCAATTAACGTAATGGCCGAGCCATTCGAGGTCCTTATTTAGTCCTGAGGTAATGCAATCTAGTTTGCATATCAATTCGAGTTCAACAGTTTCTCTTTGAAGTCTGCTTTTCGAGTTAATCTGTCGCAACACTGCTACCCTCAAGTCTGTCAGTGAGTGATTAGGGAGGTTGAAGTGTTCTCCTACTGGTTTTTGAATGTTATGATTCCTGATATCAGATTTATGTCCATTTATTCTTTTGCGTAGAGACTGTCCGGTTTGGCCAATGTACATGGCAGAGGGGCATTGCTGGCACATGATGGCATATATCACATTGGTAGATGTGCAGGTGAATGAGCCCCTGATGGCGTGGCGGATGTGATTAGGCCCTGTGATGGTATCACTTGAATCGATATGTGGACAGAGTTGGCATCGGGCTTTGTTGCAAGGATAGGTTCCTGGGTTAGTGTTTTTGTTGTATGGTGTGTGGTTGCTGGTGAGTATTTGCTTCAGGTTGGGGAGCTGTCTGTAAGCGAGGATTGGTCTGTCCTCCAAGATCTGTGAGAGTGAGGGATCATCTTTTAGGATAGGTTGTAGATCTTTGATGATGCGCTGGAGAGGTTTTAGTTGGGGGCTAAAGGTGACGGCTAGTGGTGTTCTGTTATTTTCTTTTTTGGGCCTGTCTTGTAGTAGGTGACTCCTGGGTACTCTTCTGGCTCTGTCAATCTGTTTTTTCACTTCAGCCAGGAGTCAGCCAGCCTGACTGGTGCGGATTCTGTCCTGGGAAGCAGTGTCTCTGAAAAAGTTTTGGGGTTGTGGTGGATAAGAAGTTGAAGATGAGCTCCCAGTGTGATGCTGTGGCCAAAAGGGCTAATGCAATCCATGGATGCATAAACAGAATCTATGTACCTGCATGAGGATCAAATATTTGATGATGGGTTCTTCAGTCTGTCAGAGAAAGGTAATAACATGATCCAAGGGCTGGAAGCTGAAGCTAGACAAATTCAGACTGGAAATAAGGCCTAACGTTTTAAATGAGAGTAATTAACCATAGGAACAGTTTACCGAGGGCCATGGGGGATTCTCCATCAGTGGCAATTCTTAAATCAAGACTGGATGTTTCTCTAAAAGATCTGCTCTAGGAATTATTTTGGGGCAGTTCTCTAGCAAGTTATACAGGAGGTCAGACTAAATGATCACAATGGTCCCCTCTGGCCTTGGAATATAGGAGTTGTTAACGCACACTGTCATGGGCTGCTCCGTGATCCTAAGTGCATAATATGCTTACCTAGCACCTTCTCATCCGAATTGCTCCTTTGAAAATTGCCTCAGATCCCCACCACAGGGTTATGTGCTCCTTGTGGTGGATTTGGGGCTAGGGTTGTGGGGTCCCAGCTGTGGATAGCTTTGTCAACAATACACTTAAACATCACTCAAGATAGATCTTGGAGGTAACAGCTAATTTAGACCGCATCATTTTGAATGTATGGCAACTCTCTTCCTCAGGTCTGGGAAATGTACTCAGTGTCACACCTAAATACAAGGTTAAACAGATTGTGTACTATCTACTTATGCTAAACTTTCTAAGGGACCATTCGAGGTGAAATGGCCTGTTAACACTCCTGTAGTTTTAGGACAAAAAGTCACCAGTTTAGTGAGATCCCTTTGTAACTCTTTGCAGTCAGCTTTGGAATTTTATATAATCGAGTAATTTTGTATCATCAGGAAACTTTGCTACCTCCCTGTTTACCCCCTTTCCAGATTTATTATGAATATGTTGAACAGCGCAGGTCTCAGTGCAGATCTGTGGCAGATCCTGCTATTTACCTCTCCTGCTGTTTATGGCAGTTACTAGAAAACTACCTTTCCCTTCCCATGATGCTCACTGGGCATTTCACTAAGCAATGAAAACTGAAGAATGACCAAGAACTCCAGATCACACAATGTTTCTTTGGCAGCTTTAGCTGATTTTCAGCCTTCCTAGTGCACTGTCTAGAGCCAGGGGTCTCAAACTCGCGGGCTGCATGTAGCCCACGGAGCTCTTCTGTGTGGCCCGCCAAGCTCCCCGCGCCCCCCCGCCCCTCTACCTACCCCGTGGCGCCGTGAGCAGCTGCGTAGGGCACCAGGGAAATTTCCTGGTGTCCTGCGCAGCTGCGTGCTGCTCCAGCCCCTGCTCTGTCCCAGCCCCGCCCCTTCCTGCCCCCCCCCAGCCCCGCCCCCACTCCCCTGAAGACTGCAGCCAAGCTTGACCTAGTCACCGCAAGGTAAGTGGAGCGACCTGGCCCCAGCCTGCTCCGTTCCCCTGGCTCCAGCCACGCCGCCAGCAAGTGCTTGGGGATGGTTCCTCCCTCCCCCAAGCCTGGGAGCCAGGGGAGCGGAGCAGGCTGGGGCCCCAGGCCTCCGCGGGGGGACGGGGGCTGGCCACTTCCTGTGGGAAGTGACCCGGCCCCACCCTGCTCCGCTCCCCTGGCTCCCAGGCTTGGGGGAGGGAGGAACCGTCCCCCAGCACTTGCCGGCAGCGTGGCTGGGAGCCGGAGGAACGGAGCAGGCTGGGGCCGATTCACTTCCTGCAGGAAGTGGTCAGCCCCTTTCCCTTCCTGAGGCCAGTTTCTCCCCGCACCCCCGCGTGGAGGTCTGGGGCCCCACTTGGCCCCTCCACGGGGGGGGGCTGCATAGGGCACCAAAATAGCTAGGGACGGCTCTGCCCACACCCCTCCTGCACCCCAACTCCTTGCCCTGAGCCCCTGCCACACCCTGCACCCCGACCCCCTGCCACACCCCCCACCCCTCCTGCACCCCACACCCCAATTCCCTGCCCTGAGCCCGCTGCCACACCCCGCACCCGTGTGGGCAGGGAGGTGGCAGAGTTGGGGTGAGGACTTCGGGGAAGGGGTTGGAATGGGGGCAGGGAAGAGGCGGGGCAGGGGCAGTGCCTCATGGAAGGGGTGGAGTGGGGGCATGGCCAGGGGTGGGTGTCTGTGATGCGGCCCTTGGGGTAATGCCCTAGTTCTCATGAGGCCCTCGTGGGCATTTGAGTTTGAGACCCCTGGTCTAGAGGGTACATCGGGTCTTGTATGCATCCTTGGGCCACAACAAATTAATCTTTGTCCATTAAAGTCCTATCTTTACAAAAAGGATGTGTTTCAATGTTCGCTCAATCAAGTTATCTCATCAGGATTGAAAAGCCCTGTTGCAATACAGCTAAGGAAGTTTGAAGTTAGATTAACTCACTCTTTTAGCCTTGTCTTGCCTAGCTAAAACATGGCTAACATGGCTTCAAATGTGTTAAAAAAATCTAATGTAGACAAGACTTATGCTGAGTTAGACTGCTGTTCCCTAGGGTAAAATGCCAATGGTTATAACCTGGAACAAGCATTTCGTTAGTGTCCACACTAGCAGAAATTGTTTTAATTTGTTGGAACTTTCCAGCCCTGTGGTGTCACATCAGGGTCTGCAGACCCCTTGTGACTGGCACTTGAGCCAGATGCACCTGAGCACAGCTGGCATACTTAGCAGAAGTAAATAGTACTGGGCCGGTGTGTTCGCTTTTCTCTAGTAACCAAGTTGCTTTCTCAGCTTGCTCCAGACGGGAGGACACTAATTGCATCCAATTACACACACGTGCCTGAAGTTTTTTCAACCACCTTGAAAGAGCATCTACATTTTGATTGAATACTGTAATAGTATCGAAGCTCATGATGCAGCCAGAAAGCAGCTAGTCTGTGGTTGTCCCTAAGGTTAAGTTTCGTGGTCAGTAGACTTGAAAGGGTTAGTTTGATGGAGAAATTGAAACGGTTGTGGTGGTGCTGGCTTGAGATCACTTGGGTGCCCTGAGCATGCTTGGTGCTCTATGATGCACAGAGGAAGACAAGGAGCTGATCTAATGGAGACACCTCAATTTGGGACAGTTCCTCAGATTTGTAACCTAAAAAGAATGGTTCAGGTATAGGAATATCACTCACATCCCATGCAGTGAAGAACAAAGAATTCATGTGGCTTCTCTGCAAGGGCCTTGTCTTTCCTGAGTGCTCCTTTAGCGACTCAATTTGTCCAGTAGCCCTACTGATTGTCATGCTTCCTGCTTCTGTTGTACTTGAAAACATTATTTGCTGTTAATTTTTGTCTTTTGGTAGTTGCTCTTCAGATTTTTTTCTCTTTTGTCCTGTCTAATTATACTTGATTATCCAGAATTTGTTCCTATTTTCCTCAGTAGGATTTGACTTCCCATTTTAAAATGATGTCTTTGTTTCTAACCGTCTCTTTTCCTCTGTTTAGCCATGGTGGCATGTCTTTGGTCCTCTTACTGTTTTTTTTTTTTATTTGGGGTATACATATAGTTTGAGCCTCTTATGGTGGTGTTAAAAAGTTTCCATGCAGCTTGCAGGCATTTCAGTCTTGACACTGTTCCTTTGAATTACCGTTTAACTAGCCTCCTCATTTTTGTGTAGTTCCCCTTCTTGAAATTAAATGCTACTGTGGTTGGTGTTTTTGGTATTTTCCCCCACAGAAGGATGATAAATTTAATTACATTATGGTCACTATTACTGAGCAGTCCAACTATATTCACCTCTTGGACCAGATCACGTGCGCTGTTTAGGACTAATTCAGGAATTGCCTCTCCCCTTGTGGATTCCAGGACCAGCTGCTGTACAAAGCAGTCTTTAATGTTGTCTAGAAACTTATCTCTGCATACCGTCCTGAAGTGATAGTTGAAATCCTCCATTATTGTTGGGTTTTCTGTGTTTTTAGCCTCTCTAACCTCCCTGATCATTTCACAGTTACTATCACCATCCTGGTCAGGTGGTCGGTAGTATGTTCCTGCTTCTATACTCTCATTATTTAAGCATGGAATTTCTATCCATAGAGATTCTGTGGAACAGTTTGATTCCTTTAAGATATTTGACTCTTCTTTCACATATAGTGACACTCCCCCACCAGCATGACCTATTCTGTCATTCCTATGTATTGTTTACTCTGGGTATTACTGTGTCCCATTTAGGGTGACCAGATGTCCCGATTTTATAGGGACAGTCCCTATTTTTGGGTCTTTTTCTTATATAGGCTCATATTAACCCCCACCCCCATCCCGATTTTTCACATTTGCTGTCTGGTCACCCTAGTCCCATTGATTATCATTGTTCCATCAAGTTTCTGTGATGCCTATTATGTCAATATCCTTATTTAGTACATCACTCAGGATCACCCATCTTAGTATTTCGGCTTCTTGCATTTGTGTACAAGTACTTATAAAATTTATCAATATTTAGTTGTCTTCCTTTATGTGGTATAATTCAATTGAACTGTTCTGTTTGACTATTTCTCTTCAGTTCCTACCTATACTTTATCAACGTCTATCCTCTTCTCTTTACTGAGATATAGAGAATTCCCATTAATAGATCTTCCTCTAAGGGATATGTCTTTCTGAACCGTATGCTTCTCCATATATTTTTGTCTTTCCCCTGCCCTTAATGTAAAAACTCCTCTATGGCCTTTTAATTTGACATACCAGCAATCTGGTTCGGTTTAGGTGGAGCCCATCCTGCCTGTATAGGGTCCTCCTTTCCCAAAAGGTTTACCAGTTTTGAATAAACATGAATCCTTCCTCCTTACACCATCGTCTCATCCGCACAGTGAGATCCTGCAGTTCTGCCTGTCTAACTGGCCCTGCACGTGGAACTAGAAGCATTTCAGAGAATGGCTACCATGGAGTCCTGGACTTTAATCTCTTACCTAGCAGCCTAAATTTGGCCTCCAGGACCTCTTTCCTACCTTTCCCTACGGCGCTCCTAGATGTATTGAGAGGTCCACAACCTTTGCACTTCGCAGGCAATTTACCATACAGTTCTCCTGCTCATCACAAACCCAACTATCTGTATTTCTAATTCTCAGTTATTATCTGTTATATAGGGGTCACCTCACCTCGAGCGGCATCTGTAAGGAGGGTTCAAAAACTGCAATTGTTTCTCTCCACTCCCGCTTGGTGTTCTCCTTCCCAACTACTTTCCCCTCCTCAACAACACAGATGCTGTTAGACTGGGGGTTGGATTGCTCTGCTGTGTCCCGGGTAGGAAAGAGGGGTGTTTTGAGTTAACTTCTTTGCCTTGATGACGGTGCTAAAGGAAACTAGATTTCTTCTTACCAGCACACTTGGTTGCCCACTGATGGTAGTCATTTTGCATATCTATTTAGCTGTGCTGAAGGGTGGGGATATTCCCGCCAACACATGTCTTTCTTGATTTGGGGTTGTAGTCTTATGTCACAAAACTCTTGGGACCTCTGGACTGCTATTTGTCAGAATATTACTTGTACTAGACACCTGTCAACAGCTACAGTCCATAGACTTAATGAGATACTGGCCAAATGGTCATTCCTCTATAAACTGTAGTCCATGTGGGAAATGTGATTTGGTTGATGTCCTCATCCCCACTTCCAGTCTCAAGTCATCTGTTTCCATCTTGAAGAGGCCATTAACTTCTCTTTCCCCTGTTTCTCTTTTACACCCCTGCTATGACTACTTGGGTGTGAATTCACCTGGATATATAAAAAGGCTTTCAGCTAATCAAAAGGCAGCAGCCATTGTAGGCCTTTATTCTGTGTTTTCATAGAATTTGCAAAGCTATTATTTGAAGCTATACTTGTGTTTGAAATAAAAATGTATCCATTACTGAGGTATGATCTGGGAGAGCAAAATTACATTAGCTTCTAATTCTCTTGACCTGCCATCTACAGCTGATTCTCATTTTGGCAGTTTAGTAGTTCCTGTTCACTTAGAAATTCTTAACCCACCTTCCTGGTGCAGGAATTGTATTGGTTGCTAATTTCCCACAAGTGGAAATATGCAGAAGCCACTGGAAGAAGAAGGAGGTTGCTTACCAGCAACTTCAGATTCCAAGATTCCAGAAAGGGCCATTGGGGTCATAAGAACATAATAGAGGCCGTACTGGGTCAGACCAAAGGTCCATCCAGCCCAGTATCCTGTCCACCGACAGTGGCCAATGCCAGGTGACCCGGAGTGAGTGGACCTAACAGGTAATGATCAAGTGATCTCTCTCCTGCCATCCATCACCCCCCTCTGACAAACAGAGGCTAAGGACACCATTTCTTACCCATTCTGGCTAATAGCCATTAATGGACTTAACTTCCATGAATTTATCCAGTTCTCTTTTAAACCCTGTTATAGTCCTAGCCTTCACAGCCTCCTCAGGCAAGGAGTTCCACAGGTTGCCTGTGCGCTGTGTGAAGAAGAACTTCCTTTTATTTGTTTTAAACCTGCTGCCCACTAATTTCATTGGGTGGCCCCTAGTTCTTTTATTATGAGAACAAGTAAATAACTTTTCCTTATTCACTTCCTCCACACCACTCATAATTTTATATACCTCTATCATATCCCTCTTAGTCTCCTCTTTTCCAAGCTAAGAAGTCCTAGCCTCTTTAATCTCTCCTTATGTGGGACCCGTTCCAGACCCCTAATCATTTTAGTTGCCCTTCTCTGAACCTTTTCTAATGCCAGTATATCCTTTTTGAGATGAGGAGACCACAATTGTACGCAGTATTCAAGATGTGGGCGCACTATGGATTTGTATAAGGGCAGTAAGATATTCTCCGTCTTATTCTCTATCCCTTTTTTAATGATTCCTAACATCCCGTTTGCTTTTTTTGACTGCCGCTGCACACTGCATGGACATCTTTAGAGAACTATCCACGATGACTCCAAGATCTTTTTCCTGATTAGTTGTAGCTAAATTAGCCCCCATCATATTGTATGTATAGTTGGGGTTATTTTTTCCAATGTGCATTACTTTACATTTATCCACATTAAATTTCATTTGCCATTTTGTTGCCCAATCATTTAGTTTTGTGAGATCTTTTTGTAGTTCTTCACAGTCTGCTTTGGTCTTAACTATCTTGAGCAGCTTAGTATCATCTGCAAACTTTGCCACCTCACTGTTTACCCCTTCTTCCAAATCATTTATGAATAAGTTGAATAGGATTGGTCCTAGGACTGACCCTTGGGGAACACCACTAGTTACCCCTCTCCATTGTGAAAATTTACCATTTATTCCTACCCTTTGTTCCCTGTTTTTTAACCAGGTCTCAATCCATGAAAGGATATTCCCTCTTATCCCATGGCAACTTAATTTATGCAAGAGCCTTTGGTGAGGGACTTTGTCAAAGGCTTTCTGGAAATCTAAGTACACTATGTCTACTGGATCGCCCTTGTCCACATGTTTGTTTGACCCCTTCAAAGAACTCGAATAGATTAGTAAGGCATGATTTCCCTTTACAGAAACCATGTTGACTTTTGCCCAACAATTTATGTTCTTCTATGTGCCTGACAATTTTATTCTTTACTATTGTTTCAACTAATTTGCCCGGTACGGATGTTAGACTTACCGGTCTGTAATTGCCGGGATCACCTCTAGAGCCCTTTTTAAATATTGGCGTTACATTAGCTATCTTCCAGTCATTGGGTACAGAAGCCGATTTAAAAGACAGGTTACAAACCCTAGTTAATAGTTCTGCAATTTCACATTTGAGTTCTTTCAGAACTCTTGGGTGAATGCCATCTGGTCCCAGTGACTTGTTACAGTTACGTTTATCAATTAGTTCCAAAACCTCCTCTACTGACACTTCAATCTGTGACGATTCCTCAGATTTGTTACCTACAAAAGTCAGCTCAGGTTGGGGAATCTCCCCAACGTCCTCAGCCGTGAAGACCGAAGCAAAGAATTCATTTAGTTTCTCCGCAATAACTTTATCATCTGTAAGTGCTCCTTTTGTATCTCTCTCGTCCAGGGGCCCCACTGGTTGTTTAGCAGGCTTCCTGCTTCTGAGGTATTTAAAAAATGTTTTATTAGCTTTTGAGTTTTTGGCTAGCTGTTCTTCAAACTCCATTTTGGCTTTTCTTATTACATTTTTACACTTAATTTGGCAGCGTTTATGCTCTTCTCTAGTTACCTCTCTAGGATTTGACTTCCACTTTTTAAAAGATGCCTTTTTATCTTTCACTGCTTCTTTTACATGGTGGTTAAGCCACGGTGGCTCTTTTTTAGTTCTTTGACTTTGTTTTTTAATTTGGGGTATACATTTAAGTTGGGCCTCTATTACGGTGTCTTTGAAGAGTGTCCATGCAGCTTGCAGGGATTTCACTTTAGTCACTTTACCTTTTAATTTCTGCTTAACTAACGCCCTCATTTTTGCATAGTTGCCCTTTTTGAAATTAAATGCCACTGTGTTGGGCTGTTGATGTGTTCTTAGCACCACAGGAATGTTAAATGTTGTTATATTATGGTCACTATTTCCAAGCGGTCCTGTTATAGTTATCTCTTGGACCAGATCCTGCGCTCCACTCAGTACTAAATCAAGTATTGACTCTCCCCTTGTGGGTTCCTGTACCAGCTGCTCCAAGAAGCAGTCATTTAAAGTATCGAGGAATTTTGTCTCCGCATTACGTCCTGAGGTGACATGTACCCAGTCAATATTGGGATAATTGAAATCTCCCACTATTATTGAGTTCTTTATTTTGATAGCCTCTCTAATCTCCCTTAGCATTTCATCATCACTATCACTGTCCTGATCAGGTGGTCGATAATAGATCCCTATTGTTATGTTCTTATTAGAGCATGGAATTACTATCCATAGAGATTCTATGGAACATGTGGATTCATTTAAGATTTTTACTTCATTTGATTCTACATTTTCTTTCACATATAGTGCCACTCCTCCCCCGCCTCTCCGCACGCGCGCACACACGCACACACACGCACACACAGTTCTGTCCTTCCAATATAGTTTATACCCCGGAATGATTGTGTCCCATTGATTGTCCTCACTCCACCAGGTTTCTGTGATGCCTATTATGTCAATATCCTCCTTTAACACGAGGCACTCTAGTTCACCCATTTTATTATTTAGACTTCTGGCATTTGTGTACAAGCACTTTAAATACTGGTCACTGTTTAATTGTCTGCCTTTTTCAGATGTGTGAGATTCTTTTTTATGTGAAAGTTTCTCGTCTGATCTGGCCTCTCCTTTATCCTTTTCCACCCTCTCCTCCTGACTAAAACCTAGAAAATCTTTATCAGTAGACCCTCCTGTAAGAGAAGTCTCTGTCCGATGCATGTGCTTCTCTGCAGCAATCGGCTTTCCCCCATCTCTTAGTTTAAAAACTGCTCTACAACCTTTTTAATGTTAAGTGCCAGCAGTCTGGTTCCACTTTGGTTTAGGTGGAGCCCATCCTTCCTGTATAGGCTCCCCCCATCCCAAAAGTTTCCCCAGTTCCTTATAAATCTAAATCCTTCCTCTCTACACCATCGTCTCATCCACGCATTAAGACTCTGAAGCTCTGTCTGCTTACCTGGCCCTGCGCGTGGAACTGGAAGCATTTCTGAGAACGCCACCATAGAGGTCCTGGATTTCAGTCTCTTTCCTAGCAGCCTACATTTGGCCTCCAGGACATCTCTCCTACCCTTCCCTACGTCATTGGTACCTACATGTACCACGACCACCGGCTCCTCCCCAGCACTACTCATAAGCCTATCTAGATGCCTCGAGAGATCCGCAACCTTTGCACCAGGCAGGCAAGTCACCATACGGTTCTCCCGGTCATCACAAACCCAGCTATCTATGTTTCTAATGATCGAGTCTCCCATTACTAACATCTGCCTTTTCCTACTGATTGGAGTTCCCTCCCCCGGAGAGGTGACCTCAGTGCGAGAGGATACCTCAACACTACCTGGAAGGAGGGTCCCAACTATGGGAAGATTTCCCTCTGCTCCCATTGACTGCTCTCCTTCCCTGGGGCTTTCATCGTCCTCAACAGCGCAGGGGCTGTCTGACTGGAGGTGGGACAAGTCTACAGTGTCCCTGAAAGCCTCATCAACATATCTCTCTGCCTCCCTTAGCTCCTCCAGTTCCATCACCCTGGCCTCCAAAGCCCATACACAGTCTCTGAGGGCCAGGAGCTCCTTGCGCCGAATGCACACATACGCCACCCGCCCACAGGGCAGGTAATCATACATGCTACACTGAGTGCAATAAACTCGATAGCCCCTGCTCTGCTGCTGTGGTTCTGCCTGCATTCTCTTTTACAGCTACCTAGGCTAACAGTAAGGTATTTATTTAAGTCCAGAAGTTTTGGTTATAGTTTGGGTTAAAGGTGTTAAAGAATGGCGAGAGTACCTTGCCCCCTTCCCACTCCCCTTCCAAACTCCCTGTTTGCAGCCCTGTTCGCAAAGCTCCCTGGTCGCTTGCTCGCTGCTTTATAAAGCCTCCCTGATTAGCCTAGCCCCGCCCCCTGATTAAGGCTCAGCCACTGGACAGAGGCTTCTGGGTTTCAAGCCTGGTTTAGAAGCACATGGTCATCTAGTCTGACCTCCTGTAGAACACAGGCCAGAGAAGTTCCCCAAAGTAATTCCTAGAGCAGTTTTTTAAAAAACATCCAATCTGAATTTAAACATTGTCAGTGATAGAGAATCCACTGTGAACCTTGGTAAATTGTTCCAGTGGTTAATTACCTTTGCTGTTAAAAATGTTTGCCTTATTTCCAGTCTGAGTTTGTCTAGCTTCAGTTTCCAGCCGTTAGATTGTGTTAGACCTTTCTCTGCTAGACTGAAGAGCTCATTATCAAATATTCCCCATGTAGGTACAGAGATTAAGGTAGCCTTCTCTTTGTTCAGCTAAATAGATTGAGCTCCTTGAGTGTCTCACTGTAAAACAGGTTTTCTGATTCTTTAATCATTCTTGTGGCTCTTCTCTGAACCCTCCTCCTTGAATTGTGGGCATCAGACCTGACCCCAGCATTTTAGCAGTGGTTGGTCAGGGTGTGTGCGTGCGCGTGCTCTGCACATTCACAGTTCAGCCCACCTTCCCCCACTTCAGAGTCTCAGGTCAAGAATTTCAAAAGTAAAGAAGGAACTGGGAGGTGGTTGGGGCCACTTCCCCTTATGTCTTCAGAACCGTCTGCAAGGTAGGGGGAGAAAGGGAAAAGTGGCCCCAAAGGACAGTGCTCTCTAGAAGACGTTGCACCAAGAGGTGCCAATCCCACAAGTGTGCATATGCAGAGGGCATCCTGACTACTGGTTGATAACCTCTCTGTCCGTAGTGATAGGAAGGAACGAGCAGACGTTCCGCTGGGCTATGTTACATTTTAGTTGATGCCGAGACATCTAGGACAGGCTGTGATTTGGCATTGGATGGAGGGAACTGAAGGAGTGAGCAAACTTGTAGTGGAGAAACTCTGCCGTCATGGCACTTTCACAAACTAAGCAGGGTGTATGTTTGGTCCACCTCTCCAAGGAGAACCCAGCTTGCGACAGGAAGTCTGTTTTGTCATCTCAGGTGATTGAGAAGGCACTCTTGTCAGGACTGACCAAATGCCCAGTGCTGTGCTGCCGTGATCAGGGTGGATTGATTTAAATCAAGTGGAAAGCCTGCATTTAAATAATTGACTTGTAAAGAGGTGCATTCTCAATAGTTGATACAACCATTAAAGCTTGTTGATTTACAACAAAACAGTCTTTATGCTAGATTTGATACATCATTTTTCTCCCTAGGAGAGTACACTATAACTACATACATTTATTTAAGCAGTTATGTTGCTTAATATTTTCAGGTTCTTATTAATTCTACATTTTTAGTATGTAGAAAACAGTGACTGATATATTGCTTATTAGATAATTAACTTTTTCGCTTACGCTTTGTGTCAAGCTGCATTATGATGGTAACTGACATTTAAATACAGTAGCATATAATTGTTTTTATTAAAACAAGCCCTTAATACAGTACATAACCTATTGTGCCATATTTATAAAGCTTGATCTCAAAAGTTAGAGGAGTTCTGCTGGTTCTTTCTTTATATAGAAAATCAGCCTTTAACTCAGTTTTTGATAGAGGCTCGTGGATTCAGCATGTTTTTTTTTGTTTGTTTTTTTTGTTAATTTAAATGTTTTAAGAGATTATAATAAATTTAGGCCTTAACATAGATTTTATATTAAATTCAGATTTCATTTAACAGGTTTATTTTGAAGAAGAAAAACTTATAATTTAAATAATAAAATCAATTTAAATCCAATTTTGTTTTTTAAATAGTTGATTTTTAGCAGCCTGGTAGGGTGGCTGGTCCCTGGCTGAATCAGTGCTAACCCTAGTGTCCCAGCATGGGGCTAAGGGTGTTGTGCTTCTGGCAGAGAGATGTAACACCGAAGTCCTGAATGAGCATAGGCAACCCAGATTCCATGTGCAATAAGAGAGATGAGGGCCTCATGTTTTGGCCAAATTCAAACATAAGGACTCTCACTGGCTAAAACTTCATGCAATTTCAGTCTGATATGGTGTCATTCATTTCCTGGTCTGTTTGTGTAGCTAGTTGGTGGTGGTGAACAGCAGCTGCTTTCTATCCCGGATGCAGGATCATGTCAGTGGTGTGTGGTGTGATTCCTGTGTGTTTGTAGTGATGGCCAGGCAGAGGCAAATGGGAGTAGTTAGTGCCTTATTGTAAAAGGATTAAGAAATTGCAGCCATTTATAAAATGTTTGTGCTCATCTTCCCCACCTTGTCTCTAAATTTGGAAGCACTTTGGGGCAGGGACAATCTCCTATGTATTTGAACAGTGCTTAATACAACAGGATGTGACCCTGATTGGAGCCTCTGGGTATATGTGGTACGCTGTGATTTTAAAAAAACAAACATGCTAATGAGTCTGGATCAGCTGACTTGGGCTCCTGGTGCCGTAGGCTGTGGGGTTATAAAATTGCAATGTCGAGGCTTGGGCTGGAGCCTGGGGCTCTGAGACCTCCCATCTCACAATTTTATAATCCTATGAGCCCAAGTCAGCTGACTTCAGCCAGCCATGGACATAGTGTTGAAGTGAAGGAAAAGAGTAATAGAAGTGTAGGGCTGGAAGAGATCTCAGAGGTCATCGAGTTCAACCCCCTGTGCTGAGGCAGGACCAAGGAAACCTCGACCATACCTGACGGGTTTGACCAACCTGTTCCTAAAAACCTCCAGTGTTGGGGATTCCACAATCTCCCTTGGAAGCCTATTCCAGAACTTGACTCCCTTATAGTATATATTCATGATGTATAACACACCGCCACCTCCCTTTTTCTCTGCCTACCTTTCCTGAACAGACTCTACCACTCTATACCAATGGTCCAGTCAGAAGATTTGCCTCACCAAGTCTCTCATGCTAGTTAGTACATAAGCTAAATTATTACTGAAGATTTCCAGTTCTTGTTTATTCTCTGTACTCCTTGCATTTGTCTGTAGACATCAAGATGTTGAAGAGTCCCCCCCGCTCTAATTTCTCTCATGTGGCTCCTATTACCTTATTTTAATTTTCCACAATCCCCCCGGCAACATCAGCTGTACTGCTGACTTCTCCACCCTTGCTTCCAGAGGCCTGTAGTCACTGCTGATCTGCTCAGGGTCAGATCTGGCAGTACCATAAGTACGCACATGGATGAGCAGCATGGGGTAGTGAGCAGGGGACAGATGAGCCATGGCAACCTTTCCGTAATGTCTCAGATGTGGGCAGTAGGCAGGCAGCACACCACATGGGACATCCGGTCAGTAGATTGATACCTCCATCCCCCACAGAAGGGAGTCCCTGACAACTAGCTTCCTACGCCGCCTTCTCTTGGCTGCCGTGGCGGTGAGGCTCCCAGCCTTGTGGGGAGGTGGCTCCTCCTCAGCCATTGGGGTCTGCTCCTCACCTCATGTTGCCACTGCAGCATACTGGTGCTTGACCATGCTGGGTTGGGGATCTGGGGTTGGGGTGGAGAACTGTCTGCTGCTCCAAGTGGCTATCAGCCAGTCTACTCCCTGCAGAGCAGACTGTTTTCCTTCTTCCTCTGGTGATGCTCTAGTCATGTGTAGTCGGCGACCATCCTCTGTCCCAGATGCTTCGATGTGCATCCCGTCGGTGAAATCCTCTCACTCCCGGATCCTATGCAGACGAGCAGCCTCCTCCTGCAGCTCTTACCTGCTTGCTGAGCGACTCCACCAACAGAGATTTCTCAGACTGGGTGGTTCCACCTGCTTGGCTTGTGGCCACAGGGACATGCAGGCCACGTTCCTAGTAGATCCTTGGCTGCTGCTGCATGTCCTGGGAAAATGTACCTTACCAGTAGCAAGGGACTACAACGTTTCCTGCTGCTGAGACTTGCTCCTCCTCAAGTCTCTAACTTGCATTCAAGCACCTTGAGCCCACCCTCAGGCTCTCCTTGGCCCTTATCTGTACGAAGGCATCTTCGTCCCGCTCATGCTTTGTCTGCTCATCTCGATGCTTCCTTAGAGCTTGTCTGCATGCTCTTTGCATTTCTCTAGTGCGGCACACTCGCACTGGTTTATAGCTGTTCATTGGTAAACCTACTGATGCCAGCTAAAGAGCTATCAACAGTTTCAAACTGGTCTACTTAAATTGGTGCAACAACTGTGTAGACAGCTGTGCATCTCCTCACAACTGTCTTGATTCCTCTGAGCCTGAAATGGCTTCCCTCCTTCTGTGCTCCAAGCAACATCACTCCCTGCAAATCCCTCCTGACACTTCATGTCTGCTTGGTTTCCACATGGGGGTCCTCTCTTCACCCCCTGGATCTGCTTGGGGGCGTGACTCTCATAGAACTAGAAATATCATAAAAGATACAAACAAATCAATACCATGAGGCAACTCAAGCTAATGTCTGTGCAAAAAATTCTCTCCTTAGAGCATTCCCTACTCTCCTGCCCACATGACCCCTGGTCTGCCTCTCCATGTGTGGCTTAGAGTGTAGTCTCTGCTGGGCACAGACCATAACTTACATGAATAACCAAGTTTCTGATTGCACCTTGTGACTAAGTGGGGTTAAGGCTGTAAGCCTAGTGTAGGAGGAAGCTATAGTTGAATGACTGGTGTTTGGTGGTGGTTCCCTGCCTTAGTCTTCGCATCTGTCCCCATCTATCTGTCCAGGTGAATCAGCGCAACGTCCCTGGGATTGATAGTGCCTACCTGGCGATGGACACAGAAGAAGGTGTGGAAGTTGTTTGGAACGAGGTTCAATTTTCCGAGCGCAAGAATTTTAAGCTTCAGGAGGTAAGTTAGGGTGCCAAGAAGGTGTCCTGTGGCCAGGTGGGGATCCTAGGCCATGGTGGCTGAGCATAGTTACTTAGCATTGAGTTATAAACCCAGCTGATCTGACCGGAGTGCTGATTTGCTCTGATTCTCCAACTGAACGTGCAGGCCTCTGGGCATGCTCGGAACTGAACTGTGTTTGGCTCCCAGTGCAGACAGTATGACAGGCTGGTTCTGTCAGGCTCTTCTCCTTGGATGTGGAATATGGTTTAAATCTGTCAATATCAGTGGCCAAATAATGTCCAGCCATAGTTAGGGGGCAGGCGTGCAGTTTGTATCTAGCATTGGGGTCAGACGCTGCTAGTGTTCTGCACACCAGCTGGAATCAGGCCATGGGGTAGTGCATGGCGTTGGAACGTCTGGGGACTCAGACATAGGAGAAGAGAAGGTTGGGGAATGGATGGGAACGTTCCTTGGCCTAGGATGGTAATGTTTCTGCTTTTCTGGTTGTCACAGGAGAAGGTTAAAGCTGTCTTTGACAACCTGATCCAGCTGGAACACTTGAATATTGTGAAATTCCACAAGTACTGGGCTGATGTAAAGGAGAACAAGGCCAGGGTAAGTGGTGTAAGAAGTTCCTCTTATCCACTCGCTGGGGACACTGCGGGCTAGAGGGCAAGCAGCAGGTAATGTCTCATCCTGTCCCTGCAGGTGATTTTCATCACGGAGTACATGTCCTCAGGCAGCTTGAAACAGTTCCTGAAGAAGACAAAGAAGAACCACAAGACAATGAATGAAAAGGTAATCTCTCCTCCTGCATGTGTGCCCTGTTTTGATTGGGCCCGCTGTCCTCTGGAGAGCTCTTTTCACAGGCCCCTTGCTCATGGCTGGGGGTTGCTCTGTCTCTGCCTGCGATAGAACCTCCATTCAGCTGATTGACTCTCCAGGAAAGCATCAGGCAGGTTGATGTAACTCTGCAGAGGGAATGAGCTAGTTTTGAAAATTGCACAGATTGTCCACACCTCTCTCCTGCATGTACCTGAGTGGAAGCGGGGCTCTGCAGTCATCCTAGAGTGCAGGAAGAAGGTGGGGCGTTCCTTCGTCACTGCATGAGTGTGGGGGCTGGGTTGAGCATGGGAATGGGGATCCCATGGTTACCATTCACCAGTACAGCTGGGATGGGCTGCAGTTTAGAGGCCAGGCTGCAGCAGGAGAGGCACATTCCTCCAGATGAGCTGAATTGGCAGCAGTTAGTCCTACTTGCTGATTGTGACTTGTACTTCGCCTTGTATTTGTAGGCCTGGAAGCGCTGGTGCACCCAGATCCTCTCTGCTCTCAGGTAGGTGAAGTAGGGAGATGCCCAGCTGTTCTGGAGTTCGGCAGCCTGAGCCAGTCTTCCTGATTAGCTGTGGAATGGAAGCATGCAGCCTACTAATTAGGCAGTCTAGACAAAGCTACTCTTACTAGTAGACTTGGTTTCAAATATGACAAACTCCTCCCCGCTCCCTCTGCTGCTTGTAATCCTGCCCCTCCCACAGACCAGAGGCAGATTCAGACTGGTCCTGCAGGCAGCTGGGGACACCGGTCCTGTGAGCCCCAAATTACTTTTTAAGTTGTAAATTCATTCACCACATGACTAGCAAGTTACAAAACTAGAGTGAAATATTCAGCCTTGCAAAGAGGAAGGCCTGGATCATCCCATCGCTACCATTTTGCCAAGCACAGATATCCAGCAATAGTTGGGGATCCAGTGAGCCTCTCAGGCTGCTAACTTGGCTAACAAGAGGTGCAGGGTAGATATAATCTCTACTTTTGGCTCTTTCAAGAGCCTGGGCCAAGGACTGGGGAATACGTTCCAGAATGGAGGGATCTCTGCTAAGAACCCCTTGTCTGAACACATGCACCCAAAGACAGTCCGCTCTGGGGATTTAGCTTACCTCAACTGCATGGAAACCACACTGATGTGCAAGGTATAAGTATCTAGTAGGCCAAGGTGTGTCTACGGTACCTGAGACCCGGATCAAGAAGGGCCTATCTGAACTGTGAATGTGTGTGTGCTAGACTGCATGCTCTCTGTCTAATGTCTGTACAATTCTGGGGACCTTCTTGGTTCCCGGTAAATAAGGTCAGAATGGGTGTTCCTTTTGGGGTGGACTCTGCTTTCAGACTTTGGCTTGTCTCGTCTCAGTATAATGTCTGAACATCTTTGAAACCCCTGTGGTCAATATTCTACTCCTGAGACATCGGGACAAGTAATATTTCTCTCCCTTCCCTTCCCACCCCCTCCCCATCCTGGGCTTTTGGGCTCCAAGAGCTGGTCAGAGACGGTTTCCTTTTCTTCTTTCCTGGGGTCCCTTAGCAGGAGCCAATTTTATTTTGTGTCTTTGTCTCCTAACCCAAAGACTGTGCACACCCAGTTCCTGAATTGTATCGCCCTGGTATTATCGTTCTGTCATGTTGCCTTTCTGGCAGGGCAGGGAGGAGCTGTGGTGTTCCCCTTCCCACTGCACTCTTTTCACTAGTGTTCTGTTCTGTATTTCCAGCTACCTCCACTCCTGTGATCCCCCGATCATCCACGGCAACCTGACCTGTGACACCATCTTTATTCAGCACAATGGACTGATCAAGATTGGGTCAGGTAAGACTCTCCAGAGGTGACCCTCAACAACAAAGCACTTAACGTAGTCAATCAGTAGTGGGTGCCTGGTCTTGAGCTTCCGAGAAGCCACTGGAAGAGATATCTGGGGGAATGGACTATGTAAGTACTAGCACTGCCCCTCACCAGCCTGGGGAGAGGGCTGGTCAGGAGGCTCTGTCCTGCCTTTTCTGTTCCTGGGGCACAGAGGGGCTCGGTGGCACAAACTGCTTTCTCTTCCAGTCAGTCAGGTCTGGGTTTAGTTTGTGTCCCTAAGGTGAGGGATTGAAACTAAAAATGGCACTGGAAATTCCCAGTGTCTTGGCTCTGGGCACAGTCCTCAGTTGTTTAAACCTCTCTTCACAATCAGGCCTTCAGGTGCCTCTGCCTATTCACACTTAGTCACCCCCAGTGCTGTTGACTTTTGAGAACTGCCTGGAAAATTGTCCACTGAGGCCACCTGAGCGCCCTCTTGGGGGCACCAACTGTTCAGAGCCAAAGTTATGGCAGGATTCTGTGGCTGCTACCCCTTTTGGTTGCTTTTGCATGGCTAGCTGCTGGCAGTGGGGACACAGTTCATCTTATAGCGATGGCCTTGGCCTGTGCCTACAGTATTGGTGCATTTGTGCCTCTTCTACCATTGTTCAGACCTCTTGCCTCACCATGCATGCCAACCTAGAGTCACCCCATCTGGTCTGGGCCACAGGATGTTGTCTGACTCGGGCTAGGCCTCCAAGCGCAAAGGTGCAGAAAATCGGCCTCCAGTCCAGGAAGCCATCCCCACTGAAATGTCAGTGTCAGAAGTTGGACAGGCTTTTCCTAGGGCAGTGAAGAGCAATGTGCCTGCTCTCTGCCTCCATCTCATCTGTGTTGCTATTCTTACGGCCTCTAAGACTTTGTCTGCAACCACGGTGCACTGTCTGCCATCTTGGCATACTACCCTCCAGCTGACAGTGCTGCTGTCTTTGGTCATTCCATTGTCCCTAGCAAATCCATCCAAAGGCCTAGGCCCTAGTGAATGTGTTCAGGCTGACTTGTGACCTTTACCAGTTTGATGCTGCCAGTGTTTGAGGACTTTTCCTTTGAACCCGCCTGTTTCACCTGTCACCTAAAGAGCACGTGCAAACATGATCATGCCTGCAGTTTTTGTGGCTGATCCTCCTTCACTGTGGTCCAAAGGGACACTGGTGTCCTCATCTCAAATGTATTCCATGCATGGTGTCTGTATTCCTTCTAAATCAGACCACCAAACTCTGCTTCTCCATGGAGGTTAGATTCCATACAGCCGGTGTCGGAGGCTTTGAACTTGCAGAGGATGAAAATGCTGGAAATCCTCTACAGACATTTGTATTCCTCGGGGATCATTGCAGAGGAACATCCCCTCCACACCAGTGGATTAGGCTATGCATTGAGTCCTATTATCCTTTAACCAGAGTGGGTTGCTCTCAGGGCCCTGGTGCTTACTCCATTCTTTTTCTGATAAGATCTACATTTGGGAACACTTCCCAGGAGTTGCATGTCTGATTCCCCCTTGTTGGCAAACCACTTGACCACCGTCATTCCCCAAGTTCAGTCCATTGATACTACAGGAAGGAGGCTTGACTGGGTCTGTGAACTATGCCTCCTACCCTTCCTCCTTGGTAAGAATCGATCGCAGCTGCAGGTTTTCTGACTGAGTGAGTCAGGACTTCATTCAGAGAAGGAATCTACTCTTGACTTGGCATTTAGATCTGAGGCTTGGCTTGGAAGGACAGTTCTTCAGTCTTTAACACTCCTCATACGCCTACCTGGGGGTGTACTGCTTGCTGGACTCCCACAAATGGGACTATGCAGAGTCTGCCTTGAAGAAGGTCGCCATGGGTCGTTAAGCGTCACCTCTGCATAGTCATCCTGCCTGCTTTTGCCTGGGTTTTGTTTCTCTAGTGTGCACTGAAGGAAGTGAAGCAGTTGGAGCCCTGCAGCCTTTCTAAGGACAGTGTAGCACGAAGGTGCACAAGTAGTCTAACAGGTTTCGCTTTCTAAAAGATCTTCCCCCAGCACTGGGGAGGGTATATCCCATAAGCGTGAATATGCAGAGGCAACACTCAGAATTAGTTACTAGTAGGCAGCCACTCCCCACTCAGAGCCACAGATTGTGCTGGCTGGGACCCTTTTTCCTTACATACTGTGGACGAATGATCGGACTCTCTCCGATTTGAAGCATTCCTTTTCAGTGAAGGAGATGAACACTAAAATGGGGCTGTGGTCATAAAAGCTCCCCTCTGTGTAGTAGCTCTCATTCCAGCGTGCCCTAGAGTCGGAGCTTCCGACGCCAGTGACCACATTCCCACTCCTACAGCACCCACACAGCCATGGGAGAGGGAGCTGGAGTCCGGTCTGAATAGTTAAGTGCGTTCCAACTGCGTGATCTCTATTCCCTCTGACTATGGGAGCCAGCCAAACTAGTGTGACATTCAAATCATGGGGGGAGTTTATGGTACTCTAGGATCCTTCAGGCAATAAACATGGAGCCTATGTTGCCATTTAGTCACTTTTCAGGGACTAGCCAAACTTCGAGAACCCTTACTATCCTGTGTGTAATTGAAAGGAGTCGGTAAGCAGCTCAGTTCTGACAGTGTGAGGGGGAGCAGTGACTGGCAATGCACAGAAAAGCAGAACTCGGATGCCACCTATATGCCCAGTGCTGTCCCTCACTGCACTGCTGTGTTAGAACAGCAGGGCATGAAAGTGAGAGCAGGCTCAGTTCTCTTTGGGCCGAAACAGCGGGTGAAGCTGGCACTAGGGAGTAGTGGAGCAGGAGGATGGGGGAAGCTGCCACATTGCCCTGTTTAAAGGAAGAACACACAACCCCAGCTGGGCTGGAAGTGTTAAAGATGGATGGTGCTTCTGGGGCAGCTGACTCCTTTAAATAATGTAACACTATTGATTGGGTGCGGTAGCCTCTCGTGCAGCTGCAGGAGCCAAGGCAGCTTGCTGCCTGCCTGGCAGCCCGGCTCCGCAGAGCTCCCTGTGCAGTTGTGAGGTAGCATGTGCAGTGGCAGGACTGGTCCAGCTCTGCATGCAGTCCTGGAGCAGTCCAGCCCCTTTTCTTCCCCCACTCTTCCTAAGCATCCTGAGCGGGAGATGAGACTTGCAAGAAGGAAGGACCATCAAGGAGCCCAGTCTGGGTACCAGTGTCCCAGAAACTGGGTGTTGGAGGGTGAGGGGGAGTGGTAAGCAGCAGAGCAGTAAATAGAGCTGTGGATGTAGGGGGTCAGCTGAGACAGAGATGGGTTGGGATGGACAAAGAATATGGGATTGTGATAGGTGTAGTGCAAAGGCCACACAGTGCTGGGGCAGCAGTCCATCTGTCCCTGAGCCCACGTGGTCTTTTTCTCACACAAAACGTGGGTTTAGGGATGGCGGAGAGGGGAGTTATTAAGGCACAGGGAGCGAGGGGACTGGGAAGGCTGTGGCCAGAGCAAGGGAGATACCTGCACCTCTTTCTCCCAGTCAGAATGCTGGAGGGGGCGGGGTGGAGGGGGTAATGTTTTGAGCTACTCTGTGAACGTCTTGTATCAGTTTAAATCACCTATAAATAAAAGCTGCCTGCTTCCCTGTGCATTTCACCTGGTGATGTTCCCAGAGCCCCCATCTTACTGTCAGGAGGGCGCTGTGATTAGGATGGTGGTTGCCTTTCCTCTGGCATTGACTGCAGTGATTCTAATCTCTCAGATGATGCAGGGGGCTTTCTTTTGAAAATGCAGCTTGCTTCTGAAGGGTTGGTGGCCTGGAGATCCTTTGGGTGGGTCGGGGGAGAAAGGCGCCATGATGGCAGAGGTGGGGGTGCTGCTGTCTAGGAGGAGGGATCCTGGAGGAAGGAGATTCCAGGGAGATGCTGGGTTGGACCCAAGGGGCTGTCAGGCAAGGTCCTTTAGGGCAGAAGGGGGGAGAGAAGAATGTGATGTGAACTGGAAGCTCCAGTGTGGAGTATGGCTGAGGGCTTTTCTCTCCAGGTTTACAGACTTCTTGGGAGTCACTTTGTGCGTGTTGCAGAGGCCTGAGCCCAGGGGGCTGTGAATGTGAGAGCCAGCCTGTGGTATGGAGGAGCTCTGTAGGTGCATCATTGGGAAGTGTTTGCTCTGGGTGAGCAGTGCCTTGCATAGGGCAGCTTTTAAATGCCTAGCAGAATTGGAAACTCTTAAACTGAAGTTTGGGTCTGATGACGAATTCTGGGGCTTCCCTCAGTGAAATCTGACTGGGTGGTGTATTGTGCTCCCCAAAAAGATTAGTCATTTCTACAGTGGCTGGGTGTGGGTGGCTTTGGAGCATGTTTGCCCCAAGGACTGTAGGGGTGGCTTCGTGGGAGAGTCACGAATATATTCGTAGAGTCTGCCTTGGGCCATTCACCACTTGCCACAAGCACCTTGTCCTCTAAACGTGCTTGGTGGGCTCTTGGGTTGGATACATCCCGTGTGTCTCTGTATACCCCAGCCATCACTGTATTCCCGCTATGGGTGCTCGGGGAACATGGGACTTGACCTGAAGTTTGTGCTCATCCAGACAGCAATACAAATTGAGTGCCAAGGCATGCAGTATGGGTGCGACTGCTAAAATCCACGTGGGGTGTTAGCTCTACTCCCAGCAACATGCTGCCCATATCGGCCCGCTGAGCATGGGCCCAGGGACTGGTCACTGGACAATGGTGGCTGAGTGACCTGGTTGGAATTCCAGCCTCCTCAAAAGCCCAGAGCCCCAAACATAATGCCCTGGTCGATGTGAGAGGCCCCCAGAGCCCTCCCCTCCTTTGCCCCTCTACAGTTCTTGGTGTGTAGAGGCATCATGCTCCTGGCTTGGAGTCAGCAGGTGTAAGGGCTATTGAAAGGGCGGCCAGCCTCTTCCTTTTGTTCCTGTTTTGCCGTGGTTCTACCCAGCTGTCTGTATTGATGTTAAGTGCTTGCTGTTTCATCAACTCATCAACTTCTATCTTGTTTTACTTCCCGCTTACGGGCTGCTCTGTTACCAACAGTCTTTCATAGGATTTTTGCTAATGGTGAGCAAACTTCTCCGCTCCTGTGCTGTGACTGTGTCACTATATATATAATGTTCAACATTATATATATATATATATATATATATATATATATATATATATATATATATATATATATATATATATATATAATATTATAACTTATCTATACGGTGTTCCCTTGCTATAAGGCTGGTGTATAAAACTGTCCAGCATAGGCCCCCCTGCCAGCAATAGCCCTGTTCTGTGCTGGGAGATAATCTATTCCTTGTGCTCCCAGCCAAAGCCTTACAGAGAGGGACACTGCCTTGTGTGAAGTCTTCTAAATGTTAGTTCTGTCCCTTCTCCTTGTTCTTAGACTGCACTAGTCTGTGGCCCCCATTGCATGCCAGCTCCTGCATGTCAAGCGAGATAAATGCATTGTTCTGACTGCTCAAAGTCAAGCTCTCCATGTACATCGGGCTCTTACCTCCTGCTGCTCTGTGGGGCTTGGCTGAGGGCCAGACTTAGACCAGACTCTGCTTCTTGCTCGGACACCCTGCCGCTTGCTTGTAGCTTTGTTAACCCCATAGACATTTTGTTTTCAATCTGAATGTTTCAATGACGTGTTCTGCACCTGGTGGCTAGCCAGATCTTCCACCCAAGTGAGCCCATGGCTGTGAAATGAGTCCCCTCTCTCCCTAGCCAGGCCTTTGGTGTTCAGTGAGCTCACGGGTGTGTTTGTGGGCAGGGAGTTGCTGAAGCTTTTGGGTAGAGCAATGGCAGGGGCTGTTGGGTTTTCCCCTCAGTTTAGTTCATAACCATGTTGGGTTTGACATGAGGAAACAAACGAGGAGTCCACCCTTAGTGATCCTGTTCCACCTTCTGTCAAATGGGAATGATTATGGGGCAATGCTCTGCTTTCCCCAAACCCTAGTCGCCCTCACGTAAGGGCCTGTCAGAATAAACTCTGGGTTCCCCATGTCTGCAGATGTTCTACAGTAGGGGTAGACCAAAGCCTCTCCCAAGGCAGCTGATCCTGAGTCCCGTCGGGTTAATGGTGAAGTTATTGGGTCTCCTTATCTCCTTTTTCCAGAGGCTGATCTGCGAGGGAGCTAGGAATTAGGTGGCAGCATATTGTGCTGAAGTGTCAAGTGACTGGGCAAATCCCTCTCCCCAGCAGGCTGCTCTGAAGTGGGGAGGGGAAGGTGGGGCACACGGGAAGCATAGTCTCAGTAAGCACGTTAGCGCTGCAATGGGGACATACGTTGGGACAAAATGCAGCCTGTTGTTGGGAGCAGCTTCAGCACCATCACCCAGAAAATCCTTCTGCACTGGGCACTGATCGCCCACCTAATGGCTGCCAGGCTTGGAGCCCTCAGGAGGTGTTACTGCTAACGTTTCATAGTTATTACACCATCCTGTCTATAAACAAAGCCAAGATCTCAACTGGTAACGTAAGGCAGTGCCCCCTGGGAAATGCTGTATTGTCAGCTACTCAGTGGTCTTGGAGACACCTGTGGAAGAAAAAAACCTCATGGGACCTCAGTTTTGCTGCAACAGCAGTGAGACCTCCTTTGAACCTGAGGCTTTCTCAGCCAGTCTCTTGAGAGCTAGACCAAAAGACTGGAATGAGTTTTACTGCATTATCCCCTCACACTTTTGGCTCGTGAGAGCTGGGAATTAGACTCCTCAGTCACTTGGGTGCACTTGAAAATGTTAGCCAGTGTGTAGCTGTTCTTCGTGCATCCAGTTGGACATGATCATTTTTTCCACTCTTTGAATTTGTCACCTGGTGTTCAGGGTATGTCAGATTGTCATTTTCATATCTCTAACCAGTGGCATGTAAGTAGCATTTGTCACTGCACAGTGTAAGTGTTTAGTGTTGCAGGAACTAGGACAGGGATTACTTGGGTATCTTGGCCCCCCCCCCCCCCCACCGCCTCGCCCCGCCCCGGTAATGCACAAGGTCACTCAATCATTCTGTCTTCTTTGCCTGGGGATACAGTGGGTTTGATATAAATATTGAAATTTTCTGTTAACTGATAGAAATCCTGACTCTGAAATATTAGCACCCAAATGACTTAATGAGGATGTTAACTGCTATACAGATGCCCAAGATGACCTGGTAGCTGTGCTGAAAAAGTTCTGGCTCTAGAAATGTCAGGCTTTGTGAATACTTTGTCTAGGGTAGACAGTCCTGTGATGGGAGCACATCACACATAGCAGCCATACAGGCTTTCACTGATTATTAGCTTCTAATGGCTCACAGGTCAATAGCGATCCCTTCCCAGGCACGGCTGGGCAGTTTGTACACTTGTAATGGTTTTAGTTTTCTTGCTTGTCTCACGTGTTAATGAGATTCATGGGGACCAGATCTTTTTTTCCCCTCAGGAGATGTAAGAATGTCCAGGTGACTAGCACATGTTCTCCCAATGACCAGTTTCCTGAGGGCACCAAGTATTGACGCCTTCTTTAAATGCCCTCTGTATAGGGGTCTCTCTCTCTCCCATCATACATGATCCAGACACAGAGCTCCCATAGCTCAGAGACCATGGTGAAAGTCCTGGCATAAGAACCTAGGTAACTAGCTCAGTTTTTGGCTCTCTGAGGTAGTGGAGACTGAAACAATACACGCGCACTCTCATCTCTTCTGATCAGTAGCTTGCTGGCAACTCCCACTGCCTCCAGCCAGTTCCTCCTCGCCTGTGACCTGAAGGCTGCTTACCACTGGTGCTTGAGGCTCTATACATGTTAAAACTCTCTCCTAGCCTCTTATTTGTGTTACAATGCCCCTAGAGCCCCTGAGGTTTCTCAGCCATAACTTCAGTCCTCTTCGACGCCAGTTGGGACTTCCCAGTAGCTCCTAAGCCTGTTCCCAGAGTGTGAGCATTAGCCCTTAGACATCTTTGATTCCGAGCTACAGTTCGACTCCTGTCTCAAATTCTCCAGTTTAGTCACCCAAATCAGTGGGTTTAAATTTAAAAAATACACTTGCACACTCTTTCATTCAGTCTCTCTTACAATCACTGTCTCTCTAACAGAGCAACTCAAATGTTAAACTAACTCAGGAAGTTGGGCTGGTGATACATGGAGAAAAGATGCTGCTCCTGTTTGAGGCTGGATGTGACCGTTGTCCTCTGCACAAAACTAATTTCAGATTGTGCAATAGGACAACCACCTTTAGCTCATGACCACAGTGTTCTTGACCTAATGACAAACTCGGATAGACATAAGTCAGTGTAAGACATAGGACAGTGATATGGTCAATTAAACTGTTGCTAAGAACCCAGAGATCATTACAGAACTGAAACTATCAGATTATACAGATGCTTCACCTGATACCACCTGTGTTGAGAACACAGTATTCTGGGATGTGGCAGAAACAAAAAGGATAAATGTATATCTATAGAATCCTACTAGGGGAGATCATTGATCCAAATAGAACACGCCAGAGCTATGAAAACACTGGAACTAAAATAGAACACCTACTGCTACATGAAAATGACTAACAGGCATGATCAAAGTGATAGGTGAGCGTAGCAACTTCGAAAGAGTGAATGGAACATTAGAAGCTTTCATATTGTTTAAGAGCTTTCTACTTTTGTCCAAGTAATCAAGCCAATGCAGCTTTGGCCTGGCAGCTAAATAACTCATTCATGTCTGAAAATCTACAAAGGATACTAGCCATACCAGCCCATTCCACAGGGAGCAATTTGCCAAGTACTTACGAGGCCTTATCCCAAACTTCTGGAAATGCTCATTAGGAACCAGTTACAGAGCAGACCTCTTCCTAGGTTAGCTGAGGAAGAAGATGCTTGAATTCTTGGGGCTGAATACAAGTGATTTTTAAACTTTTAAAAAGCTTGTTTTACAAAAAAGAACCATCTGCAAAGATGGGAAAGAATTTTAATATCAAACTTACAGAAGAATAAAATCATCGAAACGCTGGGTCTATGGCATTTTTGGCACAGTAGCCTGCATGTTGTGGAAGACAGGCAGTCCTTGCATTCTGGGGAAGGTTTAAAACCTAATTGTAGAGACTGCACAAATTAAATACCCTGTTGTGACACACTGTACCTCAAAATAGCACACTGGAACTCTCATATTGACCACTAGAATATGATTCTGATACTTCTGTTTGGTGTCCTCTGCCTCTGTATTGCCTCTGACAGCAGCATTAAACTATGTACACATTATGTACTGCACACAACATAAATCCCACCCCTTGATCCTAATGATGCATAAGTTATACAGTAGAATTTGGGAAGTGATGACAGGATGTCTGTCTTGGAGAGGGAGAGAGACATAATCACCAGAATCCTTTCATGAATATGTTGTTAGAGGTCATGCTGCTGTGTCAACTTAAATCACTCCAACTTTGTACACTCTCAACACCAACGTTAACACCCACAAAATAGTTTCCAGGTTCTGAAGCAAACTAGATGCTCTATAAATTGTAGTTAAACTTATTCAGAATCATAGATTTTATTTAAGACGTTCTGGATAATACAGGCTATAGAACTTCATCCAGTATTGAGCCCAACGACTTGCTTGACTAAAGCACATCTTCCAGAAAAGCATCTCTCATTCATTCAACGTGTGCCCCACATATTTACTGCACACCATCCAAACCCTGCACTGAATACGCTATTTATTTAATGACCGGTTTCAGAGTAGCAGCCGTGTTAGTCTGTCAGCAAAAAGAACATGATTACTTGGTGTCACAAGTAATCCTGTTCTTTTTACTATTTATTTATTTATTCATGGGTTTTCTATGGCACTCTTATAATTGAACAAGGATTAATCTTTACAAGGATTAATCGATTTTTCACCAAGTCCCTGTGAGACGGTGGTATCCGGATTTTACACTTGGGGTTCTGAGGCACAGATTAATGCTCAAACTGTCAAGTGTCAGCTAACTTCGGGTGCTCAGTATTGAGAAGCGATGGGCCTGAGTTATCAGACGAAGCATTTGATAGGACTTTATATGCTCAGAGGAGAGCTCTCATTGACTTCAGTTGCAACTGTGAGCGTTAGCACTTTGTAAATCAGATCCTGGGTGACTAAGTTGAGTACCCAGAAAATGGGAGAAACAGTGGCCCAGCTGTGAAAAGTTTGGTGCATGTGACTGGCCCAGCTTCATGTAGTTTTTCTGTGTGGCAGAGGCATGGATTGAATCCAGTTCTCCAGGGCAGCATTCCATTGCTTTAACCATGAGACTGTCGTTGCTTTTTCTGCAATCCCCTGCCTCATTCAGTACGTACCTTGCAACCCCTGCAAATAATGAAGCCCTGGTCCTGTAGACAACAGCCTCATTCACTGCACATCCCTGATTCATTCCCAGAGCAAGTCTGTCCAGTGTGTATGCTACGGTGGTGGCGGGGGAGAAGAATGTCGTCAGACAATTAAAGACGTACTGCGCACACGCAAGGGAGATGCATTTGAGTTGCACAAGGAGCTTTAATATTGGCATTCCCTAACTTGAGTGTTAGGAAATTGAGTGTAGTTCTTTTCAAACAAACCCTTACATTGAAAAAAACAAATCACATGGAACAATATTGATTCCCAGCCGGGGTCATCAGCAGATTTGGGATCTCCAATCCTCAGCACAGCCCTCTGCCACTTGAGTAACTGGTAAGAGTTAGGAGGCTTATGTTCAGTGTGGACCTGCCGCTAGAGGGGATGAGGCTAGACAGCAGAGGAATGCTACGGCTCAGTAACAAGTCCAGTTCCAAGATTTGTAGGAAAGCGAGTTTGCTGCAGTGGTCAGACCCTTCTGTGGAGCGATTCCCCCATCTCTTACCCATGTTCTCTGCTCCTGTCCTTCCCTGCCCCCTTTTCTCTGCCCCTTGGTGCTCTGGCTTCTGCCCTCTGCCTGTTTCGTTCCACAATCCCTCTGCATCTGGCTTGCTGCCTGGGCACCAGCAGGGGGCGCATTCACAGCATAGGAGACAGTCTCCCAGCTCTCGCGTCCGGTGCCATGGCAGCCCCTAGCAACTGGGAGGAGCAATTGCAAGGTAAGTCCTGCTCAGCCCTTTCAGACCTGGCATGGAGCATGTTCAGTTACTCTGTGGGTTTGTACATAGATTCGTGGCTTAAAGTCAGAAGGGATCACTGTGGTCATCTGTCTGACCTCCTGTATAACACAGGCTATAGGCCTTCCCTGAATTAATTCCTGTTTGAACTAGGGCAAATCTTTTAGCAAAACATCCAGTCGTTATTTAAAAGGTAGAGAATCCACCACAGCCCTTTGGTAAGCAGTTCCCAAAGTGGTTAATCCTTCCAGTTAAAAACGTGTGCCTTATTTCCAGTCTGAATTGGTTTAGCTTCAGTTTCCAGCCCTTGGGTCTTGTTAGACTTTTGTCTGTTGGATTGAAGAGCCGTCCTATCAAATTTCTGTTCCCCATGTCTGTATTTGTATACTGTAATAGTCACCCTTTAATCTTCTCCTTGCTGAGCTAAATAGATTCAGCTCCTGGAATCTCTTATTGTAAGACGTTCTGTAATTCTTTAATTGTTCTTGTGGCTCTTCTCTGAACCCTCTTAAATTTATCGACCTTCTTGAATTGCAGACCCCAGTATTGGTCATAGTATTCCAGTAACAGTTGCACCAGTAATAGAACCTCTCTACTTCTACTTGAGAGTCCCCTGTTTATGCATCCAAGGATTGCATTAGCCAAGCATCACATTGGGAGTTTATGTTCAGCTGATAATCACCATGGTTCCCAAGCCTTTTTCAGACTCACTGCTTCCTAAAATAGAGTCCACTGTCTTGTATATATGGCCTGCATTCTTTGTTCCTAGATGTGACTTTACATTTGTCCTCCCTGAAATGCATATTGTTTGCTTGCATGCAGTTTACCAAGCAGTCCAGATTGCTCTGTATCTGTGACCTGTCCTCTTGATTATTTACCACTCTCTTATCTTGTGTGTCCTCTTGAAATGTCATCAGTTATGATTGTTTTATTCCAGGTCATTGTAAAAGATATCATGTAGCCTAGGGCTGAAATCAAACCCTGTGGCACCCAGCTAGAGAAACACCCATTTGGTTTATAAATTTCAAGGCCAGAAGGGACTATTGTGATCATCTCATCTGACCTGCTTATAACATAGGCCAGAGAACTTTTCTAAAAGCATCCAATCTTGATTTACAAGTTGTCAACAAACTCCTGCTGGTGGCTGCACTGACAGTTTTTCCTAAAATACTTAATTAACTCTAGGGAAAATAAATAAATATGCACATATACATGTCCAAATCATTGTAATTTATTTATGTAGGTTTTTATTGCAGACTCAACAATAAAAATAATATACAGGTGTGTCTATTCCTTACTGGACTTAAATGGAATAGACACAAATACTGTGCTTTGCATGTTTTGATTTTTTTTTTCAGACTTGCTAGCTAGTAAGCTTGCTACTGTGAAAAATGGTAGTTGTGTATTTGTTAATATCACTTTTCACAGCAGACAGCCCCAGCAAGCTGGAGGACAAATTAAGCCCTGGATGGGGAGATGGATAGGGGGCTGGGTGGAGGGCTGGAGGAGGCAGCGGGGATCAGGGCAATCAATGGTGGGGAGGTGAGCACGGGGCTGGAACCTGGGCTCCCACTGCACAGCTGGGGACTGGAGGAGGAGGAGGAGGCAGTGGGTTGGGGCGGCGTGGGGGTGGTGGTGAGCCTGGGGCTGGAGTCTGGGCTTCCAGTGCACAGCTGGGGCAGACAGTGGGGTCGGGGCAGCATGGGAGGGTGAGCCCGGTGGCTGGGGGATGGAGCCCACCGCCGCATGGCCAGAGCCTGCTGCCCACCACCCCAAGGCTGAAGCCCGAGGCCCCTGGGAAGGTGGAGAACTCATACTCATTGCCTGCTCCTACACTGTTTGGGACTCCATAAGGGTGTAGGGACCAGGCCCTGGGGGAGGGGCCACTGCTTCCGCCCTCCCCCATCATCACCCAGGAGACTGGCCGCAAGAAAAGCCCCTGGTGGCCGCATACAGCCACGGTGGCCGCATTTGAGAAACGCTGGTCTAGGTTCATCTGCCAACCATAGAATCATCTTTATACCTTTTTCTGCTAAATTAAAGAGCCTGTTGTTTAATATTTGTTCCCCATGTAGATACTTGTAGATTATCTGCTCACCCCTTAACCCTCTTTGTTAAGATGAATAAATTGGGCTCCTTGAGTCTATCACTATAAGACCTGTTTTTTCATCCTTTAGTCATTCTTGTGGCTCTTCTCAGAACCATCTCCAGTTTATCAACATATTTCTTGACTTGTGCACAGCAGAACTGGACACAGTAAACCAGTAATGGTCACACCAGGGCCAAATACACAGGTAAAATAACCTCTTTGCTCCTACTTGAGATTCCCCTATATATGCATCCAATGATCGCATTATCCTTTTTGGACACAGCATCTCATCACTGGGAGCTCATGTTCAGCTGGTAATCCACTACAACCCCCAGATCTTTCTCAGAATCACCCAGATAGAGTTCCCCATCCTGTAAATATGACCTACATTCTTTGTTCCTAGATGGATACATTTACATTTGTCTTTTAAAACACACACTGCTTGCTTGCACCCAGTTTTCCAAGCAATCCAGAATAAGTGACCTATCTTATAGACTCATAGACTTTCAGGTCAGAAGGGACCATTATGATCATCTAGTCTGACCTCCTGCACAATGCAGGCCACAGAATCTCACCCACCCACTCCTGGAATAATCCTCTCACCTATGTCTCAGCTATTGAAGTCCTCAAATCATGGTTTAAAGACTTCAAGATGTAGAGAATCCTCCGGTAAGTGACCCGTGCCCCATGCTGCAGAGGAAGGCAAAAAACCTCCAGGGCCTCTGCCAATCTACCCTGGAGGAAAATTCCTTCCCGACCCCAAATATGGCGATCAGCTGAACCCCGAGCATGTGGGCAAGACCCACCAGCCAGACACCCAGGAAAAAGTTCTCTGTAGTAACTTCTAACATCCCATCATTGACCATTGGTCCTATTTACCACTGATGGCAATTAATTGACCTTTGACTAAGATCATGTTATCCCATCAAACCATCCCCTCCATAAACGTATCTAGCTTAATCTTGAAGCCAGTTAGGTCTTTTGCCCCCACTGCTTCCCTTGGAAGGCTGTTCCAGAACTTCACTCCTCTGATGGTTAGAAACCATCGTCTAATTTCAAGTCTAAACTTCCTGATGGCCAGTTTATATCCATTTGTTCTTGTGTCCACATTGGTACTGAGCTGAAATAATTCCTCTCCCTCCCTGGTATTTATCCCTCTGATATATTTAAAGAGAGCAAGCATATCTCCCCTCAGCCTTCTTTTGGTTAAGGTAAACAAACCAAGCTCCTTGAGTCTCCTTTCATACGACAGGTTTTCCATTCCTCGGATCATCCTAGTGGCCCTTCTTTGTACCTGTTCCAGTTTGAATTCATCCTTCTTAAACATGGGAGACCAGAACTGCACACAGTATTCCAAATGAGGTCTCACCAATGCCTTGTATAACGGTACTAACACCTCCTTATCTCTACTAGAAATACCTCGCCTAATGCACCCCAAGACCGCATTAGCTTTTTTCATGGCCACATCACATTGGCGACTCATAGTCATCCTGTGATCAACCAGGACTCCGAGGTCCTTCTCTTCCGTTACTTCCAACTGATGCGTCCCCAGCTTATAACTAAAATTCTTGTTATTAATCCCTAAATGCATAACCTTACACTTCTCACTATTAAATTTCATCCTACTACTAGTACTCCAGTTTACAAGGTCATCCAGATCTTCCTGTAGGATATCCCGATCCTTTTCTGAATTGGCAATACCTCCCAACTTTGTGTCATCTGCAAACTTTATTAGCACACTCCCACTTTTGGTGCCGAGGTCAGTAATAAAAAGATTAAATAAAATTGGTCCCAAAACTGAACCTTGAGGAACTCCACTAGTAACCTCCCTCCAACCTGACAGTTCACCTTTCAGTATGACCCGCTGTAGTCTCCCCTTTAACCAGTTCCTTATCCACCTCTCAATTTTCATATTGATCCCCATCTTTTCCAATTTCATTCCCATCTTCATTATTTACCACTTCTAATTTTTGTGTCATCTACAAACTTTATCGGTGTTGGTTTTATATTTTCTTCCATGTTGATAAAAATGTTAAATACCATAGTGCCAAGAACGAATCCCCTGGAAGCACACTTGGTTGATGACGGTTTCACTTTTACAATTACATTTTGAGACCCATCAGTTTGACAGGATTTTATCCATTTAATATGTGCCATATTAAATTTATATTCTAGTTTCTTAATCAAAATATCTTGTGGTACTAAGTAGGGATGAAAATACTGTTTAAAAAGTTAACGGTTTAAATTATTAAAAATGTTGTTTAAACAGTTAACCAATTTAAACAGCTGGGGTTGATGTGGCCGGTGCGGCTGGGGTCGTCGATGCGGCCGGGGTCGTTGATGCGGCCGGCTGTGGTGCAGCTGGGGCCGGGGTTAATGATTAAGGCGGATTAACCAGGAAAACGAATGCTTACCTATTAACCTTTTACATCCCTAGTACCAAGTTAAGTGACTTACAGAAGTCTAAGTATATTACATCAACACTATTACTTTTGTTACCCAAACTTGTAATATAAAAAAATCAAGTTTGACTATTTTCTATACAATATTGATTGTCATATTATCTTCCTTTAATTCTTTATTAAGAGTCCTGTGTCAGCCATTCCATTATTTGCCTGATTGATTTTTGGTTCGGTGTTAGGCTGACTTGGCCTATAGTTACCCAGGCTGTACTATTTACCCTTTTAAATATTAGCACGTTAGCTTTCTTCCAGTCCTCTGGAACTTTCCCTGTTATCCAAGACTTATTAAAAATAAACATTAATGGTCCAGAGAGGTTTCCAGACAGCTCTTTTAAAACTTTTGGAGGCAAGTTATTCAGACTTGCTCATTTAAAAATGTCTAGCATTAGTAGTTACTGCCTAATATCTTCTGAGTTACTATTGGAATGGAAAGTTTCATCATGACATGACTATTTGACTTTTTTCCAAATATAGAACAAATCTTTATTGAATGCTTCAGCCTTTTCTGCATTATTGCCAATTCTACCATTTCCATTTGATAATGGTCTGGCTCAAATACCAGTGTTAGGATTCTTTGGGGTTTTGGGGTTGGGGTGGGGTTTTTTTGGGTGTATTAAGAACTAAAACAAAACCTTATTGTCCTGAACTCTGCTAGAGTTCTTCTGTTCTTTTGCTTCCTTTGTCAATTTTTTATAATTTATAGCATCCGAAGAAGTGATGGGCAAGGTCCCCTGGGAGAATAACATGACGGGGAAAGGAGTCGAGGAAAGCTGGCTGTATTTTAAAGAATCCTTATTGAGGTTGCAGGAACAAACCATCCCGATGTGTAGAAAGAAAAGTAAATATGGCAGGCGACCAGCTTGGCTTAACAGTGAAATCCTTGCTCGTCTTAAACACAAAAAAGCAGCTTACAAGAAGTGGAAGATTGGACAAATGACCAGGGAGGAGTATATAAATATTGTTCAGGCATGCAGGAGTGAAATTAGGAAGGCCAAATCACACTTGGAGTTGCAGCTAGCCGGAGATGTTAGGAGTAACAAGAAGGGTTTCTTCAGGTATGTGAGCAAGAAGAAGAAAGTCAAGGAAAGTGTGGGCCCCTTGCTGAATGAGGGAGGGAACCTAGTGACAGAGGATGTGGAGAAAGCTAGTGTACTCAATGCTTTTTTTGCCTCTGTCTTCACAGACAAGGTCAGCTCCCAGGCGGCTGCACTCCGCAGCACGGTATGGGGAGGAGGTGACCAGCCCTCTGTGGAGAAAGAAGTAGTTCGGGACTATTTAGAAAAGCTGGACGAACACAAGTCCATGGGGCCGGATGCACTGCATCCGAGGGTGCTAAAGGAGTTGGCCGATGTGATTGCAGAGCCATTGGCCATTATCTTTGACAAATCATGGCAATCGGGGGAGGTCCCGGATGACTGGAAAAAAGCTAATGTAGTGCCCATCTTTAAAAAAGGGAAGAAGGAAGATCCGGGGAACTACAGGCCAGTCAGTCTCACCTCAGTCCCTGGAAAAATCATGGAACAGGTCCTCAAGGAATCAATTCTGAACCACTTAAAGGAGGGGAAAGTGATCAGGAACAGTCAGCATGGATTCACCAAGGGCAAGTCATGCCTGACTAACCTAATTGCCTTCTATGATGAGATAACTGGCTCTGTGGATGAGGGGAAAGCAGTGGATGTGCTATTTCTTGACTTTAGCAAAGCTTTTGATACAGTCTCCCACAGTATTCTTGCCAGCAAGTTAAAGGAGTATGGGCTGGATGAATGGACGGTAAGGTGGATAGAAAACTGGCTGGATGGTCGTGCTGAACGGGTAGTGATCAATGGCTCCATGTCTAGTTGGCAGCCGGTATCAAGTGGAGTGCCCCAAGGGTCGGTGCTGGGGCCAGTTTTGTTCAATATCTTCATCAACGATCTGGAGGATGGTGTGGACTGCACCCTTAGCAAGTTTGCAGATGACACTAAATTGGGAGGAGTGGTTGATACACTGGAGGGTAGGGATAGGATACAGAGGGACCTAGACAAATTAGAGGATTGGGCCAAAAGAAATCTGATGAGGTTCAACAAGGACAAGTGCAGAGTCCTGCACCTAGGACGGAAGAATCCCATGCACTGCTACAGACTAGGGACCGAATGGCTGGGCAGCAGTTCTGCAGAAAAGGACCTAGGGGTTACGGTGGACGAAAAGCTGAATATGAGTCAACAGTGTGCCCTTGTTGCCAAGAAGGCTAATGGCATTTTGGGCTGTATAAGTAGGGGCATTTACAGCAGATCGAGGGACGTGATTATTCCCCTCTATTCGGCACTGGTGAGGCCTCATTTGGAGTACTGTGTCCAGTTTTGGGCCCCACGCTACAAGAAGGATGTGGATAAATTGGAAAGAGTCCAGCAGAGGGCAACAAAAATGATTAGGGGGCTGGAGCACATGACTTATGAGGAGAGGCTGAGGGAACTGGGATTGTTTAGCCTGCAGAAGAGAAGAGTGAGGGGGGATTTGATAGCTGCTTTCAACTACCTAAAAGGGGGTTCCAAAGAGGATGGATCTAGACTGTTCTCAGTGGTAGAAGATGACCGAACAAGGAGTAATGGTCTCAAGTTGCAGAGGGGGAGGTTTAGGTTGGATATTAGGAAAAACTTTTTCACTAGTAGGGTGGTGAAGCACTGGAATGGGTTCCCTAGGGAGGTGGTGGAATCTCCTTCCTTAGAGGTTTTTAAGGTCAGGCTTGACAAAGCCCTGGCTGGGATGATCTAGTTGGGTTTGGTCCTGCTTTGAGCAGGGGGTTGGACTAGATGACCTCCTGAGGTCCCTTCCAACCCTGAGATTCTATGATTCTATGAAGTGGGTATTTACCCACGAAAGCTTATGCTCCAATATGTCTGTTAGTCTATAAAGTGCCACAGAACTCTTTTGTCACTTCTACAGATCCAGACTAACATGGCTACCCCTCTGATACTTTATAGCATCTGGTTTATATTCATTACTGTCAACTTCCCCTTTCTTCCATTTGTTTTATATGTGTTTATAGTTGCTTTCACTTACCATCTAGACCGATTTTGTTTTTTGTTTTTTAAAGTGTGACCTTTCTTGATTGTGGCTAAAGGTTTAGGCATTGCATTGATGGTCATGTGAGGGACGTGTCTGTCAACAGGTGATGAGGCTGGGTCTTTCCAGCTGTATACTTCACTAAATAAGTCCGTCCAGAGCTCTGACCCCACCACTCAGATTTGGCTGGTGTCTTGTCCTTTTGGTTTCTGGATAGGGTACTCGATGGTGATGGTGAACGAGATACTGTATGAATAAATGTTTGTTGTTGTGTGGTGTTAGAGTACTTCATAATATCACTGACACATCAGTCACCTCCAGAAGGTAGCAATTTTCTTTTTCAGCCAGTTCCTTACAGTGGTAGAGGCTGGTGGCTGAGACATTCTGTGTTGAGTGTGTTTTACAGCCAAGTGTTTAGGGCAGTGGTTTTCAGCCTGTGGTCCGTGGACCCCTGGGGGGTTGCAGACTATGTCTAAGATTTCCAAAAGGATCCACACCTCCATTAAAAATGTTTAGGGTTCACAAATGAAAAAAAGGTTGAAAACTCCTGGTTTAGGGAAATGCCAGCTTAAACAGGCCCATCTGGCAGCATGCTGGCAAGGTGGCAAGAATTGTCAGCCTGATCTTCCATAATCAGAGTCCCTTCTCACAGAATTATGCGCCCCAACAGCTATTGGAAGTTGAAAATTATGCTGTCAGCTCAAGTCTCCCAGATGAGCAGGGCAAGCAAGTTCTCCAACAGGCTAGGAAGAATGACCATTATGTACATCTTTTAAATACTGACATGGCATCGGCATGATGAGGCCCAGACGAGCGCTGAGGTAGGAGTAACTGGGCTATAATGAGATTACTGGTCTGTTTGAACTGGTATAGTGCCACGTCCAAAGGAGGTTCTCAGCAAGTTCTGTGTGAAAAGGAGCGCTCAGCTATGTTGTGTTCAAAGCTAGCTTTGATGGTTTCATCTTGCCCTTCAGAATGTTCATTACTCAACATTACCTTCATGCTATGCTCTCTGGGATCTGCAAGTGGTGCAGTGAGTTGCCCAATTAGAGAGAGAGCATCAGAAGAAGTCAGAAGGGATCATTATGAACATCCAGTCTGTCCACCTGCATCACACCAGCCAGAATACCTCACCCAGTAGCTCCTGCATCAAGCTGTGACTTCTGTTTGATATAATCTTATGCAGGGGCATGTAGCTGCTGTAGTTGATCCACTTGCCGCCATGTTAGTTATGAATGAAACTAGAAAGAGCAGCGGTTTTGTTCCCAAAGTCCGGACTCTTTGTTTTTCAAGCATTAAGTTACTCTGGCGTTGCAGTCGGAAAATGTGTGTTCTTTCAGATTCATGGCTGTCTGATAATTAATCCAGCTCGCTGCCTATAACTGCACTTTGCACTGTTTTGGGGATTGTAACACTTAATAACTGGATGGGTCTTCTGCACAAGCTTCACCCTCTGGCTTGATACCTTGATCAGAATGAGTTGATTTCTGTGCATGAGCTTTTCCAGCTTTTGCTGGTGTGACGGGGCAAGGCCAGAGGGCTATAGGAAAGTGGTGAGGAACCAGTATGTTAGCCCCAGGTGAAACAAATCCCTGATACCTTGTTAACCAAATGGCAGTTGCTCCAGGTTCAGCAAGACACCTGGGGCCAATTAAGAACTTTCCAGAAGGCAGGGAGGTTGATTGAGACACCTGCAGCCAATCAGGGGCTGGCTGGAACTAGTCAAAAGCCTCCCAGTGAGTCAGTGAGGGGCGCATGTCAGGAGCTGTGGAAGGAGGTTGCGTGTGAGGAGCTGGGAGCAAGAGGCACTAGGAGCTGAGAGTGAGAAGGCGTACTGCTGGAAGATCCTGTGGTGAGGATAAAGAAGGTGTTGGGAGGAGTCCATGGGGAAGTAGCCCAGGGAGTTGTAGCTGTCGTGCAGTTGTTCCAGGAGGCACTCTAAACAGCTGCAGTCCACAGGGCCCTGGGCTGGAACCCGGAGTAGAGGGCGGGCCTGGGTTCCCCCCAAAACTCCCAACTCCTGATCAGACACAGGAGGAGTTAACCTGGACTGTGGGTTCTACCAGAGGGGAAGATCTCTAAGGCAAGCAAAATCCGCCAGTAAGCGCAGGACCCACCGAGGTAGAGGTGGAACTTTGTCACACCGGTTAACGGTCTGTCTTCAGTTTGTTGCAAACTGGAAAGATCATCTCATAGCACTGTTGGTCTGCAGCCCTTAAGGTAGATCTCCCATGTGACAGCATTTGGATATAAATGCTTGGGTTCTCAAAATGCGGCAGGTGCTCAGTTTGCACCTTTCTGAGATGTTTCCTCTCTAACTTTGATTCCACACTTAATGGCTGTAAACTTCGCTTTGTCACAGTGGCTCTGAAGTCATGTTCTCCACGTCTCTGATGCCCTCCTTAATCCAGCTGCATCAAGGTTCATGAATGGAGTGAGCTGTGAAATGTCTCATGCTTTGGCAGATGTATGCAAGTGTGAGAGACTAATCTTTCTACAGCTTAAGAACATAAGAATGGTCATACTGGGCCAGGCAAGTGGTCCATCTAGCCCAGTATCCCATCTTCTGACAGTGGCCAGTGCCAGGTGCCTCAGAGGGAATAAATAGAAGAGGGCAATTTCTAGTGATTATCCCCTGTCATCCTTTCCCAGCTTCTGGCAGTTGGAGGTTCAGGGACACCAGAGCATGGGGTTGGGTCCCTGGCCATCTTGGCTAATAGCCATTTATGGACCTATCCTCCAGGAACTTATCTAGTTCTTTTTTGAACCCAGTTATACTTTTCATCTTCACAATATCCTATTGCAATGAGTTCCGCAGGTTGACTCTGCGTTGTGAAGAACTTTCTTATGTTTGTTTTAAACCTGCTGCCTATTAATTTAATCAGATGACCCCTGATTTGTATGTTAGGTGAAGGGGTAAATAACACTTATTCACTTTCTCCACACCACTCATGATTTTATTAGACTTGTCATCCCCTCTTAGTCATCTTTTCCAAGCTGAACAGTTTCTTTTTTTAATCTTTCCTTATATGGACACAGTTCCATACCCTTAGTAATTTTTGTAGCCTTTCTCTGTACTGTCAAATTCTAATATCTTTTTTGAGATGAGGTGACCAAAAGTGCACACACTATTCAACGTGTGGGCATACCATGGATTTCTGTAGTGACATAATATTTTCTGTTGTCTTATCTATTCCTTTCCTAATAGCTCCTAACATTATGTTTTTTTACTACTTCTGCTGCACATTGAATAGTTTTCAGAGAGCTATCCGGGTGCCTCCAAGAATTCTTTCTTGAGTGGTAACAGCTAATTTATACCCCATCATTTTGTATGTATAGTAGGGATTATCTTTTCCAAAATGAATTCCTTTGTATTTATCAACATTGAATTTCATCTACTATCCTGTTGCCTAGTCATCCAGTTTAGTGAGTTCCCTTTGTGACTCTCCATAGTCGGGTTTGGGCTTACCTATTTTGAGTAATTTTGTATTCTCTGAAAATGTTGCCAACTCACTATTCACTCTCTTTTCCAGGTCATTTATGAATATGTTGAACGGAACTGGTCCCAATACAGATCCTTGGGGAACCCGACTATTTACCTTTCTCCCCTGTGAAAAGGGACTATTCGTTCCTACCCTTGTTTCCTAACCAGATACTGATCCATGAGAGGACCTTCTCTCTTATCCCATGTCTGCTTACTTTGCTTAATAGCCTTTGGTGAGGGACCTTGTCAAAGGCGTTCTGAAAGTCCAAGTTACAGTATCCACTGGATCACCCTTGTCTACATGCTTGTTGACTCCCTCAGAGAATTCTAATAGATTGGTGAGGCACGATTTCCCTTTACAAAAGCCATGTTGATTCTTCTCCAACATATTGTGTACATCTATGTGTCAAATAATTGTTCTTTACTATCATTTCAACTAATTTGCCTGATACTGAAGTTAGGCTTACTGGCCTCTTAATTGCCAGGATCACCTCTGGAGTCCTTTTTAAAAATTGGTGTTACATTAGTCATCCATCAGTAATCTGGTACAGAAGCTGATTTAAGCAATAGGTCAGATACCACAGTTAGTTCTGAAATTTCATTTTTGCGTTCCCTCAGAATTCCTGGGTGAATTCCATCTGGGTCCTGGTGACTTATTACTGTTTATCAGTTTGTTCCAAAACCACCTCTTGACACCTCAACCTGGGGGAGTTCCTCCATTTTTTCATCTAAAAAGAATGGCTCGAGTGTGGGCATCTCCCCCACATTTTCTGCAGTGAAGACCGATGCAAATAATTCATGTAGCTTCTCCACAATGGCCTTGTCTTCCTTGAGTGCTCCTTTAGCACCTTGATTGGCTGGTGGTCCCACTGACTGCTTTGGCAGGCTTCCTGCTTCTGATATAATTTTTTTTTAAAATTGCTTAGTTTTTCTCTTCAGGTAATTGTTCTTCAAATTCTTTCTTGTTCTGCTTTATTATACTTTTACTCTTGACTTGCCAGAGTTTATTCTCCTTTCTATCTTCCTCGCTAGGATTTGACTTCCAGTTTTTAAAGAATGTCTTTTTGCCTCTAATTGCCTCTTCTACTCTGCTGTTTAGCCATGGTAATTTGGTTTTGAGGCATACATTTAGTTTGAGCCTCATGTTTTTAAAGAGAATAATAGAATGTTAGGATTGGAAGAGACCTCAGGAGGCCATCTAGTTCAACCCCATGCTCAAAGCAGGACCAACCCCAACTAAATCATCCCAGCCAAGGCTTTGTCAATCTGGGGCCTTAAAGACCTCTAATGATGGAGATTCCACCACCTCCCTAGGTAACCCATTCCAGTGCTTCACCACCCTCCTAGTGAAATAGTGTTTCCTAATATCCAACCTAGACCTCCCCCACTGCAACTTGAGACCATTGCGTCTTGTTCTGTCATCTACCACCACTGAGAACAGCTGAGCTCCATGCTCTTTGGAACCCTCCTTCAGGTAGTTGAAGGCTGCTATCAAATTCCCCCTCACTCTTCTCTTCTGCAGACTAAATAACCCCAGTTCCCTCAGTCTCTCCTCGTAAGTCATGTGCCCCAGCCCCCTCATAATTTTCGTTGCCCTCTGCTGGACTCTCTCCAATTTGTCCACATCCCTTCTGTAGTGGGGGGACCAAAACTGGATGCAGTACTCCAGGTGTGGCCTCACCAGTGCCGAATAGAGGGGAATGATCACTTCCCTCGATCTGCTGGCAATGCTCCTACTCATACAGCCCAATATGCCATTGGCCGCCTTGGCAACAAGGGCACACTGTTCACTCATATCTAGCTTCTCGTCCACTGTAACCCGTAGGTCCTTTTCTGCAGAACTGCAGCTTAGCCAGTCGGTCCCCAGCCTGTAGCAGTGCATGGGATTCTTCCGTCCTAAGTGCAGAACTCTGTAGATCAGAGAAGAGTGTGGTGGAGGCGCAAGAAACAGCTGCTGCTGAGTTTAGTTCCTTAAGTTAGATGATCCAGGACTGTGGACCCACTTGAGCAGTAGCCTGAGGGACTTCCTTGTACTGCATGGGCCACAGCAAGTGAAAAACTTAATGTTCCCCAAAAACAATGAAAATAGAAGTTTCCATCCAACACATTGCTGGTGTGAAATCCCCAATGGTGACAAAGTGGAGAGGCCATGGCTTAAGTACTCAAAAACCCAGATTGCTCCATACTGTTTTTGTTGCAAACTCTTCCAGTCTAATGTTCCAGCCACACTGGGTTCTGCGGGAACAAAGGACTGGAAAAATCTGGCTAGAAATCTGGCATGCCATGAGAAGGCAGCAAATCACCAGAGAGCATTCCATAGGTGGAAAGAGCTTGAGATGAGACTAAGGTTAAAGGCCAACATAGATGATCAGCATCAAGAGAAGATTGCATCAGAGTCTCTTTACTGGCAAAATGTTCTGAAAAGCTCATTGCCATTGTGAGAATGCTTGCTCCCCAAAACCTAGCGCTGCGTGGCACTTCAGATCAGCTGTATGTGCCAAACAATGGAAACTTCCTTAAAATTGTGGAGCTGATGGCTGAGTTTGATGCTGTACTCCAGGAGCATCTAAGAAGAGTCATCACCCAAGAAATGTACACACACCACTACCTTGGAAAAACAATTCAAAATGAGATCATACAGTTACTGGCAACAAAAGTCAAATAGAAGATTGTGGTAGATCTGAAGTCAGCAAGATATTACTCTGTTATTCTGGACTGCACACCTGACAGGCATACGGAACAAATGACTTTAATGGTGCGTTTTGTAACAACAGAACCTAGTGAAAATGTCCCTGCTATGGTGACTGTCAGAGCATTTTCTAGAATTTATTGACATTGATGATACTACAGGAGCTGGTATGACAAATGTGCTTCTTAAAAAGCTGGAAGATACGGGAATTTTGATAGCTGACATGAGAGGTCAGGGCTACGATAATGGTGCCAACATGAGAGGAAAGAATAGAGGACTGCAGACATGGATCCAAGAGTTAAACCCTTGAACTTTTTTTATCCCATGCAGTTCTCATTCATTTAACTTGGTGGTCAGTGATGCAGCATCAGCTTCTAGTGAGGCTGCTGAATTTTTTTAATGTAATTCAAAGCATTTATGTATTTTTCTCTGCATCAACTCATCGATGGCAAATTTTGAAGCAACATCTGGGAACCTCCTCTCTGACACTGAAACCACTGAGTGCCACACGATGGGAAAGTCGAGTGGAGGCGATAAAGCCTATCAAACACCAAATTGGGAAGATAGATGATGCCATAGTTGCCATTATGGAGGATAATGTTATGACAGGAACTGTTCGTGGGAGAACAGTGGCAGAGGGAAATGGAATCACCAGAAACATACATAACTTCAAATTTCTGTGTGGCTTAGTGTTGTGGCATGACATACTGTTTGAAATAAAAGTTGTAAGCAAGAGACTCCAAGGTGTTGACCTTGATATATCTGGAGCAATGGAACAACTGGACAAAGCAAAGTCGTACCTAAAGTCTTACTGGTCAGATGAGGGATTTCAAAATGTTCTGAAGAGTGTGCAGAAGTTGGCAGAGGAACTTCACACTGAAGCTATTTTCCCACCCATTCAAGAATACAAGAGTCACTGAAGAAGACGACATTTTGATTATGAGGCATGGGATAATCCCATAAGAGACCCCAAACAACAATTCAAAGTTAAATTCTTTAACCAGGTGCTAGATTGTGCAATACAGTCAGTTGAAGAAAATTTCATGCAGCTCAAGGAACACAGCAGTATATTTGGGATGTTGTATGATATTCTTCAGGTATAGTGAGGAGTTTTGGAAGACCTACACCAGCAGTGCAGGGCACTAGAGACAGTGTTGACACACAATGACATGCGCGATATTGATGTGAGTGATTTAGGTGATGAACTGAAAGCCCTTTCAAGATACATTTCAGCGGGATCAATTCCAAAGGCTGTTCTGGAATATATGTGCACAAATAAAATGACCACCCTCTTTCCAAATGCTTTTGTTGCTCTGCACATACTTCTAACACTTCCTGTAACAGTTGCCAGTGGAGAAAGCAGCTTCTCCAAGCTGAAGTTAATAACACATCTATGCTCCACAATGACACAGGAGAGGCTAGTTGGCCTCGCAACCAACTCAGTAGAGCATGAGCTGGCCCAGACTGTGGACCTTCAGGAAGCAGTTCAAATCTTTGCAACCAAGAAGGCACGGAAAGCACCACTTTGATTATTCAAACAGAGAAAAATGCCAGTGTTTACTATGCGGACAAGAAAAGTTACATTTGCTGTTCAGGCATTTGAAAGCTTAGTGTTACTTAACATTTTTGAACACAGCATTTTAAGTTGTTAGTTCTCCTTTATTGGGGTAGGTAGCAGAGCAGTACCATGAGAGGAGTAGAACAGGAAGAAGGCAGAATTGAGACCTTTCAAAGTTTTGGCCCAAGCCAGGGGGCATGGGGGCATCATTTGAGCTCCCCGCCTCAGTTGCCAAAATGTTGTGGGCCGGCCCAGGTTGGGAAGGAATTTTCCTCCAGGGCAGATTGGCAGAGGCCCTGGGGGGTTTTCGCCTTCCTCTGCAGCGTGGGGCACGGGTCACTTGCTGGAGGATTCTCTGCACCTTGAAGTCTTTAAACTATGATTTGAAGACTTCAATAGCTCAGACATAGGTTAGGGATTTATTACAGGAGCGGGTGGGTGAGATACCGTGGCCTGCGTTGTGCAGGAGGTCAGACTAGATCAGGGAGCTTTTGAGAGGGATTGCTCCAGGTAAAGCAGGAGCAAATACAGGACCCTTGGGGTAAGTGGCTGTCTGTAGTGTGTGTTTGGGGGTACTTGCTGTGTGCTGAGCTTGTGTCTGTCTGTTTGTTCATTTGTTTGTTTGTTTGAAGGACCGTGTGCTGTGGCTGGCAGTTGGAAGCTGTGAGCTTCTACACCAGGCTTGAAACCTAGAAGCCTTAATCAGGGGGCGGGGCTAATCAGGGAGGCCAGGGCTTTATAAAGCAGCGAGCAAGCGACCAGGGAGCTTTGCGAACAGGGAGTTTTGAGAGGGAGTTTGGAAGGGGAGTGGGAAGGGGGCAAGGGTGATTTCAGTTTCAGCTGTTGTGGCAGTCGGGACTGAGTGCCTGACCCTGTTCCCTTGAGTGTTTGAGAGGGAGTTTGACAGAGGGAGGCCTACGATGGTTAGGAAGGTCCGCAACACCTGTGCCAGCACTGCTTCTGTCTCCTCCACCTGTGCCTGTAGCCAGACAGAGCGCCTGAACATGGATGCTTCTACCCAGATCCTGGTGTGGTTTTGCAGGGACTGTAACTTGCAGTTTCCACTTACAGATATCCAGGCTGGGGGGACCATCCAATGTGACAGGTCCCTGCTGGTGGAATCTCTCGGGCAGCAGGTGGGAGAGCTACAGGAGGAGGTGGCTAGATTGAGGAGCATCCAAGTCCATGAACAATTCCTGGACAGTGTCCATGTGGAGACAGCTGAGGTAGCTGTCCCAGTACACAGGACTGCCGACACACCACTGGTGGAGGAGGAAATGGCTCAGGATGGACACTGGCAGCTGGTTACTTCTGGCAGCAGGCAGTGCTCCACCCCTGCTGCAAACCCTGCTGCCGTGGTAATAGGAAACTGTTATGCTCTTCTTGATACAGGAGAGAAGGAATCTCCCCCTACAGCAGAGGAGGAGAAGCCTCGTACCCCTAAGGCTGGGAAGTCTGCTGCTACCACTGCGAATAGGGAACGTAGGGTAGTGGTGGTCGGAGACTCTCTGCTGAGGGGGACGGAGGCGCCCATCTGTTGCCCTGACATTTCATCTCGGGAGGTATGCTGCCTGCCGGGGGCCCGTATCCGAGACGTTACGGAGGCATTGTCAAGGATTATCCGGCCCTCTGACTACTACCCCATGCTACTCATCCATGTGGGCACAAATGATACTGCGAGATGTAACACTGAGCAGATCAAGAGTGACTACAGGGCTCTGGGAGTACGGGTGAAGGAGTTTGGAGCGCAGGTGGTATTCTCTTCGATCCTTCCTGTCAAAGGTAGGGGCACGGGCAGAGACAGGTGCATCATGGAGGTGAATGCCTGGCTGCAAAGATGGTGTCGCCAGGAGGGCTTTGGCTTCCTCGACCACGGGATGCTAATCCAGGAAGAACTGCTAGGCAGAGATGGCGTTCACCTTTCGAGGAGGGGAAAGACCCTATTTGGATACAGACTGGCTAACCTAGTGAGGAGGGCTTTAAACTAGGTTCGACGGGGACAGGTGAGCAAAGCTCACAGGTAAGTGGAGAACATGGGGACCTGGAAGATGGGTCGGAAATAGGAGGGGGCGTGGGCTCTAATGACAAAGAGATAGGAGGGTCAGGGCAAAACTGGGAGGCAAGATCAAATCAGTATCTTAGATGCCTGTATACAAATGCGAGAAGTATGGGTAATAAGCAGGAAGAACTGGAAGTGCTAATAAATAAATTCAACTATGACATTGTTGGCAGCACTGAAACTTGGTGGGATAATACACGATTGGAATGTTGGTATGGATGGGTACAGCTTGCTCAGGAAGGACAGGGAAAAAAGGGAGGAGGTGTTGCCTTATATGTTAAAAATGTACACACTTGGACTGAGGTGGAGATGGACATAGGGGACGGAAGTGTTGAGAGTCTCTGGGTTAGGCTAAAAGGGGTAAAAAACAAGGGTGATGTCATGCTAGGAGTCTACTACAGGCCACCTAACCAGGTGGAAGAGGTGGATGAGGCTTTTTTTAAACAACTATCCAAACAACCATCCAAAGCCCAAGATTTGGTGGTGATGGGGGACTTCAACTATCCAGATATATGTTGGGAAAATAACACAGTGGGGCACAGACTATCCAATAAGTTCTTGGACAGCATTGCAGACAACTTTTTATTTCAGAAGGTTGAGAAAGTTACTAGTGGGGAAGCTGTTCTAGATTTGATTTTAACAAATAGGGAGGAACTCGTTGAGAACTTGAAAGTAGAAGGCAGCTTGGGTGAAAGTGATCATGAAGTCATAGAGTTCACAATTCTAAGGAAGGGTAGAAGGGAGTACAGCAAAATAGAGACAATGGATTTCAGGAAAGCGGATTTTGGTAAGCTCAGAGAGCTGATAGGTAAGGTCCCATGAGAATCAAGACTGAGGGGAAAAACAACTGAGGAGAGCTGGCAGTATTTCAAAGGGACACTATTAAGGGCCCAAAAGCAAACTATTCCGTTGGGTAGGAAAGATAGAAAATGTGGCAAAAGACCACCTTGGCTTAACCACGAGATCTTGCAAGATCTAAAAAATAAAAGAGAGTCATAAAAAATGGAAACTAGGACAAATTAGAAAGGATGAATATAGGCAAACAACACGGGAATGCAGGGGCAAAATTAGAAAGGCAAGGCACAAAATGAGCTCAAACTAGCTACAGGAATAAAGGGAAACAAGAAAACTTTTTATCAATACATTAGAAGCAAGAGGAAGACCAAGGACAGGGTAGGCCCACTACACAGTGAGGAGGGAGAAACAGTAACAGGAAACTTGGAAATGGCAGAGATGCTTAATGACTTCTTTGTTTCAGTCTTCACCGAGAAGTCTGAGGGAATGCCTAACATAGTGAATGCTAATGGGAAGGGGGAAGGTTTAGAAGATAAAATAAAAAAAGAACAAGTTAAAAATCACTTAGATAAGTTAGATGCCTGCAAGTCACCAGGACCTGATGAAATGCATCCTTAGAATACTCAAGGAGCTAATAGAGGAGGTATCTGAGCCTCTAGCTATTATCTTTGGTAAATCATGGGAGACAGGAGAGATTCCAGAAGACTGGAAAAGGGCAAATATAGTGCCCATCTATAAAAAGGGAAATAAAAACAACCCAGGAAACTACAGACCAGTTAGTTTAACTTCTGTGCCAGGGAAAATAATGGAGCAAGTAATTAAGGAAATCATCTGCAAACACTTGGAAGGTGGTAAGGTGATAGGGAATAACCAGCATGGATTTGTAAAGAACAAGTCATGTCAAACCAATCTGATAGCTTTCTTTGATAGGACGAGTCTTGTGGATAGGGGAGAAGCGGTGGATGTGGTATACCTAGACTTTAGTAAGGCATTTGATACAGTCTCGCATGATATTCTTATCAATAAACTAGGGAAATACAACTTAGATGGGGCTACTATAAGGTGGGTGCACAACTGGCTGGGTAACCGTACTCAGAGAGTAGTTATTAATGGTTTCCAATCCTGCTGGAAAGGTATAACGAGTGGGGTTCCGCAAGGGTCTGTTTTGGGACTGGCTCTGTTTAATATCTTCATCAACGACTTGGATATTGGCATAGAAAGTACGCTTATTAAGTTTGCAGATGATACCAAACTGGGAGGGATTGCAACTGCTTTGGAGGATAGGGTCATAATTCAAAATGATCTGGACAAATTGGAGAAATGGTCAGAGGTAAATAGGATGAAGTTTAATAAGGACAAATGCAAAGTGCTCCACTTAGGTAGGAACAATCCGTTTCACACATACAGAATGGGAGGAGACTGTCTAGGAAGGAGTATGGCAGAAAGGGATCTAGGGGTTATAGTGGACCACAAGCTAAATATGAGTCAACAGTGTGATGCTGTTGCAAAAAAAGCAAACATGATTCTGGGCTGCATTAACAGGTGCGTTGTGAGCAAGACACGAGAAGTCATTCTTCCGCTCTACTCTGCGTTGGTTAGGCCTCAACTGGAGTATTGTGTCCAGTTCTGGGCACTGCATTTCAAGAAAGATGTGGAGAAATTGGATAGGGTCCAGAGAAGAGCAACAAGAATGATTAAGGGTCTAGAGAACATGACCTATGAAGGAAGGCTGAAGGAATTGGGTTTGTTTAGTTTGGAAAAGAGAAGACTGAGAGGGGACATGATAGCGGTCTTCAGGTATCTAAAAGGGTGTCATAAGGAGGAGGGAGAAAACTTGTTCATCTTAGCATCTGAGGATAGAACAAGAAGCAATGGGCTTAAACTGCAGCAAGGGAGGTTTAGGTTGGACATTAGGAAAAAGTTCCTAACTGTCAGGGTGGTTAAACACTGGAATAAACTGCCCAGGGAGGTTGTGGAATCTCCATCTCTGGAGATATTTAAGAGTAGGTTAGATGTCTATCTGGGATGGTCTAGACAGTAATTGGTCCTGCCATGAGGGCAGGGGGCTGGACTCGATGACCTCTCGAGATCCCTTCCAGCCCTAGAATCTATGAATCTATGAATAATGGTCCCTTCTGACCTTAGTCTATGACTCTATGTTCAGTCCCTCTTTAAATCTTGATAGCTTCTTGGCCTCAGTGACTTCCTGTAGCAGAGAGTTTCACAAGCTAATTACACGTTGTGTGGAAAAAGTACTTCCTCATCAGTTTTGAAATTCCCACCTGTATTAATCTCATTGAATGTCCCTGTGTTTTTGTGTTATGAACCAGGGAGAATAGATTCTCCTGACCTCCCTGCTCTAGACCGTTCATTATTCTCTTTCTCAAACTCTCTCCAGAGCAGTTTCCCAAGCCCTTGATCATTCTCGTCACCCTTCTCTTAGCCCCCTCTAATTCTGCAGTGCTCTTGGGGCTGGCCTGACCAGTCCTGCATGTAGTATACAGATGAGGCTGCACCATTGATTACATGAAGGCAGAATAGTTTGACGATATTCTCTGTGCCATTCCTTATGCATCCTAATATCGTGTTTGTTTTCTTGACTGCAGCTGCTCATTGAGTGGTCTCCAGTGACCACCTACCCCTTCACCTCGTTCTGTTCTCTTGTTTCAGAGCACTCTGTTCATTCATAGAAACACAGATATGAGAGATGGAAGCACGCTGTTAGGTCTTAGCCCCTGGGAGCCAGGGCAGGATTGTCTCTACAGTCTGTTCTCCAAGACTTTTCTGCAGCCCAAGTGACTGACGGGGCTTTCTTGAGGCTGTGGACTAGTCTGAGCTCACTCAGTGTGAAATTCCGTTTAGTTTCTCCGTTGTTCCTCCTTTGGTCGGGCTGTGGTGGGAGGGTGTGGATGCCCTGTCTGAAGGAGGTGAGGTAGTGTGGGGAGCACTTTGGTGCAGGAGTGGCTGTGCTCCAGGGAGGGGTGAGTGCTAGAAAGGAGGGAACCCTTGTCTTCTCGACTTACCTTGATTTTTCCCTCCCCAACAACTTGTGGGGCTAATGTTTAGATTGCTGTTCCTTCTTGGAAACTCGTCCCTAACCCCCTAATGGAGCGAGTTGTCCCAGGAGCTTATCCCCTCCCCTCGGAAGCCCCACATGCTCCTGCTGCTCTGCTTGTCCTCACTGCGGGGTTTGGTGCCATCTTGCTGCTGCCAGTAGGCTGAGTGCTCCTGGCAGAGGCCTCCTGCAGACATGATCCATGGGTAGGCCCGCAGAGGCACTGGGCTGGCTGGGCCTCTCCAACAGGGTCTCTGTTCTCTGTGCTGGTGGTCTTTGTGCTTGGCTCTGCCCTGCTGAGAGACCCCTGTGAGCAAAGCAGAATCTGCACCAGCAACAACTTGTTGGCCTTGGACCAAGTAGCCTCATTGCAGAGCCGTCTGTCTGTCTGAAACTCAGTGCCTCTGTAGCCAAGTCGCTGAACGCTGCGGGTCTGAGCTGGGAGCCTTTGGGCTTGGCTGTAAACTTGAGGCCTTGCTTAGCTGCTCCTTCCTCTGCCGGAGCCAGGGACTCCACAGTTGCTGTTTGAGCCCAATACCAGGTCTCCTCCGTGAGTGTGCAGCCAAGGAACAGGGTAGAGAACCATTCCAGTGCCCCTCTGCTCTCCCGGGCATGGGGAGGGAGCACCCACCTCAGTGTGAGAGGAGGGAGCTGATGCCTGGGGTCAGTATGGACAGCTGTGCCGTCCGCCTGAGGCACAGCTGGTAAGGATTACTGCATTGTAAGCATCTGTGACTCTCTTCCAGTGGCACCAGACACCATCAACAACCATGTGAAGACATGTCGTGAGGAGCAGAAGAACCTGCACTTCTTTGCCCCAGAGTATGGAGGTACAGTACAGCAGCGCAGTGCCTGCAGGCCTCGGGTGTGGCATGGCTGGCCTGTGTCTTGCTAGTAGCCGGTCTGTGGGTGGCTATTATCTGCATATCCCAGGAGAGGCTGCAGCTAAGGGGAGCTAATGCTACTCCCTCCAGGGCTGCGTGGCCTTGGTCTGGAGCCACGGGGAGCCCTTGTCCCTGGAATAGCATGGAAGGGAGGGGGCTGCAGGATCTCGCCGCCTGGTGTGGCGGCTCCTGGTGCTGTAAGGTGCTGGGACTGTCCTGCTGGGAATTGACTATGGAGCCTTGTTCCTGTGTTACAGAAGTCACCAATGTCACCACTGCTGTGGACATCTACTCCTTCGGGATGTGCGCGCTGGAGGTGAGCGCGCAGGGCCGCGCGTCTTAGCGGGAAGGGAGGTGGCATGCGGGTGTCTTCTGGGAAGGGGGAGGGATGTCTGAATGAAACAAGAATCCTCTCTGTTGGAGTTGCTCATTGTCCCCCAATCCCTCAGCAGCAGTCCAACCATTTCTGCCACCAAGATCCATGCCCCCCGCTGCATCCCCCCAACCCCACTGGCACCAACATGCTAGGCAAGGATTTGGGCTGGTTGGGGCCTCTCCATCAGTGTCTGTCCTCTGTATTGGTCTCCTTTGGGTGGCTCTTCCCGCTCCAAATGGAACCAGTGACTTGTGGAACTCCGTGCCATAAGATATTGAGGCCAGAAGCTTAGTAAGAGTCAAAGGAGGAGGGTGAATTTTTATGGAGAATCTGAACAACCACATACTGTGGTTTGATACAGTTTGATAAGGAATATGAAACTTCCTGCTTCAGGGTATAAACCAGCTGCCAACTGCCTGAAATTAGACAGAACTGGCCCTGGGCAGTTTATTCTAGAATTGTCCATTTTGGGGCTTCTTTTCCCTAACTCTGAAGCAGCTGGTGCTAGTTACTCTTGGAGCCAGGAGATGGGGGTAGATGGACCCCTGCTCTGATTTGGCCTGACCATTCCTGTGCCCCTGTGTTCACCAGGCCTGAGCCAAGGAATTGGGAGTTCAACAGAAAAAATATAATCTGCAACCGGTTTAAAGAAACAGACCAGATAGAGAACTCTGCAGTCCGTAATGTAAGCCGCTGCAGCCGAACAGTAGGAGACAAAGGGAGGGGTCCAGACTAACACCACAAAAATAACCCTGAGAAGCAAAAACCTTAAACTACCCCCTTGAATTCCAAGGGGTCTGTGGTAACAAGGGATTCTCATCTGACCTGGCAGATTGCCCATTGCTTCAGGGTCGTACGGAAAGGAGGTATTTCTCAGTGCATGGAGCAGTGACAATGATGCGGTAATTTGAAGCCTGGGGAGCATGAAAATGAATAGTGGGATTGACACATGGGGGCAAATAAATGCCCCGGAACAACCAAGCAGACAGTCTTTTCAGGGAGCTGGAGAGACCAGCCCTCCGCTGGAGGCGAGAGGAAAGGAATCACCAGCGTCCGCTCTGCAGAGCAGTATAATAGTATTCTTCCCAGCCTGGGATGTGGAGGCTCTAGTGCGGGCATTGAAAGAACTGGACAGTACAGGAGCCTTTGCAATGGTTGATATGCTGGAGGGTAGGGACAGGATACAGAGGGACCTAGACAAATTAGAGGATTGGGCCAAAAGAAATCTGATGAGGTTCAACAAGGACAAGTGCAGAGTCCTGCACTTAGGACGGAAGAATCCCATGCACTGCTACAGACTAGGGACCGAATGGCTGGGCAGCAGTTCTGCAGAAAAGGACCTAGGGGTTACGGTGGACGAAAAGCTGAATATGAGTCAACAGTGTGCCCTTGTTGCCAAGAAGGCTAACGGCATTTTGGGCTGTATAAGTAGGGGCATTTCCAGCAGATCGAGGGACGTGATTATTCCCCTCTATTCGGCACTGGTGAGGCTTCATTTGGAGTACTGTGTCCAGTTTTGGGCCCCACGCTACAAGAAGGATGTGGATAAATTGGAAAGAGTCCAATGGAGGGCAACCAAAATGATTAGGGGGCTGGAGCACATGACTTATGAGGAGAGGCTGAGGGAACTGGGATTGTTTAGCCTGCAGAAGAGAAGAATGAGGGGGGATTTGATAGCTGCTTTCAACTACCTGAAAGGGGGTTCCAAAGAGGATGGATCTAGACTGTTCTCAGTGGTAGAAGATGACAGAACAAGGAGTAATGGTCTCAAGTTGCAGAGGGGGAGGTTTAGGTTGGATATTAGGAAAAACTTTTTCACTAGTAGGGTGGTGAAGCACTGGAATGGGTTACCTAGGGAGGTGGTGGAATCTCCTTCCTTCGAGGTTTTTAAGGTCAGGCTTGACAAAGCCCTGGCTGGGATGATCTAATTGGGTTTGGTCCTGCTTTGAGCAGGGGGTTGGACTAGATGACCTCCTGAGGTCCCTTCCAACCCTGAGATTCTATGATTCTATGACTTTCGCCTGCTTCCACAAAAGACCAAACAAAATGTGCACATGACGATTCCCCCCATTGTTGTGTCTGAGTGCGGCTCTGAGTGAGCAGCGTGTTTCCCTGGGGAGTTCACTGATTGTCTCTTGCGAAGAGCAGCCGTTTGTAACCTGATTCGTTCACTGCAGAGGGGATCGTGTTTTATTGGGCCTTATGTGCCAGGGCTGTAGCTTGCCCCGAGCTGTGCTCTTGCCAGAGGGAAGATCAGGGGCTTTGGAGACGCCTTCATCTATCGTGCAAACATTTGTCATTAGAAATGGCTGAGGCGACCTCCTCGGGGAACGCTGCCTGGGCTGCAATTGAGTTAATTTTGATGCCATCAGTGAGATCAGAGTCACAGGTGTTAACATGACCCGTTGCTGCACAGCACTGAAGAGTTAGACTTGGTTCAGAGTTCTGAGCACAGAGCCTCTGTGTGCTTAGTCCCATGGCAAACATACAACAGTGGTCCCCAAACTGGGGGGTGCCCCTCCCTGGGGGGGTGGGGGGTGCATGGTGGGGCCAGGCCAGCCTCCACAGTGGGTAGGGAGGGAGCACCATGACCCCAGCCTTGCTCCTTCCTCAACCCCATTCAGCCCCAGTCCTGCTTTGCCTCCAGGCCCAACTCTGCCTCCCCCCCACCCCCCTGCCGCAGCCCAGCTCTGCCCTCGTTCCCTCTCCGACCCCAGCCGTAGCTCCGCTCTGCCCCCACTCCGGCTCTGCCCCCGCTCCTTCTCCGACCCCAGCCGTAGCTCCGCTCTGCCCCCAGCCTGGCTCTGCCCCCGCTCCTTCTCCGACCCCAGCCGCAGCTCCGCTCTGCCCCCAGCCCGGGTCTGCCCCTGCTCCTTCGACCCCAGCCGCAGCTCCACTCTGCCCTCCTTCCCGCTCTGCCCCCTGCTGCAGCCCAGCTCTGCCCCCAGCCTGGCTCTGCCCCCATTCCCTCTCCGACCCCAGCCGCAGCTCCACTCTGCCCCCAGCCCAGCTCTGCCCCGCTCCTTCTCCGACCCCAGCCACAGCTCCGCTCTGCCCCCACTCCGGCTCTGCCCCCAGCCCGGCTCTGCCCCCCGCTCCTTCTCCGACCCCAGCCGCAGCTCCGCTCTGCCCTCCTTCCCGCTCTGCCCCCTGCCGCAGCCTGGCTCTGCCCCCGCTCCTTCTCCGACCCCAGCCGCAGCTCCACTCTGCCCTCCTTCCCGCTCTGCCCCCTGCTGCAGCCCAGCTCTGCCCCCAGCCTGGCTCTGCCCCCATTCCCTCTCCGACCCCAGCCGCAGCTCCGCTCTGCCCCCAGCCCAGCTCTGTTCCCTCTCCGGCCCCAGATCAGCTCCACCTTCAGCCCAAGCTCCACTGCTGAGAAAGCCTTGGCTGTGCAGTAATGGGGGGGCATGGACAGATTCCATTATGGGTAAGGGGGGCACAGCTGGAAAAGTCTGAGCACCACTGCACTAGAACATTCATGCCAAAGTTGGAAGTTTATTGATTAGGGGCGACGGGAAAAAAAGAATCAGAGCATTTTGAATTGGAATTGTTATACAAAACAAACATCATCAGAACTTCTCAGACCTCTCTTTAGAGAGGAGATTGGTTACTCTTCTTTTGTCAAGCAGTCCTTAGTGGAGAAGAAAGGGTTAGTGCTGTTGAATTTTGAGTTGACTGTTGTGAGTGGTGATTACTTTTCCTGTCTTTGACAAAACAGACCAGCAGAAGAGATTAGAGAAGGTGTAGGAAATAGGGCTTTTTGTTAATCTTGGGATGTGAGGGCCTTGGTCAATCACAGACAGATGTTCTGGGCTAGCAAGTCAGCCTTGACTGGACCCGAGCTCACCTCCCTGGTGTGACACCATCAGGCTGGTGTGGGGGGGTCCTGCTCCATCACTGTTGCCTCTCAGGCTGGGCAGAGGTGCATGTGCTGCTTCATCCCACCATGCCACGGCTGTGCAGGCCATTGCTGGTGTGAAAAGTAGCGGGGGATGAAAAGAAGCACAGGAAAGAGGGGAAAACCCAGCAGGCTATCGTGACGATCAGTCTGGGGGTCCTCGCCCGTCCGGCCGTCCTGTGACTGAGTCAGGCAGGCTCTGGAGTGAAGCAGAGGCCTGGAAGCCTTTGCTCAAGGGAATCCCCCAGGATTCGGTTTCCTCCCTGTGACTCCCCAGAAGGGGCCAATGGGTGGAATAGTCCATCCCATAGTTTCTCTCAGCTAGGTCCAATTTCCAGTTTGGTCCATTCTGATTCTTCTCTCACGTTGGTTCCCAATGACGCTTTCAACACAGTCCTTGGGTGGTGTCAGCTGAACTTTGTTTGGACTAATTCAGTCTCCTGTCTGTGCCTTCCCCATCCACGTTTGGCACAGGTGATTGTAACACTTTGTCTTTCACCCTCTTTCCAAGCCTGGTTTCAGGCTGCTCGACCCCAGGTATTACAACAGCCCCGTCGGGGTGTTGGGCTGCCATTGGAAGCGGATGGGGTAGCCTTGGTAGCTCTTTGAGGTTCCCGCTGTATTGTGGGTCGCAGCGCTGCTGCAGGCACTTGCTTGGCTGCCTTTCTGAGGGTACTGGGGGAACTAGCCTCTCCAGCTTGTTCTGGGTCACTGGGAGCAGGGACAGGCTTGGCAAACGTACGGCAGCAGTCCGCATGGTTCCCGAGGGAGTGCAGGGTGGGACCATTCCCTGCAGCCAGCTCAGTTACTCTCCTGCAATTGGATCCAGTATTGCCAACCCCGAGAGCTCAAAAACCATGAGCAAGACCCCAGCAAACCCTGAGCTGGACTTCAGTCTGGGTGCTGCTGTTTGTTTTCTGAGCCGTTAGGTCATGTTCGAGTCCTGCTTTCAGGTTTGTCCCTACAACCATGGGGACTACTTGAGACTTCTTTGTTTAAAAAAAAAAAAAAAAAAAAAAGTGGAGATTCTCACCTAATCACATGCCTCCAGGGGCTGGTGCTTCCCAAGAAACACCAGATATCATCTGATCAAATTACACGAGTTGGCAATATGGAGTTTCCCTTAGTTCTCTCCCCGCCCCCACCCCTCACTCGGGCCGAACTCTGGCAGAGTGGTACGGCCACCTGGGCTCAGCTGGGCCTGACGTTTCTTTCTGCCGGCAGATGGCGGTGCTGGAAATCCAGGGCAACGGCGAGTCATCCTATGTGCCCCAGGAGGCTATTAACAGCGCCATCCAGCTGCTGGAGGACCCCTTGCAGAGGGTGAGTACAAGGCGGTGTTAGGAGTACGCCTGTGGGCCCAGACTTGGCGGCCTAGCTGCAGCACCCTCTTGGCTCTGTCGGATGTGCCTTCCTATGTCTGGCTTATTGCCGTGCAGGAGTTCATTCAGAAGTGCCTGGAGCTGGACCCCGGGAAACGTCCCACTGCTCGGGAGCTCCTCTTCAACCAAGCTCTGTTCGAGGTGCCCTCCATGAAGTTACTGGCTGCTCACTGTATCGTTGGACACCAGCGTGAGTATGAGATCCACCGCACGCCTTGCTCTGTGCTTTCAGGAGACTCCAGCCATCCCAGCATTGGGAAGCCGGAAGCTTAGCCTTGACTGCCAGGCTCGGGGTGGCTGCGCCACGTGAGTGTCTGTCCCGTGGTGGTGCCTGGCCTGCTGTGAGAGCAGTGTGGCTGGCTCAAAGCTGCATCCCGTGGCTTGCTGTAGCCCTCAGGCAGATCGGGCAGGGGTTGGGACAGTGTGGGTGAAACCTCCTTCCTCTTCTGTGCAGATATGATTCCGGAAAACGCGCTAGAAGAAATGACCAAAAACATGGACATGAATGCAGTGCTGGCAGAGATCAACCACACAGACCGGGAGGGGGTCAGGATGATGTGAGTACCCCCGCTCTGCGGGAGAGAGAGCTCCCCCACACTGCTGCAGTGAGCAGCAAGAGCTGTATTACCGTGGCACCTGGGAGCCCCAGTCCTTGGCCAGAACCCCTCTGTGCCAGGCACTGTAGAAAGACAGGCCCTGCCTCCAAGAGCTTAGTGCTGAGCATGCGCGGCTCCCAAACTCGGCTCTGGTGGGAGCTGACTCATTGCGTGGGGAGGCCCAAAGAGCCTGGCGTGAGAGGGAGCCAGCCTGGGTGTCTCCACGGGGTGGGGGTGGCTGCTGGTGCAGAGGAGGAGAAACTGGAGGGAGAGAACAGATGGCGGGGGAGGGGCAGTCTTTGGCTGCTCGGAGTTGTTCTGATCCCAATGGGACTACCCAGAGCAGCCATTGTTCAGGGTGCCTGGACTGATCCAGGGAGGGGATGTGGCTCTGGGAAGGCCGTGTCCCATGGGCTGGGCTAGGAAGCAGGAACGATAGGGTAGTTCCGCTGACCTGCAGCCCAGTCTCCTCCCTGTCGGGTCAGGCTACCCCCAGACCTCAGTGCTGAAGTTGGGGAACACTTCAAGCCTAACCCTGAGCCGCCTCTATCTTACTCCCTGTACCTCAAGCCCTCAGAATCGGGGAGTTACTGGTAACCAGTGAAAGGGTCTCTCCTTCGCCGTCTACATTTTAAAGCGTCCCTTGGCAGCTGTGCTGGTGAGAAACTTGTTTTTCTCTGAGCTGTCGCCAAGGTGGATCCCACTGTAGGTGCATATGCCCCTCGTGCTTGGGAGTGGAGTCTTGAATAGCCGTGTCTGGGGCTGTGCATGTGCCCTGTGGGTGGAGCAGCTACGGCCCTCCCTCAGTTCCCTCTTACGGCCTAGGATGGAACGTGGCAAGTGTCTGACCCACTGTCTCTGCTGCCTCGGGCAGAGCCCCACCCTGGACAGGTGGTGTGTGCAAGTCCTCCTCTAGGAACCACACCTCCAGGATGGCCCAGCCTGTGGCTCACTTCTGGGTCTAGAGCGACCCGTGAGGACTGCTCTCTGGAGGGTTAGCTTGATCTGAGCATCCGTGGATATGTGCATCTCCATAGGGATCAGCCAATCAAAGGATGGGGGCAGGGTTTGGCATCTGCCCGGTGGTGGGTGCAAAGCAGCTTGTTCCAGTGCACAGGAGTGGGCTGGGGACAGGGCCGGTGCAAGGAAGTTTTGTGTGAATACAAAAAGAATCCATCTGATGCTCCTGCAGGTTGGCAGCAGAACCAGAGACTCAAAGTCCTCAGTTTTTAGAGGCCATTCTTATAGGGATTTATTCCTATGTCAGTCTATGGGAATTGCTTCATCATGTGGCACATTCCAGATGGCTCCGGGCTGTCAGATGCTATCTTGTTTTTCCCATCCTTTGAGATGGTCGGGTGGATCCCAGTTGACCCTCTGGGGGTCCTCTGGTTGTTTCTACTTGACGCCTTCTTCAGTCGATGGTCACTGAATTCCTAGGCTGGCACCTCCCTGACCATTCATGTACACCAAGCATTCATTCACATACATGCTTTCGGGGTGTTTACATTGTATCAATTACAAAGCATGCTTAAAGAACAAAGTCAATTAACTGTTAGCAAGTTTCTCATAACAATAAAGTATCTTTCTGAGAACAGATACAATCAATGGTTTACACCAGGGGTCAGCAACCTTTCAGAAGCGGTGTGCCGAGTCTTCATTTATTCACTTGAATTTAAGGTTTTGCGTGCCAGTAACACATTTTAATGTTTTTAGAAGGTCTCTTTCTATAAGTCTTTAATATAGAACTAAACTATTGTTGTATGTAAAGTAAATAAGGTTTTTAAAATGTTTAAGAAGCTTCATTTAAAATTAAATTAAAATGCAGAGCCCCCCGGACCGGTGGCCAGGACCCGGGCAGTGTGAGTGCCACTGAAAATCAGCTCGCATGCCGCCTGTGGCACCCGTGCCATAGGTTGCCTACCCCGGGTTTACACAGACAGTAGCTTGTAAGTTTAATGAGAGACCCAAGAGATCTTTTACTTGGTGATGCTATGGGATTTAAATTGTGGGGAACAAATTATGGGCAATCACTTTCAGTACCTTCTGTAATATCCCTACAAGCTAACCCTGCCCAGGGAGCCCACCCCGCAGCAGCTAACTCCGCTCACCGCTGCCTGGGGAGCCTCCTCCTCCCCCCACCCCCCCGACCCCCGCAGCAGCTAACCCTGCCCCAAGCAGTGAAAAAAACTGCCGCCACGGACGGCAAAAGGGAGAAGCTGCCACCACCACCGCGGAAACACTGCCGCCCCAAGCACGTGCTTGGAACGCTGGTGTCTGGAGCTGGCCCTGGGTGCAAGGGAGCCTTCTCTGTGCCCCCCTGGGAGGAACCTGCCCCAAACAGCCCACTCCAGGCTCTGCAAGCCCTGTTCTTTCCTTCTGCAGGTGAACCATTTGCATGCCCCAGCTCTTAGGCTCCCTAAGTGACCCCGAGGCAGAGTGGAGATAATCTATGGGGCTAGTTAACCCCTTGAGTTCTGCTCTGGCCCTGGGGCACAAGTCCCCCCAGCCTGTCTGTACACACCACTTCATTACACTCAAGTGCCCAGTCCCGCAACTTCTGGACACGCAATGTGCAGAGACTCGCTGCCTCTGTGGAAGCAGCATCCCCCCTTCACTAGCATCACACAGATCCACCCTGTGCTTAGCACACAGCACTGAGCCATGTCTCTAGTAAAACCCAGTGGAAGTTTGGGACAAAGCTCGAGAGAGTCAAATAGCAGCAAGTAGAAGGGCTAGAAACATCAGGTTACAAGTAAGAGAAAAACAGAAGATGCACTGCGGAGTCTACACATGTTAGCAAGTTCCTTTCCGGTCTGAGGGATTTCTCACCCAGTGGTCAGTCTGTGCAGCGGCTGCCCGGTCCAGAGAGCTGGGAGCCGCTTTTCATGAGACGCTCATGCTGGCAGCATGTCAATTCTGTAATGGACAACAGCTTGGGCCCTGCTTTCTCCTATTGTACAGAACCAGAGATTCTGTCTCCTTTGTAATCAGCTTGTCCCTGGTCGTCCTCCTGTTCAGGGTCTTTTTCTTGCCCAAGCCTGCACCTTGTCTAGATCGTAAACTCTTGGCGAGGCTAGGTAGAAAGACATCTGTTGTCACGTTTGATTGAGTGAGCTCTGAGAACCACCCCGCCTGCCCCGTTTCACTTCCAGCAGCTTTGGGACGCAATATTCCACCTGTCACACGACTCTTAATCTCTTCCACATGCACATCATGCAATAACCATGACAACCAGCAAATTTGTAGCTTTCAGCAGGGACCAAATGGTCCCCTTTGCTGAAATAGCATGAAGATGACAATCACAGGGAAAACATGCCCAGATGGGCATATCTAGGCAAGTCCCTGGGTATGTACTTAACTGTGTATCCCCCAGACTGTGGCCAACATGGGGTACTTGGATCACCTTAGCTCCCAGGATATTGCAGAACTGGAAGGGGTTTGGAAAAGAGCAATGAGAATGATCAATGGCCTGTAAAAACTCCAGGAAGACTGAAGGGATTGGGATTTTTGACTTAGAACGGAGATGAATAAGAGGGGACATGAGAGGTATATAAAATAAATAGTAGAGAAGGAAGAGCGGGAGCCTCTCTTCTCCCTGCATGAGAACGGCGGTGTTCAGTTATTAAAAGGAAAAGGAAACACTTTCTCTCTCTCACGCAGAACCAGATGCAAAACACTCTGCCACAGGAAGTGGCTGAAGCCAGAGTTTAGTAAATGTGAAAAGGGGCTGGACACTTGCGGGTCAAAACTATTCAGCATGATCACAGTTGATAATTGTGGCAGCAACATTAAACCTCTTGCTTCAGGGCTTACATCAATCTGTAGCTATTAGATACCATGGGGAGGTCTGTGGGGGAGGGGGGGGCAGATTATCCCACTTCTGCTGCCCCAGGGGTCTCCTCTTCCTCAGCACTATCTCGTGCTGCTACTGTCAGACAGGGAACCTGGTCTGATCCAGTCTGGAGGCTCCTGTTTTCATAAGCATCCTTTGGTAGGTAGGTGCTACTGGGTTGGTTCCCAAGTCAGTCCTTAAATTACGAAGATCTTGCTTTATATGGACAGAACTTCTCCCTATTTCTGCCTGTTCTACTGACCGTTCTGATTTATCCTTCTCCCGTAGTACAGCGTGAGTGACTTCTCTGCTCACAGGGCCTCTCCTCATTCATCCCTCCCTGGCACCTGCGAAATGGCTGCAGTACACTTTGTGATGTGTTAACCTGCTGTTCAGCAGGGAGACGGGGCCTACCATTGTGTTAGGGCTTGTTAATTCCCTTAATGCTGCATTGCACAGGGGAGAGGCTCTGCCTCCTGGTTGTAACGAGGACAGAACTGTCGGGCAAGCCCCCCCCCGGCACTGGGCAGGGAGGGAGGAGGCACAGGCTGGGTTTGGCTTGGCTCGTCACTTCACTGTCTTCTTTTTTCAGCTTCTCCCAATCGCCGGCACTGGAGCTGGACAAGTTCCTGGAGGATGTGAGGTAAGAGGCCATCCCCCTCCTATGCCGAGACTCCCCTGTCTGCAGCTGGCCTGGGCAGGTCCCTGGATGCTGCCTCCGCTCACCGGGAGAGGCAGGCACCCTCCATAACACTGCTCCTCTTGTAGGAACGGCATCTACCCGCTCACGGCCTTTGGGATGCCTCGGCCCCAGCAGCCCCAGCAGGAGGTGGTGAAGTCCCCCATTGTTCCCCCGTCAGTGAAGACCCCAACGCCAGAACCTGCTGAGGTGGAGACCCGCAAGGTGAGAGCAGATGCTGCTGGTCTCCCGCTAGTGGCTGCGTGGAGCAGTGACCGCAGGAGTCACACGGCCTCTCTGCTTCCCTTCCAGGTGGTGCTAATGCAGTGCAACATTGAGTCGGTGGAGGAGGGAGTCAAGCACCATGTACGTTTCCGTCTCCCCCGTGCGCTGTGCGGGCTGCTCCAAGTGTCTTGGCTCCCCCTTGGCAGCAGTAGTGGGGTGAGCGGTGCTGGGGCCTGGACGTACTGCCTGGGCCTAGCTCCGCTGGGCTGCCCCCGTCTGCAGGGCCCGAAGCCACGACTGGCTTGGTGAGCCGGGGCAGTGCCGTGCCTGCGGGATCCCTGCTCACCGTGCAGGAGAGAGCACGGCATTTCCTGGCTGGGGGGCGGTGCGTTCTGTCCTGGGGGGAGCAGAGCAGGTTGTTCTGGGCCTACTCCAGGCACTGCTTGAAGTACAGTGGGGGGCAGGGTGGGGAGTAAAGGGCACGGGCCACCTGGGCTGTGGGGGGGAGCGGCTGCCCCCCAGATCATGCAGGAATTGCAGCTCCTTCTCATGCCCCCCTTTCTCCTGCAGCTGACGCTGCTGCTGAAACTGGAAGACAAATTGAATCGACACTTGAGCTGTGACTTGCTGCCCAGTAAGTACCTGCCATGCCCCTCCCCTGGGCCATGGGGCCGCCAGTCCAGGACTCACCCTCCTCTCTCTTGCAGATGACAGTATCCAAGAGCTGGCGGCTGAGCTGGTGCAGCTGGGATTCATCAGTGAGGTGAGCTCCTGCCTCCCCCCCTCCCCGCCACACACAGGCCTTCTTGTCCTGCCATCCCCACCAGTCCGGTCCTGCTGCTCCCTCCACCCCAGTCTCTCAGGTGTGGGCTAGGTCAGCCCCATGGCTGTTCCCGCCCTGCTGCTCACGGTGCTCTGCTCTCCCCAGGCCGACCAGAACAGACTCACCTGTTTACTTGAAGAGGCGTTCAGCAAGTTCTTCTACGCCCGGAACGGAGCCCTGACGGCGGTCACCGTGTCGTCCTAGCAGCCCCTTCACGCTGCCCGGCGTTGCTTAGTTGCCCGTGACCCTTTTCTGAGTCTGTCCATCTGTGTAGGGCACCAGCGAGACCCCAGACGCTGCGCTTGGAAGCTCATCCTGCATGTGCCGTCGCCAGGCCCAGCGACAGTCTGCCCTGCCTGCCTATTAAAGGGGACTTTGCGCGTCAGTATTATTTCAGCCGTGGTTTGTTGGGATGGTGTGGGGCAGCGTGGCCAGCCGGGCCGTGGGAATGTGCATGGCATTGGGTCTGTTGGAACTGTACAGAGTTTGGTGGGTTTTCTTTTGCACAGGACAGAAATCTTATTTAAAGGTAGAAAAGAGGGGAGCCCCCTCCCCATGTGCACACCCCTGGCATCTGCCTCTAGCCCCATTCTGTACCCCCCCCCCCAGGCCGAGGTGAGGGGGCTCGGCAAAACCCTGCTTACCCTCGCCCCCAGCAGCCCCTGGGCGCTTCCCCTACAGCTCTCCAGCACTTGTTTACACGGGGCCGAGGCTGGGCTGGAGCCCCGGGGCCGGATGGGCGACTGGACCTGGACTGAGCTGGGCAGGGGCAGGGGTGGGGTTGGGAGCAGTGTCTTGGAGCCCTCTTGGTGCCCCAGAGTGGGCTTGTGCTGGAGGGGCAGCGTGGTGTTGCTGCTCCTCCTCCTGGCACCCGCACCCCCTATGAGATGGGCCCTGGGTGTGGGGAGGGGCAGCTCTGGTCACGGCTTCCCCTAGTGTTCGGAGCCTTCGTCCTGGCTTCCTGCCCCACTTCTCCCTGGGGGCCCGGGGCTCTGAGCGGGGCCCTTGTCTCCACCCCGCCTCTCCTTGCTGCAGCCCCTTCCCCAGGAGCCGGGGCCTCTGCTATGGCAGCTGCCTCGGTACTGGAGCCTCCTGTGTCTAGTTTCTATCATTTCCTATTTTTAATAAACTGTTTTGTAAATAAGTAAATGCCTCTTTGCCATGTGTGCGGGGCCCCGCCCCCTCCTGCAACTGTGTCCCCCTCCCCAGCCTGCGGCTGCCCCCCCCCACTTACCATGCCCCCCTGGCCACTGCCCCCTCCTGCAACTGTGCCTCCCCCCACTTACCCTGACCCCCCTCCCCTGCCTGCCGCTGGGCCCCCCCCCCGGCCGCCGCCCCCTCCTGCAACTGTGCCTCCCCCCACTTACCCTGCCCCCACCGCCACCGCCTGCGGCTGGGCCCCCCCCACTTACCCTGCCCCCCCCCCCCCCCGCCACCGCCACCGCCTGTGGCTGAGCCCTGCCCCCCTCCTCCTGCGGCTGGGCCCCCCCCACTTACCCTGCCCCCCCGGCCCCCGCCTGGGCCCTGTCTGGGGGCGTGGGGGGACTATCTCCCCCCGCGCTACAGGGGCTCCGGGCCCGCCCGGAGAAGCCGCCGCGGGGAGGGGGAGGGGGCGGCTCGTTCCCTCCAGCGCTGCTGGGGGCTGAGCTCCCGGAGCGGGACCCCCAGGTCCGGGCTCGGAGGGGAAGGTGGAGAGAAGCGGCCCCCCCCCCCCCCCCGATCAATCGTTCTGCCGGGAGGTCGGACTCCTGGGTCCCGCCGCCGCGAGGGGGGGTCGGACTCCTGGGTCCCGCGCGGGGTGGGGGGGGGAGGCCGGGGTCGGACTCCTGGGTCCCGCGCGGGGTGGGGGGGGGAGGCCGGGGTCGGACTCCTGGGTTCCGCCGCTGCGGGCGGGGGGGGAAGGGCGGGGTCGGACTCCTGGGTCCCGCCCCGGGCTGCGAGGCCGATCCGGGCTGGTCCCTCCCCTGGGCCTGTGGCTGCCGGCGGGATGGGCGGCGGCGGCGGCTGCGGGTTCGGTGAGTCCCGGGGTCCCACCCGGAGCCCGTTCGGGGGGGGGGGGGGGGGCTTCCGTGAATCGCCCCCGACACCCACCTCCCTTACGGGCAAATCCCCCCCCCGTCGTGCGTGACCCCCCCCCTTGCACACTCAGGTACCTCCCCTGCCGCCGTGCGTGACCCCCCCCTTGCACACTCAGGTACCTCCCCCCGTCGTGCGTGACTCCCCCCTTGCACACTCAGGTACCTCCCCTGCTGCCGTGCGTGACCCCCCCTTGCACACTCAGGTACCCCCCCCCGCCGTGCGTGACCTCCCTTTGCACACTCAGGTACTTCCCCCGCCGCCGTGCATTACCCCCCATTGCACACTCGGGTACCTCCCCCCGTCGTGCGTGACCCCCCCTTGCACACTCAGGTACCTCCCCCCCGTCGTGCGTGACACCCCCCTTGCACACTCAGGTACCCCCCCGCCGTGCGTGACCTCCCTTTGCACACTCAGGTACTTCCCCCGCCGCCGTGCGTGGCCCCCCATTGCACACTTGGGTACCTCCCCCCTGCCGTGAATTACCCCCCATTGCACACTGGGGTACCTCCCCCCTGCCGTGTGTGGCCCCCCATTGCACACTCAGCTACCCTCCCCCCCCCACCCATTGGCACTTGGGGGCACTAGGCCCTTATGCTGTGGGTGATTCTCTCCGTTGCCCCCTGAGGTACAAGCACACACACACACACACACACACACACACACCCCCGGTGCCTGACGCCTGCCTCTCTTGCAGACTTGGGGCGCGGGCCCCAGCGCCTCATGCGGTCGGGCATCACCCTGATCGTCCTGGGCCACGTGAACTTCCTGCTGGGTGCCATCGTGCACGGCACCGTCCTGCGCCACGTGGCCAATCCCGAGCGCACAGTCACCTCCGAGTACACGACGGCCAACGTCATCTCCGTGGGCTCCGGGCTGCTGGTGAGTGGGGCCCCGCCGGCCGCCCTGCTCCGGCCCAGCAGCCCCATTGCCCCCCCCCCCCCCCCGCCCCGTCCCCTGGGGCTCCAGCTGCCTGCATGAGTCCCTGCCTGGCTCCGCGGGGGCTGCTGAGCCCTTAGCCATGGCTGGGCCTGATCCTGCAGCGCTGGCTGAGCCCGGAGAGAGACACGTGCCGGCAGCTGAGCCCCAGCAGCCCAGAGCCTCCCCGGCAGCCAGGAGCTGGAGCTGGGGGTGGGGGGACGAGGCCGATGCCGGCACCACTGGGCCAGTGCAGGGAACAGACAGCAGCTGCTGGGGCAAGACATGAACGATGCCCGTCCGGCCACCTCCGGCCCGAACCCAGGTTCAGCGCATGAGCGTGGCTGAGTTTCTGGGCCGTGGGGCCCCTGATTGAACGATGCCATTGCTTACTATGGCCCAGGGACCCAGCCGCTGGGTCTGGGGTGGGGGTAGGGGGGGCTGCACTGGGGGACTGACACCCCCGCCCGTGTCTCTCCCTAGAGTATCACTGTGGGGATTGTGGCCATCCTGGTGTCCCGGAACCTCCTCAAGGCAGCCCTGGTGAGTGAGCGCCGGGGAGTGGGGCCCTGGGAGCCGGGGGGGGGGGGGGGGGGGGGGGGGCTGCAGGGCCGGGTGAAGGCCAATGCTGGGGGGTCACAGCCGGGGAACCTGAGGGGCGGGGGGGGGGGGGGGCGCAGCGGCGGAGTTCGGGCAGGGAGCAGCATTCAGGGCTGTGGCCCAGCTCCTGCAGCAGCCACTCCCTGGACCTTGCTCCCCGACGTGCCGGCTCCTGCTGTGTGGGCCCAGCAAGCTTTGCAGCGCCGGCCTCGGCCGGGCCACACCTGCTCAGATAAGGACCCAGCTCTTGCCATCAGTGCTGTTCCCTGCTCCCTCCCATGCCCGGTGCCACGCAGCTCCCCGCCCCCGCCCTTGTGCTGGGCTCTGCACCGACCTCCCTTGGCTAAGGCCCCCCCCCGCCAGGCCCCCCCCGCTCTCCCCAGCCCAGGGCAAGGCCCCACCTTGTGCTGGGTGCTACATACACCCCCCCCGCCCCCCAGCCCGCTTGTGCTGCATAACGTGACAGCCGCTCCCTGCCACCCACCGCTCACAGCCCTTGGCACAAGCCGGGGGTGGGGGGTGTCCATCCACCCCATTGTATGGGGCAGTGACTGAGCCGGGCAGCTTGGCTCAGCCGCCGTCCTGACGGGCTCGGTGCAGGAGGCCCGTGGCGCGGGGCCGGGGGGCGCTAGGCGGCAGAGGGGCGAGGAATGGCCACATGCAGAGGGCACCCCGGGTTTGTGCCAGGCCCGCCCATGGCTATGCCGGCAAAGGGAGCGTGTGACACCAGACGTAAGCACACAGGACGGTGCCAGGCGCAGTCACCGGGGGGGCGTGCGAGAGCTCAGGCCAGGGCAGCGGCTGCTCATTGGTGCTGGGATCGGTTCGCATGGGAACGGGAGAGGCAGGGCAGACCCGGCCCCCTGCAGCTTCGAGGGGGGGGGGGCCTGGGCCCCCGTGGGGCTGCAAGGAGCTGGGGTGCAGGGAGACGTTTGAGGCCCAGACAAACGTGGGTCTGGGAGCAGCTGCTCCAGTTGCTGGAGGAAGCTCCTAGGGCGGGGGGAGGGTCCCTGCTTGGGCGTGTGGGGCCCAGGGCCGCTGCCCACGTCACCCCTGGGCTGCTGGAGCCGGGGTGTGGGGGGGGCCCGTTGCAGGGCTGGGGCTGCGCCGCGTGGCTGCCCGGCCTCCTGCCCCCAGCTCTGGTCTCTACTGCAGCACTGGGCCCTGCTGTGCGTCTCGCTGCTGAACTGTCTGCTCTCCGCGGCCTGCAGCCTGGGCCTGGCCCTGGCCATGGCCCTCACCGTCGCCAGCCGGGGGCACCGCCTGATCGCGGGCTGCAACAGCTCCGCCCTCCCGGCCGACGCCCGGGCTGCCATAGCCACCAACGACTGCCCCTTCGACACCACCCGCATCTACGTGAGTCCCTGCTGCGGGGCCGGCCCCCCCGTTCCCTGCGTGCCCCCCTTCCCTGCATGGCCCCCTCCTGCGTGCCCCCCTCCTGTGCACCCCCCCGTTCCCTGTGTGTCCCGCTCCTGCACGCCCCCCGCACCCTGCGTGTCCCCCTCCTGCGTGCCCCTGCGCCCTGCGTGCCCCCCTCCTGCGCGCCCCCCGTTCCCTGTGTGCCCCCCTCCTGCGCACCCCCGTTCCCTGTGTGTCCCCCTCCTGCACGCCCCCCCATTCCCTGCATGGCCCCCTCCTGAGCACCCCCCCGCACCCTGCGTGCCCCCATCCTGCGTGCCCCCCCCATTCCATGTGCACCCCTCCTGCACACCCCCCGCTCCCTGCGTGTCCCCCTCCTGCATGCCCCCTCCTGCGCACCCCCTGTTCCCTGCGTGCCCCCCTCCTGCATGCCCCCCTTCTGTGTGCCCCCCTGCTCCCTGCACACACCCCCCAACTCCCTGCGTGCTCCTGTGCCCCTCCCTGCACGCCCCCCATTCCATGTGCCCCCCCTCCTGCACGCCCCCCGCTCCCTGCGTGCCCCCCTCCTGCGCACCCCCCCATTCCCTGTGTGTCCCCCTCCTGCACGCCCCCCCATTCCCTGCATGGCCCCCTCCTGAGCACCCCCCCACACCCTGCGTGCCCCCATCCTGCGTGCCCCTCCTGCGCGCCCCCCCCATTCCATGTGCACCCCTCCTGCACACCCCCCGCTCCCTGCGTGTCCCCCTCCTGCATGCCCCCTCCTGCGCACCCCCTGTTCCCTGCGTGCCCCCCTCCTGCATGCCCCCCTTCTGTGTGCCCCCCTGCTCCCTGCACACACCCCCCAACTCCCTGCGTGCTCCTGTGCCCCTCCCTGCACGCCCCCCATTCCATGTGCCCCCCTCCTGCACGCCCCCCGCTCCCTGCGTGCCCCCCTCCTGCGCACCCCCCCATTCCCTGTGTGTCCCCCTCCTGCACGCCCCCCCATTCCCTGCATGGCCCCCTCCTGAGCACCCCCCCGCACCCTGCGTGCCCCCATCCTGCGTGCCCCTCCTGCGCGCCCCCCCCATTCCATGTGCACCCCTCCTGCACACACCCCGCTCCCTGCGTGTCCCCCTCCTGCGCACCCCCCGTTCCCTGCGTGCCCCCCTCCTGCATGCCCCCCTTCTGTGTGCCCCCCTGCTCCCTGCACACACCCCCCAACTCCCTGCACGCTCCTGCGCCCCTCCCTGCACGCCCCCCATTCCATGTGCCCCCCTCCTGCATGCCCCCCGCTCCCTGCGTGCCCCCCTCCTGCGCACCCCCCCATTCCCTGTGTGCCCCCCCGCTCCCTGCACACACACCCCTGCTCCCTGTGCGCCCCCAACTCCCTGCGTGCTCCCGTCCTGCGCGCCCCCCGCTCCCTGCACCCCTCCCCTGCAGGCCCCCCCGCTCCCTGCGCCCCCCTCCCGCACGCCCCTGCCTGACTCTGCCCCACCCCACAGGACACGGCGCTGGCGCTCTGGTTCCCCTCCATGGTGATGGCTGCGGTGGAGGCTGCACTGTCCGGCAGGTGCTGTGTGGTGTCCCTGATCCTCCGCGGCATCGGTCCCTGTGCAGACGCCTACATCCGCCAGCAGGTCAGAGGTTCCAGCCAGAACCGCCCCCGTCTTCCCCCCAGCCCCCAGGGACTGTCTCTCCGGGAGCGACTCTCCCTATTTGGTGCACCCGATTCAGCTGCTCTAACCCTGAGCACAGGGTCCCAGGGGTTGTTTCCCCAACACCCACTGGGAGGTGCTGCCCCCTCCCCCCCGGGTGTGACGGGAATGGAGGGGCCAGAGCAAGCGTGGGGGTGGGGGGATCCAAGGCCAGATATGTTTGGGCTGTGGGGTGGGAGGGGCTGGATTGCCGTGTAGGGCCAGGGGTGTCTCCCTAGGGCTGATCGAGGGGCTGACCCCCATTCCGCGCCCTGCTCTGCCCACTCGATGTGCGGCAGCCGTCAAACCAGCTACCAGAATGGTGGGAACCGTTGGGAAAGGGATCGATAATGAGACAGAAAATATCATGTTGTCTCTATGTAAATCCGTGGGCCCACACCTTGAATACTGCGTGCAGATGTGGTCGCCCCATCTCAAAAAAGATCTATTGGGATTGGAAAAGGTTTAGAAAAGAGCAACAACAATGATTAGGGGTCTGGAATGGCTTCCGTATGAGGAGAGATTAATAGGACTGGGACTTTTCAGCTTGGAAAAGAGACGACTAAGGGGGGATATGACAGAGATCTATAAAATCATGACTGGTGTGGAGAGACTGACTAAGGAAGTGTCATTTACCCCTTCACATAAGAACTAGGGGTCACCCAATTAAATTAACAGGCAGCAGGTTTAAACAAACCTTCATGCGACGCACAACCTGTGGAACTCGTTGCCAGGGGACGTTGTGAGGCCAAAAGTGTAACTGGGCTGAAAAAAGACGTAACTAAATTCACGGGGGCTAGATCCATCAATGGCTGTTAGCCACGATGGGGAGGGACGCAGCCACATGCTCCTAACCAGCCTTCCTGAAGCTGGGCCTGGCCAACGGGATGGATCACTTGATAACTGCCCAGTCCAGTCCCTTTGGGGCAGGGGTTTTTCATAGATTCTAGGGCTGGAAGGGACCTCGAGAGGTCATCAAGTCCAGCCCCCTGCCCTCATGGCAGGACCAATTACTGTCTAGACCATCCCAGATAGACATCTAACCTACTCTTAAATATCTCCAGAGATGGAGATTCCACAACCTCCCTGGGCAGTTTATTCCAGTGTTTAACCACCCTGACAGTTAGGAACTTTTTCCTAATGTCCAACCTAAACCGCCCTTGCTGCAGTTTAAGCCCATTGCTTCTTGTTCTATCCTCAGATGCTAAGACGAACAAGTTTTCTCCCTCCTCCTTATGACACCCTTTTAGATACCTGAAGACCGCTATCATGTCCCCTCTCAGTCTTCTCTTTTCCAAACTAAACAAACCCAATTCCTTCAGCCTTCCTTCATAGGTTATGTTCTCTAGACCCTTAATCATTCTTGTTGCTCTTCTCTGGACCCTCTCCAATTTCTCCACATCTTTCTTGAAATGCAGTGCCCAGAACTGGACACAATACTCCAGTTGAGGCCTAACCAGCGCAGAGTAGAGCGGAAGAATGACTTCTCGTGTCTTGCTCACAACACACCTGTTAATGCAGCCCAGAATCAAGTTTGCTTTTTTTGCAACAGCATCACACTGTTGACTCATATTTAGCTTGTGGTCCACTATAACCCCTAGATCCCTTTCTGCCGTACTCCTTCCTAGACAGTCTCCTCCCATTCTGTATGGGTCTTGGGCTTTTCCTTTCTGAGGCCCCCCCCACCCGCCCCTCTATTAAAAACTCCACGGCCCACCTGTGCCACAACCGGTTTTCTGCAAATAAACGCCAGGGCCAGCGTTATGGGGTAGGCAGCCGGGCCATTGCCTGGTGTTGGGACTGAGCCCCCGGGGCTTTGGCTTTCTGCCCTGCACCCCAGTGGATCTAATGTCAGCCGTGCTTGGTGAACCCCCTGACACCTGCTCACAGCCCCACAGTGGGCCCCAGACCCCGGGTTGAGACCCACTGCTCTGGGGCCGCTGTGGGAACCGGACACTGCACTAGGTGGACCTTTGGTCTGCCCCAGTTTGGCCGTTCTTATAAGCCCTGCACACTCCCTGGGGGTTCAGTCACCCCGGCCCTGGCATCGCACTGCCACTGGGGCCTGCTGCCCAGGGCGCCTCGCTCAGGCGCCTGCATTCCTTTCCAGCAGGAGGCAGAGACGGTGACAAAGGAGGGGGCAGCTGAGGACCGGCGCAAGCAAGAGCAGTGCCAGCTGCTGGCGGTGGAGGACGGGGCCCGGGCCTAGTGGCAGAGGTGAGGGGCGTGTGGCGTCGCCCGGCCCAGCAGGGGGAATGGGGCACACGGGGGAATCCGCTGGGTTGGTGGGTCTCTGACTGTCCAGCCCAGCCTGGCTGGGAGCTGCTCAACCCAGTGCAGGTTCCAGCCAGGCAACGGGGACCCTGTCCTTCCCCCCTTTCTCTGGGCAGGGCCCATTCCCCACCCACACCAGGGCTCCGAGTTGCTCAGTGCCGCCACCTGGCAGGGCCCCATTCCCCGCCCACACCAGGGCTCCAAGTCACTTGGTGCCGCCGCCTGGCAGGGCCCCATTCCCCGCCCACACCAGGGCTCCAAGTCGCTTGGTGCCGCCGCCTGGCAGGGCCCCATTCCCCGCCCACACCAGGGCTCCGAGTTGCTCAGTGCTGCCACCTGGCAGGGCCCCATTCCCCGCCCACACCAGGGCCCCATTCCCTGCCCACACCAGGGCTCCAAGTCGCTTGGTGCTGCCACCTGGCAGGGCCCCATTCCCCGCCCACACCAGGGCCCCATTCCCCGCCCACACCAGGGCTCCGAGTTGCTCAGTGCCACCACCTGGCAGGGCCCCATTCCCCGCCCACACCAGGGCCCCATTCCCTGCCCACACCAGGGCTCCGAGTTGCTCAGTGCCGCCACCTGGCAGGGCCCCATTCCCCGCCCACACCAGGGCTCCAAGTCACTCGGTGCCGCCACCTGGCAGGGCCCCATTCCCTGCCCACACCAGGGCCCCATTCCCTGCCCACACCAGGGCTCCAAGTCGCTTGGTGCTGCCACCTGGCAGGGCCCCATTCCCCGCCCACACCAGGGCTCCGAGTTGCTCAGTGCCGCCACCTGGCAGGGCCCCATTCCCCGCCCACACCAGGGCTCTGAGTCACTCGGTGCCACCACCTGCCAGGACCCCATTCCCCGCCCACACCAGGGCCCCAAGTCACTCGGTGCCGCCACCTGCCAGGACCCCATTCCCCGCCCACACCAGGGCCCCATTCCCCACCCACACCAGGGCTCCAAGTCACTCGGTGCCGCCACCTGCCAGGACCCCATTCCCCGCCCACACCAGGGCCCCATTCCCTACCCACACCAGGGCTCCAAGTCGCTTGGTGCTGCCACCTGGCAGGGCCCCATTCCCCGCCCACACCAGGGCTCCGAGTCACTCGGTGCCGCCACCTGGCAGGGCCCCATTCCACGCCCACACCAGGGCTCCAAGTCACTCGGTGCCGCCACCTGCCAGGACCCCATTCCCCGCCCACACCAGGGCCCCATTCCCCGCCCACACCAGGGCTCCAAGTCACTTGGTGCCGCCGCCTGGCAGGGCCCCATTCCCTGCCCACACCAGGGCTCCAAGTCGCTTGGTGCCGCCACCTGGCAGGGCCCCATTCCCCGCCCACACCAGGGCTCCGAGTCACTCGGTGCCACCACCTGCCAGGACCCCATTCCCCGCCCACACCAGGGCCCCATTCCCCGCCCACACCAGGGCTCCAAGTCACTTGGTGCTGCCACCTGGCAGGGCCTCGCGATTCAGGGGTCTGCAGACACCACAGCCGGACGGTTTCTTTCTCTTGCAGATGCTGCTCCAGGAACCCCCGGGTCACATCAGCCGGGAGGGCGGGTGAAGCGCCCGTCATGCTGATGCTGTGCCATGGGAGAGGCAGGATGCAGGGCCAGGAGGGAGGGGGCAGCTGCCCCACCCTGCAGACTTTTCCTTGCGGAGCAGGCTCCATTGTGCTGTGGCAGGGTCCTGCTGGTATCAGGGCTCTCCCCCTCGTGCCGTGAGCGTGCCAGTTCTCCCGGGGGTCTGCCCACCAGGCCGTGCTGAGTTCCCAGCCCCATAGGGCCATGGGGGAAGGGATCCTGCCAGAGACGCCAGCGGGGAGGGGGAGAAGCAGCCTGAGCAGGGACATCTGGACAGCCAGTGACCTTGCTGCAGGTGGGACTGGCCCTTCTCAGCTCCCACCCTCCGGCTCTTCCCCTCAGCCTCATTCCACACCTGCCCCTTAGCTCGCCCCTCACACTCACACGCCCAGCGTGGCAGGAACTGGCCCTCACCTCGGCACACTGTGGGTGTGCTAGGCCCCAGGCCCCACCAACTCTGCAGTGCCGGGACAGCCTGCGGCTCTGGGGCTCTACTGCGCCTAGCACGGGGCCGGAGCTTGGCTGGCCCTAAGGCACCATCCGAATAAACGGTTAATAAACCCTCAGTGCTTTGGGACCTGGTTCCCGAGCGACTCCCCGAGCCTGGGTGAGCCAGCGGCAAGCGAGAGCGCCGCTGGGTACTGCCCTGGGCACTAGCCAGACTCAGCAACGCCGGCTGTCCTCCGCGGGGGGAGGGGGGGGCGGCTGGAGAGGGGGGCTGAGCGGTAACGGGAAGCAGGTTGTAACAGGTCAGTATAGCAGGAGAGGAGTCTGGCAGTGGGTGGGGAATGTTGAAGGGGAGGAACCTGCCGTTGGATGGGGCATTAAAGAAAGGGGAGGAGCCTGGCACTGGGTGGGGCATTAAAGAAAGGGGAGGAGCCTGGTAATGGGTGGGGGCACTGAAGAAAGGGGAGGAGCCTGGCACTGGGTGGGGCATTAAAGAAAGGAGAGGAGCCTGGTAATGGGTGGGGGCACTGAAGAAAGGGGAGGAGCCTGGCAGTGGGTGGGGCATTAAAGAAAGGGGAGGAGCCTGGCACTGGGTGGGGCATTAAAGAAAGGGGAGGAGCCTGGCAGTGGGTGGGACATTGAAGAAAGGGGAGGAGCCTGGCAGTGGGTGGGGCATTGAAGAAAGGGGAGGGGCCTGGCAATGGGTGGGGCACTGAAGAAAGGGGAGGAGCCTGGCACTGGGTGGGGCACTGAAGAAAGGGGAGGGGCCTGGCAATGCGTGGGGCACTGAAGAAAGGGGAGGAGCCTGGCAATGGGTGGGGCACTGAAGAAAGGGGAGAAGCCTGCCGTTGGATGGGGCATTGAAGAAAGGGGAGGAGCCTGGCAATGGGTGGGGGCACTGAAGAAAGGGGAGGAGCCTGGCAATGGGTGGGGCGCTGAAGAAAGGGGAGGAGCCTGGCAGTGGGTGGGGCACTGAAGAAAGGGGAGGAGCCTGGCAGTGGGTGGGGCACCGAATAAAGGGGAGGAGCCTGGCACTGGGTGGGGCATTGAATAAAGGGGAGGAGCCTGGCAATGGGTGGGGCACTGATGAAAGGGGAGGAGCCTGGCACTGGGTGGGGCACTGAAGAAAGGGGAGGAGCCTGGCAGTGGGTGGGGCATTGAAGAAAGGGGAGGAGCCTGGCAGTGGGTGGGGCACTGAAGAAAGGGGAGGAGCCTGGCAATGGGTGGGGCATTGAAGAAAGGGGAGGCGCCTGGCAGTGGGTGGGGCACTGAAGAAAGGGGAGGAGCCTGGCACTGGGTGGGGCACTGAAGAAAGGGGAGGAGCCTGGCACTGGGTGGGGCACTGAAGAAAGGGGAGGAGCCTGGCAATGGGTGGGGCACTGACGAAAGGGGAGGAGCCTGGCAATGGGTGGGGCACTGAAGAAAGGGGAGGAGCCTGGCACTGGGTGGGGCATTGAAGAAAGGGGAGGAGCCTGACACTGGGTGGGGCACTGAAGAAAGGGGAGGGGCCTGGCACTAGGTGGGGCACTGAAGAAAGGGGAGGAGCCTGGCAATGGGTGGGGCACTGAAGAAAGGGGAGGAGCCTGGCAATGGGTGGGGCACTGAAGAAAGGGGAGGAGCCTGGCAATGGGTGGGGCACTGACGAAAGGGGAGGAGCCTGGCAATGGGGCCGTGGCGGGGGAAGGACTCTGTCTCTGGGGCCAGCCCCTGTTGCTCACCAGCTCGCTCGGTCCTGCCATCGCTCCGGTGCTCGCTGTTCCGGGGGTGTCTGTGGGGTGCTGGACACTCTGCTGCTCCCCCTGCACATGCCTCCCCCAGGCAGCGGAAGGGCCCAGCCTCCCCCACCCCTGCACCCCTGAGCGGCTGCGGCCCCGCAGGGAGCGGTCTGGACGGCAGGGCTCCTGTGCTCGGCTTGGTTGCGCTGAGCCTGGCCTGAGCCCTGTTGGGTGCCGGGCTGCCTCATGGTGCCAGGGGAGGCAATGGGACGCTGCCACCCCCGGGGGAAGCGCAGGACCCGCAGGCAGGGCCGACACGGATCCAGGACCACGGCTGGGGTTCCAGAGCCTGCTTTAATGGGGAGCAGCGACGGGGGGGGGGGGGCGGGCCCCACTCTGCCCTGGCGCCCTGCCCCAGGCACGCTCACTGGAAGGAGAAGCTGCTGCTCGGCAGCCCCCCGGACCACTGACCGATGAACTTGAGCACATCTTGGCACACGGGGCTATGGGACGTCTGCAAGAGAGAAGAGGCGGAGCTGGGCACGGGCTGCGGGGAGCCAGCCAGGCTTAGGGCGGGTTGTGAGGCTGAACTCAGCTCCCGGGGCTTTCAGCGCATCCCCCACTCCACTCCGGGCTGCCTGGGCAATGCGAGCCCAGCCCCTGAGCATGGGCATGACCAGGCAGCAGCTGGGCCCAGCCCCCACATACGTCCCGGCCCCACGGGGAGCCCCTGAGCCTGTCCCCTGGAGCGGAGTGGGGCACAGCCCTGGTCCCTGGGGCCAGGCCTGGGCAAGGGGAAAGGGGGGAACCCAGCAGGATAACACACATGGGTGCTGGGTGACACTGGGGGATGTTCGCCCGTGGGGGGCTGGGCCAGGCTGAGACCCCCCCCGTGGGAGGGCTGAACCCAGCCGCCTCTTCCCCTGCTGGGCCCAGCCAGGTCCTCTCCAGGGGAGCCAATGCCCCTGGAGCCTCTGCCCTTTGGTGCAGCTGAGAGGTGCTGGGCAGGGAGGTGCGGGTGGATGGCTCCCCCCCCCCCCATTCTTCCTCCCAGTGGGCACAGGCCTGTGAGTGAGCCAGAGCCTCTGCCTTGTCTTGCCCCCCAACCTGCGCTCAGCTCTGAGCCCCTCCCACGAAAACAGGCCCTGCCCCTCCCCCCACCTGTGCTCAACGCTGAGCCCCTCCCATGAAGACAGGCCCCTCCCCACACCTGCGCTCAGCTCTGAGCCCCTCCCATGAAGACAGGCCCCTCCCCACACCTGCGCTCAGCTCTGAGCCCCTCCCATGAAGACAGGCCCCTCCCCCCACCTGTGCTCGACGCTGAGCCCCTCCCACAAAGACAGGCTCCTCCCTGCACCTGCGCTCAGCTCTGAGCCCCTCCCATGCAGACAGGCCCCTCCCCACACCTGTGCTCAGCTCTGAGCCCCTCCCATGAAGACAGGCCCCCTCCCCACACCTACGCTCAGCTCTAAGACCCTCCCATGAAGACAGGCCCCTCCCCACACCTACGCTCAGCTCTGAGCCCCTCCCACGAAGACAGGCCCCTCCCCGCACCTACGCTCAGCTCTGAGCCCCTCCCCCGAAGACAGGCCCTGCCCCCTCTCACCTTGACGGCCATCAGGAACTTGTTCCATGTGTCTTTGTTGGCTTCTTTCCCAGGCCGCTTGAACTCGACCTTGTTCCTCAGCACGGGGTAGCCTGGCCACAAACAGATGCCGGTGAGCGGGGCCGAGCCCAGCGCCGCCCAACCCCCAGCCCCCCCAGGTCCAGTGGCGGATTTACCATGGAGCCACCGGGTCTAGTGGCCCCGGGCCCACGCTCCGAAGGGGCCCCGGCCCGGCCTCTTCTCTGCTGCTCTGCCCCGGGGATCTGTCCTGCTGTTGCACAGCAGCAAAGCTCCCCCTCCCCCGCCTCTTCCCCCAGCGTGTTGTGCATTCGCCCCTCCTCCTCTCACTCTCTCTCCCTGCTCCCGATCAGCTGTTTGCCGGGGAGGGAGCAGCAGCCGCCGCCCCCTGGACCCCGGGCAGGGCGATTCCCTGCCGCAGCTGTTTCTCCCAAAGGAAACATGAACACTGAGACCCAGACGGAGGTATGGATTATGCCATCTTTAGACTCAAATCTGAATTAGTCCCAAAATAGTTATTGTAACAGCAGGAGCGGCGCCAGCTTTTTTGCTGCCCTAGGTGGCGGCGGCGGGAGAGGCTGCCGCCGAAGTGCCGCTGAGGACCCCGGCGGCCGAAGAAGCTGCCGTCGAGGACCCCCGGTGGTGGGAGAGGCTGTTGCCGAAGTGCCACCGGCCGAAGAAGCAGCCACCGAATGCCGCCGAGGACCCGGCAGCCGCCGAGGGACCTGAAATGCCGCCCCCACAAATCCTAGCTCCCTAGGCGACGACCTAGGATCACCTAATGGTAGCACCAGCCCTGTGTAAGAGTAGAGTATGAGGGCAAGATTGTCACTGTCTGTGCCAGTGCAGGGATATAAGGGGGCACAAGGTGCCCCTTACTTCCCTGTGTGGCCTACCTGTATTGCAGATGAGAGAATGGGAGTGGGGCAGAGAGCAGCCTCCAGGAGGCCGAGTCACAATAACATCCCTGCACTACTTTTGAACAATGCAACTACATGCTGCCCCTTACTCAGGCCAGATTGATAACTGCTGACAATCTCGCCATTACTGACTAGCAGTTACTGAAATGAAAACATCGTAATTAGTTGTGACACTTTGAAAAAGAAAACGTTTACTCTAAGCTTTATAAAAATCACAAATACATCTAAGCATTTTCTTCATAATATTCCTTTTATTTATAAGAACATAAGAATGGCCGTACTGGGTCAGACCAAAGGTCCATCCAGCCCAGTATCCTGTCCACCGACAGTGGCCAATGCCAGGTGCCCTGGAGTGGGTGGACCTAACAGGTAATGATCAAGTGATCTCTCTCCTGCCATCCATCACCCCCCTCTGACAAACAGAGGCTAAGGACACCATTCCTTACCCATCCTGGTTAATAGCCATTAATGGACTTCATCTCCATTAATTTATCCAGTTCTCTTTTAAACCTTGTTATAGTTCTAGCCTTCACAGCCTCCTCAGGCAAGGAGTTCCACAGGTTGACTGTATGCTGTGTGAAGAACTTCCTTTTATTTATTTTAAACCTGCTGCCCACTAATTTCATTGGGTGGCCCCTAGTTCTTCTATTATGGGAACAAGTAAATAACTTTTCCTTATTCACTTCCTCCACACCACTCATAATTTTATATATCTCTATCATATCCCCCCTTAGTCTCCTCTTTTCCAAGCTAAAAAGTCCTAGCCTCTTTAATCTCTCCTCATATGGGACCCGTTCCAAACCCCTAATCATTTTAGTTGCCCTTCTCTGAACCTTTTCTAATGCCAGTATATCCTTTTTGAGATGAGGAGACCACAATTGTACGCAGTATTCAAGATGTGGGCGCACCATGGATTTGTATAAGGGCAATAAGATATTCTCTGTCTTATTCTCTATCCATTTTTTAATTATTCCTAACATCCTGTTTGCTTTTTTGACTGCCGCTGCACACTGCATGGATGTCTTCAGAGAACTATCCATGATGACTCCAAGATCTTTTTCCTGATTAGTTGTAGCTAAATTAGCCCCCATCATATTGTATGTATAGTTGGGGTTATTTTTTCCAATGTGCATTACTTTACATTTATCCACATTAAATTTCATTTGCCATTTTATTGCCCAATTAGTTTTGTGAGATCTTTTTGTAGTTCTTCACAGTCTGCTTTGGTCTTAACTATCTTGAGCAGTTTAGTATCATCTGCAAACTTTGCCACCTCACTGTTTACCCCTTCTTCCAAATCATTTATGAATAAGTTGAATAGGATTGGTCCTAGGACTGACCCTTGGGGAACGCCACTAGTTACCCCTCTCCATTCTGAAAATTTACCATTTATTCCTACCCTTTGTTCCCTGTCTTTTAACTAGTTCTCAATCCATGAAAGGATCTTCCCTCTTATCCCATGGCAACTTAATTTACATAAGAGCCTTTGGTGAGGCACCTTGTCAAAGGCTTTCTGGAAATCTAAGTACACTATGTCCACTGGATCGCCCTTGTCCACGTGTTTGTTGACCCCTTCAAAGAACTCTAATAGATTAGTAAGGCGTGATTTCCCTTTACAGAAACCATGTTGACTTTTGCCCAACAATTTATGTTGTTCTATAATATAACATATGGAGATATACCTATCTCATAGAACTGGAAGGACCATTGAGTCCAGTTCCCTGCCTTCACTAGCAGGACCAAGTATTGTGCCTGATAGATTTTTTGCCCCAGATCCTTAAATGCCCCCTCAAGGGCTGAACTCACAACGATGGGTTTAGCAGGCCAATGCTCAAACCACTGAGCTATTTCTCACCTCCATCTATTATGGTGTCTTTGAAAAGTGTCCATGCAGCTTGCGGGGATTTCACTCTAATCACTTTACCTTTTAATTTCTATTTAACTAACCCCCTCATTTTTGCATAGTTGCCCTTTCTGTCCTATTATCTATCCCTTTCTTAATGATTCCCAACATCCTGTTCACTTTTCTGCCTGCCACTGCACGTTGAGGGGATGTTTTCAGAGAACTATCCACAATGACTCCAAGATCCCTTTCCCTGAGTGGTAACAGATAATTTAAACCCCATCATTTTATATGTAGAGTTGGGATTATGCTTTCCAATAATCGCCCCCCCTGCCAATCCTGCCCCCATGGGTCCCAAACCTCTCCCCATCCTGCCCCCCCGCCAAGCCGGCCTTCCCCCGAGGTTGCAAATCTCCCCCCCCCCCCCACTGCCAGTCTGCCTGCGCAGGTCCGAATCTTGCCCCCTACTCCCCAGGTCCTGATCCTGCCTCCTCTGTGCCAAACGTCCCCCCCCCCCGCCCCCGCCAATGTGCCGCCCCCAGATCTCATTCCTGCCCCTTGGGTCCCAATCCTGCCCCCATTCCCGAGGGGCTGAGGGCCCAGGGACTCACCGGTGAGCAGGCAAGGCAGGGAGCGCACGCCCGTGCTGGCGGCCACCAGCGAAGCCTCGTATGTGTCCCGCTCGTCTCGGGGCAGAACCTGCTCCAGCCGCTGGTCCATGGACATGGTGAGCACCCAGTCCCTGATCTCCTCCCGTGTCGCCTCCTGCCACACAGCACAGAGCACGGCTGACTCCGGGCACCGCCCTGTGAGCCGGCCTGGCCCCGAGACCAGGGCGGGGCGAGGGTCAGGCCCCCAGACCCTGAACCCCCACTGACAGAGGGGGCCCTGGTCACTTGCGTCCCCTGCCCGGTGCTGAGAGCTGTGGGGGTGGGTGGGGAGAGCTGGTCACTCACCCCACGCTCACCTGGTCCTGAGAGCTGGGGCCTGATCCCTTGCTCCCCTGACCCCCCAGTCCTGAGAGCTGGGAGCCTGTCCCCTTGACCCCCTAGCCCTCTGGTCCTGAGACCTGGGGGCCTGGTCCCTCCCTCCCCCCACTCACCTGGCCCTGAGACCTGGGGCCCTGGTTCCTTGCGCCATCCCCTATTGCTGAGAGCCGGGGGCCTGGTCCCTCGCTTCCTCCTGAGAGTCGGGGGCCTGATCCCTCGCTTCCTCCTGAGAGCCGGGGGCCTGATCCCTCACTTCCTCCTGAGAGCCGGGGGCCTGGTCCCTCGTTCCCTCCTGAGAGCCCGGGGCCTGGTCCCTCGCTTCCTTCTGAGAGCCCGGGGCCTGATCCCTCACTTCCTCCTGAGAGCCGGGGGCCTGATCCCTCGCTTCCTCCTGAGAGCCGGGGGCCTGGTCCCTCGTTCCCTCCTGAGAGCCCGGGGCCTGGTCCCTCGTTCCCTCCTGAGAGCCCGGGGCCTGGTCCCTCGCTTCCTCCTGAGAGCCGGGGGCCTGGTCCCTCGTTCCCTCCTGAGAGCCGGGGGCCTGATCCCTCACTTCCTCCTGAGAGCCGGGGGCCTGATCCCTCGCACTCCCCACCCCCTGTTGCTGAGTCAGGTCCCTCATATCCCTGCTTGTTGCTGAGAGCTGGGCCCTGTGCTGCCTCACTCCCTGCCTATCCTGGGGCTGAGGGAAGCGACGGGTTGGGGGGGGGAACACGGATGACACTCACAGCCACGTGCTGATGCGCCGGGAGCGGCACCTCGAAGGGGATGTCTGTGTTCTGGAAGTCGGCGTGGTCCAGGGCGTCGAGCGTGCCCTCTTCGATGGCCTGGGGGGCAGAGGGAGAGTGCTGCAGGGGGGCCAGCATCCTGCGGTGCCAGCCCAGGCAGCACAAACCTCCCGCCCCAGCAATGGCCCCAGCAGGGTCCCAGGAGACGCGTTTGCCAATCCTAGCAGACACACCCACGGCTCACATTAGCCCTGACCTTGCCGTCAGCTGCTCTTCTGCCCGGTGAGCCAGGCCCCACCCTGAGGGACCTACATTCTGTTCCCAGGGCACATCCTGGCATTTAGCTCAGTTCATATGAGCCCAGCACACTGCCGAGTGGGTGAGGGAATGGCTTGTATTGGATCAACTTCTGCTGACCAGCAATGCACGCTTCGGCGCTGACACCTGAGACCCGAGGAAGAGTTCTGTGCAGGGCTCTCTTGGTCCAATACAAGCTATGCCCTCCCCCAGCTTGTCTGTCTCATACCCTGGGGCCGACCCGGCTACAACAGCTCTGGGTCCAGCTTGCCATGGGAGCCAGGTCGCTCAGTGGAACCCACGTGACCCCACCGTGATTTACCGAGTTTTCTGTACGCTGTAAAATTCATCACCCGTGACTTTTATATTTTCTCCCAGCCGCTCGATGAAGATATTGAGTAACATGGAGCTAAGAGCAGCTCCCGGGCAGCACCCCATCAGAAACCCCCCCACCCCCATTGGATGACAACTGCCCACTTACTTTTTGACATCCACTAGCTAGCCGCTGTTCAATCCATTTAATATGGGCGCTGCTGATTTGGCATCGTGTTAATTTCCGTATGGCCTGTCGAGCAGGACTAAGCCGCAGCCCTGACAGGAGTTTAGCAGCCAGGCTTATGAGAAGAAGTTTCTCTTATGAGACCTATTTTCCGTAAAGCTGCTGTCTTTCACTTCTCAATGGAGTGCGTCCCAGCCAACAGGACAGCGACTAACACCCTTGGCCAGGGACCAGGGTGCCGGGGAACTGGGTCCCTCAACGGGCCCCTGCTGCTAAGGAGTACAGGGTTAGAATGGGAACAGGCAGAGGGTCTCTATTCCAGCAGCTGCTGCTGCGGTTTGGAACCTGTCACCCTCCTTGCCAGCTGCTCTGGGGTCTCTGCTGTGTGCCGGACCAACAGGAGGGCAAGGAAAGGGCAGAGCCGGGCGCTTTCCTTCCTGGCTCTTGTACGGGCAGCAGCCGAGGTGTCAGGAAATGAGCACAGCTTCCTTCCCTCGGTCAGAGCCACCTCCAGGCCAGACATCGTGGCCCTTCTGCCTGGAAGTCTCTTGGGCGAGGGGCCGGCCCATGCTGCTCTGGACGTGCAGCCAGGGCTCTGCTCCTACAAGCTGCGGTTTCACTCTGTGCCATTTCCAACGTGCTGCATTCAGCCAGATGCACATTAGCACAGGGCACGCCCCCCCCGGGGGTCCTCGAGGCAGGGCTGGGACAGTCTCTGTCCTTCCATAGGCAGCTCCCCTGCAGCCCCCAACTCAGAACAGCCTGCCCCCCCAGAGCTGGCGCGGGGAGTAAGCAGCCTGAGCAATTGCTTCGGGCCCCGAGCCCCCATCCCTGCTTAGGGCCCCCAGTGGCTGGCACCAGCACAGCTCCCCACCCCGTGCTGCCTTTACCCTCGTCCCGATGCGCTACTCACGTCTGTGAGGTCCAGGAATCGGTTCAGGAAGATGAATGCCATGTTCTCCCAGCCGACCGCCTAGTGCAGAGCAAGCAAGAGTGAGGGTGAGCGATGGGACGCGGATGCTGCCCATCCACACAGGCTCTGGGGAGCCCCGGCCACGTCCCACCCACCGGCGATGTGGGGAAATGCTCTCTGGGCGAAGAGCAGTAACCTTCAGCAGGAGAACGGGGGGCACCGTCCTGCACTGCGTCTTGCTGAGCAGCCAGGATTCAGGGGCAACGAAGGCTTGCGGGGGGTGAATCTGCAGGTTCAGAGAAAACAGCGGCACCCCCAGCTCGCACAGCCCCAAGGCCCATCACAGCCCCAGCTACGTCAGAGGCAGGTGTGAGACCGTAAGACCCCCAAGCAGTGGATGTGTGATAACCTGCCCCCATGAGGGTCTCATCCTGGGCGCTCATACTTCGAGCTCAGATTATTTATTTGTGGGCTTGTCGAGTGTGCAGCCAGCGGGGGCATGAATGTACCATGCACTAGCCTGCCCTGTGCTCCCGGGCCCCTTCACCGGTTCCCAGCAGGCTCTGAGCTACTCCTGTTGTGGAGCAGACGGCAGCACACTAGCAGGGTGCCAGGAACAGTCAGCACATGGCGGGCTAGAGCCCAGCTTGCTGTGCACGAACTGCATCTAGACAAGCCCTGTATGAGCGCAGCGCCTGGCAGCACTGGTCATGGGCCAGGCCCCCACGGCACTGTACAGACGCAGAATTAAAAGAGTCTATACCACAAAGCACTGACACGCCGAGCTTAACCCCTGAAACAGGTTAAACATTCCTGCCACCATTCTTTTTCTAGCATTAACGCTGGTAATGCTGGATATTCTTATAATCCAGATAAACGCCCAGTCCCTTTCGGAACCTCGCTAAGTCCTTGGGCTCAACAACTTCATGTGGAGATGAGTTCCACAGGCTAATAATGCATGGTGCAAAAAGTATTCCCTTGTATTGGGTTTGAATTTCCCCCATTTGAATTTCATTTAATGCACCCTTGTTCTTGGGTTATGAGACAAGAAGAGCAGAAGTGCCCAGTCTCCCTTCCAACCATTATTTAGGTGCTTCTGTTGCATCCCCTTATTCATCTCTTAAGGGAACAGTCCCAATCGTTTTGCTCTCTTCTCTGAACCCCTTGTTCTGCAATAGCCTCTGAGATGCAGGACCCAGCACACAGTACCCACAGGAGGCCATGCTACTGATCTATATGAAGGCACTAGGGACTCTCCATATCACCACCATCCTGCTGCACATGGCGTTTGCTTTTGGGATCCCCATGCATGCTGAGCTGAGCTCACTGCGCTGACCCGGCAATGCCCAGAGCCCTCTCCTGAGCTGCGGCAGGTCACCTCGAGCCCTTTCCTACATGCAGTGCTGTGCAGGGGGCTCTTCCCCAGCGCCAGCAGCAGGAGCCTGCAGTGACACGCTATTGCTCTGGGACAAACGGGCTCTGTGCCCAGCAAACCTGGAGCCAGGTCACGCTGCAGGCCCTGCAGCCAGGCACCTCAGTGCCCACTGGGACTCCCCACCCTGCCCAGGGACACAGAACAGCACCCTGTGCTGGGTAAGCTGGGGAGCAGGAACACAGTCCCCCACCCTGGAGACCAGTCTGGCACCTGCCAGCACTTCCAGGCATGACCGAGTCCTTTGCTGTCGCATGGCCCTTGGGCAGAGGCAGAGTCTGGGTTCCAGGGCTGGCTGCTGAGCCTTTCCCCATCCCTCTCTACTGGCTGCTTCAATGAACCGTGAAGAGGTGTGGTGAGCTCGGACTCCCCCTCGGACGGCAGGTCCTGCTGGGAGACCTACCGACGTCAAGTATGTTGCGAACAACTACAGCTCCTGCTGGCCCTGGAACCAGGCCCACACCGACGCCAGCTCTCCTGCTAGCTAAGGACAAAGAGCAGCAATGCCCAGGTTAAACGGGAGACACCATCGAAGACGGAATCCCAGATAAAACGAAGCTGGCATCTCAATCCCGCAGGGATAGAAAATGGCAAGTTTCAATAAAATCTCCACCTTGCTGTTAGTCGTTTAGCCAGGGAGGGAATTGTCCCTCTCCCCTCTGTCTAGTTATAAAGCCCCCCCAATCTGACACGGGTACAAATCAAGGCCCCGTAAGGAACTCAGAGCTTGCTGAAGCTCGCAAGAAGCTGCCGAACATGGAAACGCTACCACACACTCAGACCAGGCACATGGGCAAACTCTCCCAGGGTTAGCAGGACTGAGAATGGCGGGACGTCATTGCAGACCCTGTGTTCTTTAACAGAAGTAACTGAATGTTTCCTTGCTGAGTCTGCACCTGTGACAGTGGGACTATTTTGTAATATTATGAGTCTTGTTTGTGCCTGTTTCCCCTACATGCTGCATTGTTACCCAGCGGGTGGAAAAGGGCCGTTTGCTTCAGGGCAGGCAAAGAGACAGCGGGTGGGTGTCACCCAGCTGTCTGGGCCTCAGTCTCCATCTCGGTGGAGCAGCTGAGGAGACTGGTGAATCCAATCGCCAGGACCTGGCACAGAGCGACCAAGGACCCAGAAGGGGGCTGCAGGCTCAGAGGACCAGTCTCAGGAGGCGGTGAGACTGTGTGGCTCACCCTGGGGGAAGAGTGAGACCCCGGGGGGGTCTGGCCCACTGAAGGGCTCCTCCCAGGGACTGTTCCCAGGCTGAGACATAGCCCTGACCCTGTGAGTCCGTGACAGCGCTCTCCCTCAAGGAATTTTCCCTTTGTAAATCCAAGGACATTGGTCTTAGAGACCTTCAGAGAAAGCGTTCCTTTCAAATCAAACACCAGAAATAGCACAGCCCCATTCCTGACTGCCTTCAGACAAGTGCCCCCTCATTCGTTGGAGGATCACGTAAAGTGTCATAACCTTAGCAGAGATACGAAAGCTGATGAGTGGTGATTTCACTGCTTTATGGTATAACTGCTTGCCCTCAATGCTGGTCTTTGGCCAGGGTTTGTAGGACACTGGTGTGGTCAGTATGTGCCTAGAACATCTGCTATCTGAACGAAAGCCACAAACCTGTTCATTACATACCTCCATGGTTCTGGGTGACTTAATAAACTTGTTGATTGGCTAAGAGTAACCAAGCACCTGATTTGAGAAATAATATCCCAGGTCAAAGCTGATCAGTGAGGAACCCAGCACTAACCGTACTGAGCTAGGCTCCCTGGACTCAATAACGAAGGGTTTTCCACAACAGTTCTATTGGTTAAATTTCAGCTGTAAAATCTGACTTGCAAATCCACAAATTTCACCTTCTCTGCTTCCACTTCCCTTGGGCCCTCACCGGCTCACCCTGCTTGGCTGCTGTGCAGTGGTGGCCACCTTCCGCCCCAGGGATTCGGGTCTGGGGAAAGAGCCACTGCTGCAGCCCTGGCTCGGGGTGATCATGTCTGAAGCCAAGAGCTGGCCCAGGAGACCCGGGGTTCATCAATGCAGCATTTTAAAGGCCACAGCAGCAAGTCTCAGAGCCCACGACTTGGGCTCGCAGGCTTTGCACTACAGAGCTAAAAATAGCTGCTGTGATGAAGTGGGTTTTTCCCCCTTGTTATGTTGTACATGAGCTGATGTGAATCTTACTGTTTTGCATGAATACTGTGTGTGGCTCAGTTTCCCTGTGTGCTGCACCGATGTCTAAGGTGGGGGGAATAAGGGTGTGTGACTTTGGCTGAGACCCTCGGGCAGGTGAGGCGGCTCCAGCTGCCTGCGCGTAAGCGATGGACTAGGTGCCCTTCGTAATCTGAGACCCAGAAGGGGCAGGTGACACTTTGCCCAGGAAGCAAGATAAAGACCCTAGGAGGGGCAACAGGCCTTTCAGAGGCTGGGCCACTGGAAGCCAGTCAGTCTCCTGTTTGGGACTTGGAGAGGGGAGAGTCCAAGGCACCAGGCCCTGGATCCCCACAAGATGGACTTTACTGAATGGTCCTGCTTTCTGCGCTAACAAGCTCTGTTTTGAGCTATGTTCCTGTCGACTAATAAACCTTCTGTTTTACACGCTGGCTGAGAGTCACGGTTGAGTGCAAAGCTGGGGGGCAGGGCCCCTCTGGCTTTCCCAGGGGTCCCATCCAGGTGGACCTGCTGTGGGAAGCGCACAGTGAGAACAGGGGTGCTGAATGCTCTGAGGTCAGACCCAGAAAGGCCATAGCTGAAAAGGCTTCTTGCCCTGGTGATAGTGGGAGGGGAGGCATGCTACACCAGAGACCTGTCTGGCTTCCTATAGAGCAGTTCCAGAGCACTGGGCCTGTGTCTCTGTGACAACTGTGTGTATGTTATGGCTCGGGCTGGAACTCAGGTTCAGAAGCCCAACCCCACCCCAGGCTTCAGAGCCCAGGCCCGTATGTCTCCACAGCTGTTTTTAGCGCTGTACCATGAGCCCCGCAAGCCTGAGTGTAGACCCAGGTTCCCAGACTCATTGTTGCAGGTTTTGGAAGAGTGTTGACGTACCATTTGTCTCCCTAGGGCTGCCATACATGAGTGGGAACATAAGAATGGCCAGACTGGGTCAGACCAAAGGGCCATCTAGCCCAGTGTCCTTTCGACAGCGGCCAATGCCAGGTGCCTCAGGGGGAATGAACAGAACAGGGAATCATCAAGTGATCCATCCCGTCACCCATTCCCAGCTTCTGGTAAACAGAGGCTAGTGGCACCATCCCTGCCCATCCTGGCTAATAGCTATTGATGGACCTGTCCTCCATGGATGTATCTAGTTCTTTTTTGAACCTTGTTATAGTCCTAGCCTTCACAACTGTCACGGAGTGTGGGGGAGTCAGGCCCTGCACCCCTCTTCCCGGGATTCAATGTGACTCTCAGCCAGCCAGTAGAACAGAAGGTTTATTAGGGATGCCAGGAAACAGCCCAAACAGAGCTTGTAAGTATGACCAGGACACCTCAGTCGGGCCCTTCTTGGGGGCAGGGAGCTTAGACCCCAGCCTTGGGGCTCCCTGCGTTTCACCACCCAGCTCCAAACTGAAACCAACCAGACAAACCCTCCAGCAGGCTCTTCCCCTCCCCCGGGGCCCCTCCTCTAGCCTGTGTCCATTCTCCCAGCCAAAGGTGTCACCTCCCCACCCTCCTCCTGGCTCATGTTACAGCCCCAGGTAGTCTCCCATTCCCAATGCAGCCTGTTCCAGGGAACCTCCCCCGCAAGCCTCCCAGGTCAAATCCACCTCGCTCCCTACTCCGTCACAACAACATCCTCTGGCAAGGAGTTCCACAGGTTGATAGTGCGTTGTGTGGAAAAAAAACCTTCCTTTTGTTTGTTTTAAACCTGCTGCCTAGTAATTTCATTTGGTGACCCTGGTTCATGTGTTACGTGAAGGAGGAAATAACACTTCCTTATTCAATTTCTCCACACCAGTCATGTTTTAAAGACCTCTATCATATGCTCCCTTAGTCATCTCTTTTCCAAGCTGAACGGTCCCAGTCTTCTCATATCGAAGCTGTTTCATCCCCCAAATCATTTTTGTTGCCCATTTCTGTACTTTTCCAGTTCCAATGTATTTCTGAGATGCGGCGACTACATCTGCACGCAGTATTCCAGGTGTGGGCGTCCCATGGATTTATATAGGGGCAATATGATATTTTACGTCTTATTATCGATCCCTTTCTTAATGGTTCCCAAAATTCTGTTCGTGTTTTTGACTGCCGCTGCACATGGAGTGGATGTTTTCAGAGAACTATCCAAGACTCCAAGATCTCTCTCGAGTGGTAACAGTTAATTCAGACCCCATCATTGTATAGGTAGAGTTGGGATGATGTTTTCCAAATGTGCATCACTTCGCATTGATCTACACTGAATCTCATCTGCTGTTGTGTTGCCCAGTCACCCAGTTTTGTGAGATCCCAGCAGGGGCGTATTTTGGGTGTGTGTGCGCGAGCCCACGTGTCTCTCACCACCGCTCAGGTCTGGTGAACACAGCGAGTGCGGGGCGTTCTTCTCCACTGCCCCGGTGGGTCATGCACTGACTGTGCAGTGAGGGGAGGACAGAAGGCTCGTGTTCAACGCCCCCCCGGTACTGGAGTGCGCCAGCTGGGGCCACCGGGGCAGGCAGAGCGTGAGACGCAGCCTGTGGCTGGCATCGTGATAACACCGACAGTCCCAAGCCCCATCACACCCTCCCTGCACAATCTGTCGAGTGGGGGGGAGGGGGAAGAGAGAAGCCGGAGGGTCGATCGCAGAGGAGGTGGTGAGGCAGAGGAGGTCCAGGCTGGGGACTGGTTGAGGTAATTTAGGACCCCAGGTGGCATAGGAGGGCAGCTTCCCTGGGACAGATCCTCCCGGTTTGCCCCATCAGGGGTGGGGTCAAGGGGTGCAATGAGGGGGGAATCGTTGACTCGCAGGGCCCCATGCCCATCCCTTGCTCCCAAACCCTCCCACCCAACCCAATTTGAGGAAACCCACTCCCCTGCCAGGCCCATCACCCTCTCCTCATGCCCCCATGGGATAGGTGCTCATGAAGAACCCCCGGAGGAGGGGCATTTGCAGCCACATTTGCCGAGGGGCTGGTGGAGGGTGGGGGCAGGAGCCCACGATGCAGGATGGAGGGAGGGAAAGCTGAAAGAGAAGGCCCCACTCCCGCATGACAGAGAGAGAGCCCATGGGAGCCAGGTGACCAGGCCCTCCTGCCCCTGGTTCCTGCCTCCTGCATCTCAGATTGCCTCTTACCTTGGCTGCCGTGCCAGCTTCATAAAAGGCCTTGTCTGCGGGGAGGAGCTCAGTGTGGCGCAGAAGGGAGACGGAGAGCTTGGCCGCCACGACATCCTGTGGGCAAAGATACCTTTAGAGCCACCCGGAGCCAACATGTATGACAGACAGTGACCCGGTCTGGATCCCCAGCGCCCAGTGTCTGCGCCCAGTGTCTGAGCCCCGGAGAGCCCGGCCCTCCCTCTGCCCCATCCGTATCCCCAGCACCCAGTGTCGGAGCCCCAGAGAACCCGGTCCTCCCTCTGCCCCATCCGTATCCCCAGCACCCAGTGACTGAGCCCCGGACAGCCCGGGCCTCCCTCTGCCCCATCCGTATCCCCAGCACCCAGTGAAAGCCCCGGAGAGCCCGGCCCTCCCTCTGCCCCATCTGTATCCCCAGCACCCAGTGTCAGCCCCGGAGAGCCCGGCCCTCCCTCTGCCCCGTCCGTATCCCCAGCGCCCAGTGTCTGAGCCCCGGACAGCCCGGCCCTCCCTCTGCCCCATCTGTATCCCCAGCGCCTAGTGTCTGAGCCCCGGAGAGCCCGGCCCTCCCTCTGCCCGATCTGTATCCCCAACGCCCAGTGTCTAAGCCCCGGACAGCCCGGCCCTCCCTCTGCCGCATCTGTATCCCCAGCACCCAGTGTCTGAACCCCGGACAGCCCGGCCCTCCCTCTGCCCCATCTGTATGCCCAGCGCCCAGTGTCTGAGCCCCGGACAGCCCGGCCCTCCCTCTGCCCCATCTGTATCCCCAGCGCCTAGTGTCTGAGCCCCGGAGAGGCCGGCCCTCCCTCTGCCCCATCCGTATCCTCGGCACCCAGTGTCAACCCCAGAGAGCCCGGCCCTCCCTCTGCCCCATCTGTATCCCCAGTACCCAGTGTCTGAGCCCCGGACAGCCCGGCCCTCCCTCTGCCCCATCTATATCCCCAGCGCCTAGTGTCTGAGCCCCGGAGAGCCCGGCCCTCCCTCTGCCCCATGTGTATCCACAGCAACCAGTGTCATCCGCAGAGAGCCCGGCCCTCCCTCTGTCCCATCTGTATCCCCAGCGCCTAGTGTCTGAGCCCCGGAGAGCCCGGCCCTCCCTCTGCCCGATCCGTATCCCCAGCACCCAGTGTCAGCCCCGGAGAGCTCGGCCCTCCCTCTGCCCCATCCGTATCCCCAGCACCCAGTGTCTGAGTCCGGGAAGCCCGGCCCTCCCTCTGCCCAATCCGTATCCCCAGCACCCAGTGTCAGCCCTGGAGAGCCGGGCCCACCCTCTGCCCCATCCGTATCCCCAGCACCCAGTGTCAGCCCCAGAGAGCCCGGCCCTCCCTCTGCCCCATCCGTATCCCCAGCAGCCAGTGTCTGAGCCCCGGAGAGCCCGGCCCTCCCTCTGCCCCGTCCGTATCCCCAGAACCCAGTGTCAGCCCCGGAGAGCCCGGCCCTCCCTCTGCCCCATCTGTATCCCCAGCGCCCAGTGTCTGAGCCCCGGAGAGCCTGGCCCACCCTTCCCCCACATCTGTATCCCCAGCACCCAGTGTCTGAGCCCCGCAGAGACAGGCCCTCCCTCTGCCTCATCCGTATCCCCAGCACCCAGTGTCTGAGCCCCGGAGAGCCCGGCCCTCCCTCTGCCCCATCCGGACCCCCAGCACCCAGTGTCAGCCCCGGAGAGCCCGGCCCTCCCTCTGCCCCATCTGTATCCCAAGCAACCAGTGCCATCCGCAGAGAGCCCGGCCCTCCCTCTGCCCCGTCTGTATCCCCAGGGCATAGTGTCTGAGCCCGGGAGAGCCCGGCCCTCCCTCTGCCCCATCCGTATCCCCAGCGCCCAGTGTCTGAGTCCCGGAGAGCCCGGACCTCCCTCTGCCCCATCCGTATCCCCAGAACCCAGTGTCAGCCCTGGAGAGCCTGGCCCACCCTCTGCCCCACCCGTATCCCCAGCACCCAGTGTCTGAGCCCCGGAGAGCCCGGCCCTCCCTCTGCCCCATCCGTATCCCCAGGACCCAGTGTCTGAGCCCCGGAGGGCCCAGCCCTCCCTCTGCCCCGTCTGTATCCCCAGCACCCAGTGTCAGCCCCGGAGAGCCTGGCCCTCCCTGTGCCCCGTCCGTATCCCCAGCACCCAGTGTCAGCCCCGGAGAGCCCGGCCCTCCCTCTGCCCCATCTGTATCCCCAGCGCCCAGTGTCTGAGCCCCGGACAGCCCGGCCCTCCCTCTACCCCATCTGTATACCCAGCACCCAGTGTCTGAGCCCCGGAGAGCCCGGCCCTCCCTCTGCCCCATCTGTATACCCAGCACCCAGTGTCTGAGCCCCGGAGAGCCCGGCCCTCCCTCTGCCCCATCTGTATCCCCAGTGCCCAGTGTAAGCCCCGGAGAGCCCGGCCCTCCCTCTGCCCCATCTGTATACCCAGCACCCAGTGTCTGAGCCCCGGAGAGCCTGGCCCTCCCTGTGCCCCGTCCGTATCCCCAGCACCCAGTGTCAGCCCCGGAGAGCCCGGCCCTCCCTCTGCCCCATCTGTATCCCCAGCGCCCAGTGTCTGAGCCCCGGACAGCCCGGCCCTCCCTCTACCCCATCTGTATACCCAGCACCCAGTGTCTGAGCCCCGGAGAGCCCGGCCCTCCCTCTGCCCCATCTGTATACCCAGCACCCAGTGTCTGAGCCCCGGAGAGCCCGGCCCTCCCTCTGCCCCATCTGTATCCCCAGTGCCCAGTGTAAGCCCCGGAGAGCCTGGCCAACCCACTGCCCCATCTGTATCCCCAGCACCCAGTGTCAGCCCCGGAGAGCCCGGCCCTTCCTCTGCCCCATCTGTATCCCCAGCACCCAGTGTCTGAGCCCCGGAGAGCCCGGCCCTCCCTCTGCCCCATCCGTATCCCCAGCACCCAGTGTGAGCCCCGGAGAGCCCGGCCCTCCCTCTGCCCCATCTGTATCCCAGGCGCCCAGTGTCAGCCCCAGAGAGCCCGGCCCTCCCTCTGCCCCATCCGTATCCCCAGCGCCCAGTGTCTGAGCCCCAGACAGCCCGGCTCTCCCTCTGCCCCATCTGTATCCCCAGCGCCTAGTGTCTGAGCCACGCAGAGCCCGGCCCTCCCTCTGCCCCATCTGTATCCCCAGCACCCAGTGTCAGGGGGCTGGAGCACATGACTTATGAGTAGAGGCTGAGGGAACTGGGATTGTGTAGCCTGCAGAAGAGAAGAATGAGGGGGGATTTGATAGCTGCTTTCAACTACCTAAAAGGGGGTCCCAAAGAGGATGGATATAGACTGTTCTCAGTGGTAGAAGATGACAGAACAAGGAGTAATGGTCTCAAGTTGCAGAGGGGGAGGTTTAGGTTGGATATTAGGAAAAACTTTTTCACTAGTAGGGTGGTGAAGCACTGGAACGGGTTACCTAGGGAGGTGGTGGAATCTCCTTCCTTTAGAGGTTTTTAAGGTCAGGCTTGACAAAGCCCTGGCTGGGATGATCTAATTGGGGTTGGTCCTGCTTTGAGCAGGGGGTTGGACTAGATGACCTCCTGAGGTCCCTTCCAACCCTGATATTCTATGATTCTATGATCCGCAGAGAGCCCGGCCCTCCCTCTGCCCCATCTGTATCCCCAGCGCCTATAGTCTGAGCCCCGGAGAGCCCGGCCCTCCCTCTGCCCCATCCGTATCCCCAGAGGCCAGTGTCTGAGCCCCGGAGAGCCGGCCCTCCCTCTGCCCCATCCGTATCCCCAGCACCCAGTGTCATCCCCGGAGAGCCCGGCCCTTCCTCTGCCCCATCTGTATCCCCAGCACCCAGTGTCAGCCCCAGAGAGCCCAGCCCTCCCTCTGCCCCGTCCGTATCCCCAGCGCCCAGTGTCTGAGCCCCGGACAGCCCGGCCCTCCCTCTGCCCCATCTGTATCCCCAGCGCCTAGTGTCTGAGCCCCGGAGAGCCCGGCCCTCCCTCTGCCCGATCTGTATCCCCAAGGCCCAGTGTCTGAGCCCCGGAGAGCCCGGCCCTCCCTCTGCCCGATCCGTATCCCCAGCACCCAGTGTCAGCCCCGGAGAACTCGGCCCTCCCTCTGCCCCATCCGTATCCCCAGCACCCAGTGTCAGCCCTGGAGAGCCTGGCCCACCCTCCGCCCCATCCGTATCCCCAGCACCCAGTGTCTGAGCCCCGGAGAGCCCGGCCCTCCCTCTGCCCCATCCGTATCCCCAGCACCCAGTGTCAGCCCCAGAGAGCCCGGCCCTTCCTCTGCCCCATCCGTATCCCCAGCAGCTAGTGTCTGAGCCCCGGAGAGCCCGGCCCTCCCTCTGCCCCGTCCGTATCCCCAGAACCCAGTGTCAGCCCCGGAGAGCCTGGCCCTCCCTCTCCCCATCCGTATCCCCAGCACCCAGTGTCAAAGCCCCGGAGAGCCTGGCCCACCCTTCCCCCACATCTGTATCCCCAGCACCCAGTGTCTGAGCCCCGCAGAGACTGGCTCTCCCTCTGCCCCATCCGTATCCCCAGCAGCCAGTGTCTGAGCCCCGGAGAGCCCGGCCCTCCCTCTGCCCCATCTGTATACCCAGCACCCAGTGTCTGAGCCCCGGAGAGCCCGGCCCTCCCTCTGCCCCATCTGTATCACCAGCGCCCAGTGTCTGAACCCCGGACAGTCCGGCCCTCCCTCTGCCCCATCTGTATCCCCAGCACCCAGTGTCAGCCCCGGAGAGCCCGGCCCTCCCTCTGCCCCATCTGTATCCCCAGCACCCAGTGTCTGAGCCCCAGAGAGCCCGGCCCTCCCAGTGCCCCATCTGCATCCCCAGAACCCAGTGTCTGAGCCCCGGAGAGCCCGGCCCTCCCTCTGCCCCATCTGTATCCCCAGCGCCCAGTGTCTGAGCCCCGGACAGCCCGGCCCTCCCTCTGCCCCATCCGTATCCCCAGCAGCTAGTGTCTGAGCCCCGGAGAGCCCGGCCCTCCCTCTGCCCCGTCCGTATCCCCAGAACCCAGTGTCAGCCCCGGAGAGCCTGGCCCTCCCTCTCCCCATCCGTATCCCCAGCACCCAGTGTCTGAGCCCCGGAGAGCCTGGCCCACCCTTCCCCCACATCTGTATCCCCAGCACCCAGTGTCTGAGCCCCGCAGAGACTGGCCCTCCCTCTGCCCCATCCGTATCCCCAGCAGCCAGTGTCTGAGCCCCGGAGAGCCTGGCCCTCCCTCTGCCCCATCCGGATATCCAGCACCCAGTGTCAGCCCCGGAGAGCCCGGCCGTCCCTCTGCCCCATCTGCATCCCCAGAACCCAGTGTCTGAGCCCCGGAGAGCCCGGCCCTCCCTCTGCCCCATCTGTATCCCCAGCGCCCAGTGTCTGAGCCCCGGACAGCCCGGCCCTCCCTCTGCCCCATCCGTATCCCCAGCAGCTAGTGTCTGAGCCCCGGAGAGCCCGGCCCTCCCTCTGCCCCGTCCGTATCCCCAGAACCCAGTGTCAGCCCCGGAGAGCCTGGCCCTCCCTCTCCCCATCCGTATCCCCAGCACCCAGTGTCTGAGCCCCGGAGAGCCTGGCCCACCCTTCCCCCACATCTGTATCCCCAGCACCCAGTGTCTGAGCCCCGCAGAGACTGGCCCTCCCTCTGCCCCATCCGTATCCCCAGCAGCCAGTGTCTGAGCCCCGGAGAGCCTGGCCCTCCCTCTGCCCCATCCGGATATCCAGCACCCAGTGTCAGCCCCGGAGAGCCCGGCAGTCCCTCTGCCCCATCTGTATCCCCAGGACCCAGTGTCTGAGCCCCGGACAGCCCGGGCCTCCCTCTGCCCCATCTGTATCCCCAGCGCCCAGTCTCTGAGCCCCGGACAGGCCGGCCCTCCCTCTGCCCCATCTGTATCCCCAGCGCCTAGTTTCTGAGCCCCGGAGAGCCCGGCCCTCCCTCTGCCCCATCTGTATCCCCAGCGCCTAGTGTCTGAGCTCCGGAGAACCCGGCCCTGCCTCTGCCCGATCCATATCCCCAGCACCCAGTGTCAGCCCTGGAGAGCCCGGCCCACCCTCTGCCCCATCCGTATCCCCAGCACCCAGTGTCAGCCCCGGAGAGCTCGGCCCTCCCTCTGCCCCATCCGTATGCCCAGCAGCCAGTGTCTGAGCCCCGGAGAGCCCGGCCCTCCCTCTGCCCCATCCGTATCCCCAGCGCCCACCCCGGAGAGCCCAGCCCTCCCTCTGCCCCGTCCGTATCCCCAGCGCCCAGTGTCTGAGCCCCGGACAGCCCGACCCTCCCTCTGCCCCATCCGTATCCCCAGCGCCTAGTGTCTGAGCCCCGGAGAGCCCGGCCCTCCCTCTGCCCCGTCTGTATCCCGAAGGCCCAGTGTCTGAGCCCCGGAGAGCCCGGCCCTCCCTCTGTCCCATCTGTATCCCCAGCGCCTAGTGTCTGAGCCCCGGAGAGCCCGGCCCTCCCTCTGCCTGATCCGTATCCCCAGCACCCAGTGTCAGCCCTGGAGAGCCCGGCCCTCCCTCTGCCCCATTCGTATCCCCAGCACCCAGTGTCAGCCCCGGAGAGCTCGGCCCTCCCTCTGCCCCATCCGTATCCCCAGCAGCCAGTGTCTGAGCCCCGGAGAGCCCGGCCCTCCCTCTGCCCCATCCGTATCCCCAGCACCCAGGGTCAGCGCCAGAGAGCCCAGCCCTCCCTCTGCCCCATCCGTATCCCCAGCAGCCAATGTCTGAGCCCCGGAGAGCCCGGCCCTCCCTCTGCCCCATCCGTATTCCCAGCACCCAGTGTCTGAGCCCCCGAAGAGCCTGGCCCACTCTTCCCCCACATCTGTATCCACAGCACCCAGTGTCTGAGCCCCGGAGAGACTGGCCCTCCCTCTGCCACATCCGTATTCCCAGCACGCAGTGTCAGCCCTGGAGAACCCGGTCCTCCCTCTGCCCCATCCGTATCCCCAGCACCCAGTGTCTGAGTCCCGGAGAGCCCGGCCCTCCCTCTGCCCCGTCCGGATCCCCAGGACCCAGTGTCTGAGACCCCGAGAGCCCGGCTCTCCCTCTGCCCCGTCTGTATCCCCAGCACCCAGTGTCTGAGCCCCGGACAGCCCGGCCCTCCCTCTGCCCCAACTATATCCCCAGCACCCATTGTCAGCCCTGGAGAGCCCGGCACTCCCTCTGCCCCATCCATATCCCCAGCACCCAGTGTCTGAGCCCCGGAGAGCCTTGCCCTCCCTCTGCCCCATTCGTATCTCCAGCGCCCAGTGTCAGTCCCGGAGAGCCTGGCCCACCCTCTGCCCCATCCATATCCTCAGCACCCAGTGTCTGAGCCCCGGAGAGCCCGGCCCTCCCTCTGCCCCATCTGTATCCCCAGCGCCCAGTGTCTGAGCCCGGGAGAGCCTAGCCCTCTCTCTGCCCCATCCGTATCCCCAGCACCCAGTGTCTGAGCCCCGGAGAGCCTGGCCCTCCCTCTGCCCCGTCCGGATCCCCAGCACCCAACGTCAGCCCCGGAGAGCCTGGCCCTCCCTCTGCCCCATCCGTATCCCCAGCACCCAGTGTCTGAGCCCCGGAGAGCCCGGCCCTCCCTCTGCCCCGTCTGTATCCCCAGCGCCTAGTGTCTGAGCCCCGGACATCCCGGACCTCCCTCTGCCCCATCTGTATCCCCAGCGCCTAGTGTCTGAGCCCCAGAGAGCCCGGCCCTCCCTCTGCCCCATCCGTATCCCCAGCACCCAGTGTCGGAGCCCCGGAGAGCCCGGCCCTCCCTATACCCTATCCGTATCCCCAGCACACAGTGTCTGAGCCGCCGGAGAGCCCGGCCCTCCCTCTGCCCCATCCGTATCCCCAGCACCCATTGACTGAGCCCCGGAGAGCCCGGCCCTCCCTCTGCGCCATCCGTATCCCCAGCAACCAGTGCATGAGCCCTGGAGAGCCCGGCCCTCCCTCTGCCCCATCCGTATCCACAGCACCCAGTGTCAGCCGCGGAGAGCCTGGCCCTTCCTCTGCCCCATCCGTATCCCCAGCATCCAGTGTCAGCTGCGGAGAGCAAGGCCCTCCCTCTGCCCCATCTGTATCCCCAGTACCCAGTGTCAGCTGCGGAGAGCCTGGCCCGTCCTCTGCCCCATCCGTATCCCCAGCACCCAGTGTCAGCCCCGGAGAGCCCGGCCCACCCTGTGCCCTGTCTGTATCCCCAGCACCCAGTGTCTGAGCCCCGGAGAGCCCGGCCCTCCCTCTGCCCCGTCTGTATCCCCAGCGCCCAGTGTCAGCCGCGGAGAGCCCGGCCATCCCTCTGCCCCATCTGTATCCCCAGCGCACAGTGTCAGCCGCAGAGAGCCTGGCCCGCTGTCTCTCCATCTATGGCTGGTTACCAAGGTTCTGTCAGGCTGAGGGTATGGAAGTGTGCACGAGGCCTGTGAAGGGGGCAGTAAGGGGACCCTCCCCGAAGGCCAGATTCCTAGCATGCTGCTAGGGCTTCTCGCGTGCACTGGCTCGCAGCGTAGGACGCTGTGCTCTCATGGCAGGGATCCCCCGTGCCGCCCAGCTCGGATGGGCCCGGTCCACCATTCCTACGTTCCGAGAATCATGGAATTCCCACATTCCCCCGAGCAGCGCCCTCTGCAATGGCTGAATGCACCGGAGAGGGCCCCAACCAGGTGTTTTGTCTCCAGGGCCCCCCACCCACCGATCCCAGGGATGGAGGCCGAGCGAAGGGCACGGCAGACCTTACCAGCTGCTTCACACTCTGTGCAGCGCAACGGGTGGCGTAGTAGTGCGCTATCAGCAGCATGGTCTCAAACTCCTCGTGCGAGGGGGTGTTCGCTTCGCTTGACTTCACCAGGTTCTCACACTGCAGAGAGAGGGAGCGTGTGAGCAAGTGGGGCCCGTGGCAGCTAGGCCACAGAGCATGCAGGGCAGGGATGAGGGTGGGTGGGCGGGGAAGCAGTGGGTGCTAAGCAGCGCTGGGAGGGCTTAGAAGGGGCAGAGGGAGCTGAGATGCTGAGCAGTGTGGGGGCTGGCAGACAGAGGGAGCTGTGGGCGCCGAGCAGTGGGGGGCGGGGGGCTCTGTGTGTGCCGAGCAGTGGGGAGCGGGGGGCTCTGTGGGCGCCGAGCAGTGGGGGGTGGGGGGCTCTGTGGGCGCCGAGCAGTGGGGGGAAGAGGGCTCTGTGGGCGCCGAGCAGTGGGGGGAAGAGGGCTCTGTGGGCGCTGAGCAGTGGGGGCAGGGGGCTTTATGGGCGCTGAGCAATGGGGGGCAGGGGGCTCTGTGAGCACTGAGCAATGGGGGACAGGGGGCTCTGTGGGCGCCGAGCAGTGGGGGGCTGTGACGGAATGGGAGTGTTCTTAATGTTTCTATGCCTCAGTTTCCCCAATGTATGGGTTAAGTCTCTAGGTGGTGGGATAAAGGGTGTAATCGCAGAGCCCTAGAGGGCCAGTGTGATGACAGAGAATGGCCGACACTCTGTCTCCTGGCAACTGATGGTCTGGGCCCCTCCCCTGCAAAGGTGAGAGCTGAAGGTGTTTGAACAAAGGAATCAGGTGACCTCCTGGCCCGGGAAGGAGACAAAGGGAGAGGAGGGGCTGGACAGTTTCAGTTTGCAGCCGGCTAAGGAAGAAGGGGGGAGGTGCAGATAGGGTCTGGCCTCCCTGCCCCCCCGTTTGGAGCTGTGGGGTGAAATGCAGGGAGCCCCCGGGCTGGGGTCTAAGCTCCCTGCCCCCCGGAAGGGCCCGACTGAGGGGTCCTGTTTGTACTGACAAGCTCTGTTTGGACTGTGTTCCTGGCATCTCTAATAAACCTTCTGTTCTACTGGCTGGCTGAGACTCCCAGTGAATCCAAGGAAGAGGGGTGCAGGCGCGGACTCCCCTACACTCCGTGACAGGGGCAGGGGGCTCTGTGGGTGCCGAGCATTGAGGGTAGGGGGCTCTGTGTGTGCCGAGCAGTGGGGGGCAGGGGGATCTGTGGGCTCTGAGCAGTGAGGGGGAAGAGGGCTCTGTGGGCGCCGAGCAGTGGGGGGCGGGAGGCTCTGTGGGCACCGAGCAGTGGGGGGCAGGGGGCTCTGTGTGTGCCGAGCAGTGGGGGGAAAGAGGGCTCTGTGGACGCCGAGCAGTGGGGGGCGGGGGGCTCTGTGGGCGCCGAGCAGTGGGGGGCAGGGGGCTCTGTGGGCGCCGAGCAGTGGGGGGCAGGGGGCTCTGAGAAGTGGGGGACAGGGGGCTCTGTGTGTGCCGAGCAGTGGGGGGCAGGGGGCTCTGAGTGTGCCGAGCAGTGGGGGCCGGGGGGCTCTGTGTGTGCCGAGCAGTGGGGGCTGGGGGGCTCTGTGGGTCCCGAGCAGTGGGGGCCGGGGGGCTCTGTGGGTCCCGAGCAGCGCCGGGGTGGGAGGCTGGAGGGCAGAGATCTGAGCTCCCCTGCGGGTAGGGGGCAGGGATCTCGCCAGCAGGGGCAGCGCGGTCGCCCTCACCAGGTTGAAGAGGACGTCACGCAGGTCGGCCCAGCTGGGATAGGCCTCAGCGCTGTTCATGCCGGGCGCGTTCACCATCTCCACAAAGAGACGCTTGTAGATGTTGAAATTCTGCATGAGAGGGGAAGTCACATATCCTGGGCACTGGGTGGGAGCTGAGGGGAGCCCCCGTCTCCTCTGCCGCCTGAGGGAACACAGACGGGGGGTCCCAGCAGCTCCACACGCGCACGGTATCCTGCAACGACGTGTCCAGCCAATATGCAGCGAGCAGTGGCCCCAGAACTGTCCCCTGGCAACGCAGGCTCCTCCCCAGGCCTCTCCCTACAGTCCAGAGTCTCCCAGGAAAGAACAAGACAAAGTGGCACCTGGCAGGACCTTGGACGGCCCCCGAACGCAGCACACATATGGGCTGGACCCTCAGCCTCCTCCTCATCACCTCTGCACAGGAGGCAGAGGGAGCGGGAAGTGGCCACAGACTCAGCACGGAGGAGCACCTGTGGGTGCAGAGCTGGGTCCTACACCACCTTCCCTAGAGATGTGGCCCGGAGCGGGAGTGGCCTGGCCAGAGCACAAGGCCCCAGCCTGGGGGCCGGGGCTGGAGAGGATCCCGGTGCTGCACTGAACGACTCCTTTACCTGCAGGTTGGCAGGAGCTCCGTGCTGGACATATAGGCTCAGCGCTTTGTCATAGCTGCCTTCCCGGATGAGGTGGGTTGCGTACAGAGCGACGTACTTGTGCAGGACCTTATAATTCTGGAGAGGGAGCGAGAGAGGACGCAATGGCTGGGCCAGGCTTTAGATCCAGACCCTCTGTAGAACTCGCTCACCGCCTCGTGATTTACCCCTCCACCCATCTGGGTGCCACCTTGGCATTTTACCCGCAGTGATTTGATATTTTCTGTCAGGCCACAGCTAGCTACAGAACAGCACTGGACAGAGAACAGAGCCCTTCTAAACCCCACTAGAAACACCGCCTTAGACAAAGATTTCCTATTCAGCCACTTCCCGCTATCTACCATGTCAACTGCTTTCGCTCCATTTCCGATGGCCTGCAATGATTTTGTATAATGCTAAGTGTAGGACTAAGTCAAATACCGTACAGGGTACGTCTACGTTGGAACAAAAGACCCGCAGCATGGCCAGGCTGGCCCGAGTCAGCTGACTTAGGCTTGTGGGGTTCACGCTGAGAGACTAAAAACTGCTGTGTAGATGTTGCAGGGCCCCAGAACCCAGGCTCCAGCCCAAGCCCGAGTGTCTACACAGCACTTTAACCCCGCTACAGCCCGTGTCAGCTGACCTGGGCCAGGCATCGGCATTTAACTACTATTTAGACATAGAATCATCGAAGTGTAGGAGTGAAAGGGACTTCAACAGGGCATCTAGTCCAGTCCCCTGCACTCAAGGCAGGACTATGTAATAACCAGACCATGCCTGACGGGTTTGTCTAACCTGTTCTTAAAAACCTCCAATGATGGAGATTCCACAACCTCCCTAGGCAATTTATTCCAGTGTTTAACCACCCTGACAGTTAGCAATTTTTTTCCTAATCTCCAACCTAAACCTCCCTTGCTGCAATTTAAGCCCATTGCTTCTTGTCCTGTCCTCAGAGGTTAAGAAGAACAATTTTTCTCCCTCCTCGTAACAACCTTTTATGTACTTGAAAACTGTTATGTCCCATCTCAGTCTTCTCTTCTGCAGGATAAACAAACCCAATTTTTTCAATCTTCCCTCATAGGACATGCTTATTAGACCTTTAATTATTTTTGTTGCCCTTCTCTGGACTTTCTCCAATTTGTCCACATCCTTCCTGAAATGTGATGCCCAGAACTGGACACAATACTCCAGTTGAGGCCGTATCAGCCGGAGTAGAGCGGAAGAATTACTTCTCATGTCTTGCTTATAACACTCCTGCTAATACATCCCAGAATGATGTGCATGTTTTTGCAACAGTGTTACACTGTTGACTCATATTTAGTTTGTGTCCACTATGACCCCCAGATCCCAGAGCAGGTTGGACAAACACCTGCCAGGGATGGTCTAGATAATACTTAGTCCTGCCTTGAGTGCAGGGGACTGGACTAGAGACCTCTCGAGGTCCCTTCCAGTTCTATGATTCTGTGATCACAATGGTCCCTTTTAGCCTTAAAAATCAATGAATCCATGAACAAGATATAGAACAATACGCAGAATATTCCAATGCCTTTATATGAATCAACAGTGCAGGCTCATCCAGACACGGCAGTGCTGGTCCACCCATCTCAAAGGATGTCACAGAGCGCAAGGGGGTTATAACAGAGTGACAGGAATGATCAAGGGCCTGGAACATGTCTGCCACGCAGAGAGACTGAAAGGGTTGGGACTGTTACCTTAGAGAGGAGATGATACAAGTGTCTATGGAGAGCTGGGGCACAGCACGGGGGGGTGTGGGTGTGTGTGGGTGTGTAAATCTAAAGTGCCGTAGCCCGTCACGCCCTAACTGGCTGCATGGACCCTGCTAACACACATCACGGCTCGGTCTGCACTTGGAGCTGGGAGCTACCCGCATTAGCCCTCATCCAGGGCACTAAACAGCCATGTAGCTCCCGTAGCATGGGCAGCAGCCAGCAGTGGGAGGCTTAGCTGCCCTGAGTTACAAACCAGCCTGGGGAGCATACTCAGGACAGCTCGCCTGTGCTGACAGTTGCCAGTCTCCACTCCTGTTGTCAGCAGGCTAGCTCCACCAGAGCCGGCATGGTGTGCCTGCACTCCCAGCTCCAAGTGCAGGTGTAGCCTATCCACAGTGCGCATGGATCTAGAACAGCAGATCAAAGCACACGACAGAGTCCTGAGTGCACGTGGCAGGGTTCCCCTCCCACTCTGAACTCTGGGGTACAGATGTGGGGACCCGCATGAATGACCCCCTAAGCTTATTTCTAGCAGCTTAGGTTAAAAACTTCCCCAAGGCACAAATTCCTTTCCTTGTCCTTGGACAGTATTGCTGTCACCACCAAGTGATTTAAACAAACGTTCAGGGAGAAGCCACTTGGAGTCCTATCTCCCCCAAAATATCCCCCCAAGCCCCTTCACCCCCTTTCCTGAGGAGGCTTGAAAATAATATATGAACCAATTGGTTACCAAGTGAGCACAGATCAACCCCCTGGGTTTTTAGGACACTGCAAATCAATCAGCTTCTTAGAAGAATAATTTTATTTTAAAAAAAGTAAAAGAATCACACCTGTAAAATCAGGATGGAAGGTAACTTTACAGGGCAAATAAAAAGATTTAAAACACAGAGGATTCCCCTCTAGGCTTAGCTTCAAAGTTACAAAAAACAGGAATTAAACTCCCTCTTAGCATAGGGAAAATTGGCAAGCTAAAACAAAAGATAATCTAACTGCTTTCCTTGCTTTACTTACAATTTTTGTAATCTTAGAGGCTCGTTTCAGGTATGGTTTTAGGAGATGGTTTTTCCTGCCCTGGTCCCTCTCTGTCCCAGAGAGAACACAACAAAGAGCACAAACAAAACCTCCCCCCTTCCCTCCGCCCATTTGAAGGTATCTTCTTTCCCCATTGGTCCTTCTGGTCAGGTGCCAACTAGGTTATTTGAGCCTCTTAACCCCTTACAGGTAAATGATTCTGTACCTCTGGCCAGAAGGGATTTTATATTACTGCATAGATAAAGGTTGTTACCCTTCCCTTTATATTTATGACAGCATGGTAGCAGGGTCCCAGCTTACTCCATGTAGACACCCCTAAGATGCTGCACGGTCCAGAGAAGGGAGACTGGGAGCATCTCGTCTCCCTACCTCTCAGCATGAGAATGAGGGGACATTCAATGCCATCAAAAGGGGGGAAATTCAGAACGGATACAAAGAAACACTTCTTTACACAATGCCTAATTAAGAGTGTGGAACTCACTGCCACAGGAAGTCAGTGAGGCTAGGACCGTAGCAAGGCTCCAGAGGGATCAGACATTCTCTGGCTCACAAGCACCCCAGAGCTGCCGTCACTAATGAGAACACACATTCTGACAGACGTTAAACCTCCTGCGTCAGGGCTTAGGCCAATCACGACCTGTTAGAGACCGGAATGAGATCAGGGTGGGGCTCTGATTGCCCCATGCCTGCTGCCGCCAGGCTCTGGCACGTCCTCGGGGGCTGTCTCAGGCTCGATTTAGTGAGGCAAACCCTATGTTCCCACCTGCCCCACTCCTCCCCCTTACTCGTGTTCTCGCCCCACAGAGCCTGGGCCCTGGCACTCGGCCTGGCCTGCGCAGCGGTGGCGGGGGCAGAGCTCCGAGCACAGTGCCCAGGGCTGGAGCTGTACCTGCTTGGCCGCGGTCTCCAGGCACTTCTCCCACTGCTCCCGCTCTGCATACATGTCCAGGGCAGCCATGACATCCACCCCCACGAGCTGCGGAACCGGAGAGAGACACAGCACCCTGAGAACGCATTGAGCAGGGCAGGGGCCCCCAGGCATGGGCGCCCAGCCCCCCACTGCTCCCCGGCATGGGCGCCCAGCCCCCCACTGCTCCCCAGCATGGGCACCCAGCCCCCCACTGCTCCCCAGCATGGGCGCCCAGCCCCCCACTGCTCCCGCTCTGCATACATGTCCAGGGCAGCCATGACATCCACCCCCATGAGCTGCGGAACCGGAGAGAGACACAGCACCCTGAGAACGCATTGAGCAGGGCAGGGGCCCCCAGGCATGGGCGCCCAGCCCCCCACTGCTCCCCGGCATGGGCGCCCAGCCCCCCACTGCTCCCCGGCACGGGCGCCCAGCCCCCCACTGCTCCCACTCTGCATACATGTCCAGGGCAGCCATGACATCCACCCCCACGAGCTGCGGAACCGGAGAGAGACACAGCACCCTGAGAACGCATTGAGCAGGGCAGGGGCCCCCAGGCATGGGCGCCCAGCCCCCCACTGCTCCCCGGCACGGGCGCCCAGCCCCCCACTGCTCCCCGGCACGGGCACCCAGCCCCCCACTGCTCCCCGGCACGGGCGCCCAGCCCCCCACTGCTCCCCGGCATGGGCGCCCAGCCCCCCACTGCTCCCGCTCTGCATACATGTCCAGGGCAGCCATGACATCCACCCCCACGAGCTGCGGAACCGGAGAGAGACACAGCACCCTGAGAACGCATTGAGCAGGGCAGGGGCCCCCAGGCATGGGCACCCAGCCCCCCACTGCTCCCCGGCATGGGCGCCCAGCCCCCCAGCACGGTTGCCCAGACCCAACAGCACCCCAGCACGGACACCCAGGCCCCACACCTGTCCCCGGCATGGGCACCCAGCCCCCCCACATCACACTGTTCCCCAGCACGGGCACCTAGCCCTCCGCTGCCCCTCAGCACGGGCACCCAGCCACACACGCATCACACTGCCCTGCACATTAGCACCCAGACCCCCACACAATGCACCACCCCCAGCACAGAACGATCCCGGCCCCTTACCCAGCCCATGGGAGAGCCCCTTGGGCACAGAAAGACCCTGTCCCCTTGCCTGCCCCATGGGAGGGCCCCTTGGGCACAGAACGACCCCGTCCCTTTGCCTGCCCCATGGGAGGGCCCCTTGGGCACAGAACGACCCCGTCCCCTTGCCTGACCCATGGGAGGGCCCCTTGGGCACAGAACGACCCCGTCCCCTCACCCAGCCCATGGGAGGGCCCCTTGGGCACAGAACGACCCCGTCCCCTTGCCTGACCCATGGGAGGGCCCCTTGGGCACAGAACGACCCCGTCCCCTCACCCAGCCCATGGGAGGGCCCCTTGGGCACAGAATGACCCTGTCCCCTTGCCTGCCCCATGGGAGGGCCCCTTGGGCACAGAATGACCCCGACCCCTTACCCAGCCCCATGGGAGGGCCCCTTGGGTACAGAATGACCCTGGCCCCCTGCCCAGCCCCATGGGAGGGCCCCTTGGGCACAGAACGACCCCGTCCCCTTGCCTGACCCATGGGAGGGCCCCTTGGGCACAGAACGACCCCGTCCCCTTGCCTGACCCATGGGAGGGCCCCTTGGGCACAGAATGACCCCGTCCCCTCACCCAGCCCATGGGAGGGCCCCTTGGGCACAGAATGACCCTGTCCCCTTGCCTGCCCCATGGGAGGGCCCCTTGGGCACAGAATGACCCCGTCCCCTCACCCAGCCCCATGGGAGGGCCCCTTGGGTACAGAATGACCCTGGCCCCCTGCCCAGCCCCAGACAAAAACATTCTTACCGAATCCACTTTGCCCTGATTCTTTAAATACTCCTTATAGCGCTGGTCCACGTACTCCTCCGACCTGCCGGGCGGAAGGAGACTTTGTTGGCAGCCAAACCAAGGGTGCCCTATGGCCACCATGGGGAGGTGCCCAGAGTGGAGCTCAGGGGACCAGCAGGGGTCCCACTGCAGCTGCGGTGACAGGGACAAGGAGCGACCCAGCTGGGGTGCGTCTGCCATGCTCCTGTGAGGAGCAGGACCCTGGAGGAGGAGCAGGTCCTTGTGGTACCTGGAGGTGAGGGCAGACAGACATCCCAGCCCGTGGCAGGAGGCTGCGAGGGGAGGGAGGAGGGATGGAGGCGCCTGGGAGGAAGCCGGTAGAAAACTGCGCACAGGGAGACAGGACCAAGAGCACTCTGGGTGGGAGGGGATGGAGACAGGCAAAAGGGGAGGAGAGGGTAGGACTGAAAGTGCCTTAAGGGCGGTAGGGGGAAATGGGGCTGAGGGTGATTGAGGGACAGTAAGGGGCGGGTGAGGGGAAAGAGGGGAACCAGCAGGGTGCAGTGGGGGGGGCGGTACAGGACAGAGGGGAAGCTGCAGGGGGCAGTCAGGGGGGAACAGGACGGAGGAGAACCTGCAGGGGGCAGTGTGGGGGGACAGTACAGAGGAGAACCTGCAGGGGGCAATGTGGGGGGACAGGACGGAGGGGAACCTGCAGGGGGCAGTGTGGGGGGACAGGACGGAGGGGAACCTGCAAGGAGCAGTGTGGGGGGACAGGACGGAGGAGAACCTGCAGGGGGCAGTGTGGGGGGACAGTACAGAGGAGAACCTGCAGGGGGCAGTGTGGGGGGACAGGACGGAGGGGAACCTGCAGGGGGCAGTGTGGGGGGACAGGACGGAGGGGAACCTGCAGGGAGCAGTGTGGGGGGACAGGACGGAGGAGAACCTGCAGGGGGCAGTGTGGGGGGACAGGACGGAGGGGAACCTGCAGGGAGCAGTGTGGGGGGACAGGACGGAGGGGAACCTGCAGGGGGCAGTGTGGGGGGACAGGACGGAGGAGAACCTGCAGGGGGCAGTGTGGGGGGACAGGACGGAGGAGAACCTGCAGGGGGCAGTGTGGGGGGACAGGACGGAGGAGAACCTGCAGGGGGCAGTGTGGGGGGACAGGACGGAGGGGAAGCTGCAGGGGGTAGTGTGGGGGGACAGGACGGAGGGGAAACTGCAGGGGGCAGTGTGGGGGGAACAGGATGGAGGGGAACCTGCAGGGGGCAGTGTGGGGGGACAGGATGGAGGGGAAGCTGCAGGGGGCAGTGAGGGGGGGACAGGACGGAGGGAAACCTGCAGGGGGCAGTGAGGGGGGGACAGGATGGAGGGGAAGCTGCAGTGAGGGGGGACAGGACGGAGGAGAACCTGCAGGGGGCAGTGTGGGGGGACAGGACGGAGGGGAACCTGCAGGGGGCAGTGAGGGGGGGACAGGACAGAGGAGAACCTGCAGGGGGCAATGTGGGGTGACAGGACGGAGGGGAAGCTGCAGTGTGGGGGGACAGGACGGAGGAGAACCTGCAGGGGGCAGTGAGGGGGGAACAGGACGGAGGGGAAGCTGCAGGAGGCAGTGAGGGAGGAACAGGACAGAGGAGAACCTGCAGGGGGCAGTGAGGGGGGGACAGGACAGAGGAGAACCTGCAGGGGGCAATGTGGGGTGACAGGACGGAGGGGAAGCTGCAGTGTGGGGGGACAGGACGGAGGAGAACCTGCAGGGGGCAGTGAGGGGGGAACAGGACGGAGGGAAACCTGCAGGGGGCAGTGAGGGGGGGACAGGATGGAGGGGAAGCTGCAGTGAGGGGGGACAGGACGGAGGAGAACCTGCAGGGGGCAGTGAGGGGGGGACAGGACAGAGGAGAACCTGCAGGGGGCAGTGAGGGGGGAACAGGACGGAGGGGAACCTGCAGGGGGCAATGTGGGGTGACAGGACGGAGGGGAAGCTGCAGGGAGCAGTGTGGGGGGACAGGATGGAGGGGAACCTGCAGGGGGCACTGAGAGGAGGACAGGACAGAGGAGAACCTGCAGGGGGCAGTGAGGGGGGGACAGGATGGAGGGGAAGCTGCAGGGCAGTTGGGGGACAGGACGGAGGGGAAGCTGCAGGGGGCAGTGAGGGGGGACAGGACGGAGGGGAAGCTGCAGGGGGCAGTGAGGGGGGACAGGACGGAGGAGAAGCTGCAGGGGGCACTGAGGGGAGGACAGGACAGAGGAGAACCTGCAGGGGGCAGTAAGGGGGGGATAGGACAGAGGAGAACCTGCAGGGGGCAGTGAGGGGGGGACCTGACGGAGGGGAAGCTGCAGGGGGCAGTGTGGGGGGAACAGGATGGAGGGGAAGCTGCAGGGGACAGTGAGGGGGGAACAGGACGGAGGGGAAGCTGCAGGGGGCAGTGTGGGGGGAACAGGACGGAGGGGAAGCTGCAGGGGGCAGTGTGGGGGGAACAGGACGGAGGGGAACCTGCAGGGGGCAATGTGGGGGGACAGGACGGAGGGGAACCTGTAGGGGGCAGTGTGGGGAGGACAGGACGGAGGGGAAACTGCAGGGGGCACTGAGGGAAGGACAGGCCAGAGGAGAACCTGCAGGGCAGTTGTGGGACAGGACGGAGGGGAACCTGCAGGGGGCAGTGTGGGGGGGAACAGGACGGAGGGGAACCTGCAGTGGGCAGTGTGGGGGGAACAGGACGGAGGGCAAGCTGCAGGGGGTACTGAGGGGAGGACAGGACAGAGGAGAACCCGCAGGGCAGTTGGGGGACAGGACGGAGGGAAACCTGCAGGGGGCAGTGTGGGGGGAACAGGACGGAGGGGAAGCTGCAGGGGGCAGTGTGGGGGGAACAGGACGGAGGGGAACCTGCAGGGGGCAGTGTGGGGGGAACAGGACGGAGGGGAAGCTGCAGGGGGTACTGAGGGGAGGACAGGACAGAGGAGAACCTGCAGGGGGCAGTGAGGGGGGGGACAGGACAGAGGAGAACCCGCAAGGCAATTGGGGGACAGGACGGAGGGGAAGCTGCAGGGGGCAGTGAGGGGGGGGACAGGACAGAGGAGAACCCGCAGGGCAGTTGGGGGACAGGACGGAGGGGAAGCTGCAGGGGGCAGTGTGGGGGGAACAGGACGGAGGGGAAGCTGCAGGGGGCAGTGTGGGGGGAACAGGACGGAGGAGAACCCGCAGGGCAGTTGGGGGACAGGACGGAGGGGAACCTGCAGGGGGCAGTGTGGGGGGAACAGGACGGAGGGGAACCTGCCGGGGGCAGTGTGGGGGGAACAGGACGGAGGGGAACCTGCAGGGGGCAGTGTGGGGGGACAGGACAGAGGAGAACCTGCAGGGCAGTTGGGGGAGAGGACGGAGGGGAACCTGCAGGGGGCAGTGTGGGGGGACAGGACAGAGGAGAACCTGCAGGGCAGTGTGGGGAGGACAGGACGGAGGGGAAGCTGCAGGGAGCAGTGTGGGGGGAACAGGATGGAGGGGAAGCTGCAGGGGGTACTGAGGGGAGGACAGGACAGAGGAGAACCTGCAGGGGGCAGTGAGGGGGGGGACAGGACAGAGGAGAACCCGCAGGGCAGTTGGGGGACAGGACGGAGGGGAAGCTGCAGGGGGCAGTGTGGGGAGGACAGGACGGAGGGGAAGCTGCAGGGGGCAGTGTGGGGGGAACAGGACGGAGGGGAAGCTGCAGGGGGCAGTGTGGGGGGAACAGGACGGAGGGGAAGCTGCAGGGGGCAGTGTGGGGGGAACAGGACGGAGGGGAAGCTGCAGGGGGCAGTGTGGGGGGAACAGGACGGAGGGGAAGCTGCAGGGGGCAGTGGGGAGGACCAGGCCCAAAGGTTACCTGGGGTCGAGCTCCTTGGCCACACGTTTTGCCTTGTTCCATTCCTCACCCTCAATGAAGGCATCAATGGCTTCTCGGATGAGGTCCAGGTTGAGGTAGAGCTCAGCTGCCTGCAGGACCGGAGCAGAGTTACGCTTGGGCATTGTCACCTGGGGCTCCAAGGCCAGAGGCCATCTGCGCCCACTTGTACGGAGCCCACACCATGGGCCAGAGCCCTGACTGCAGCCTCTGGGCACGACTGAAACATGCTCCACAAAACGAGAACGTCAGAATGGCCACACTGGGTCAGAGCAAGGCTGCGTTTAGCCCAGGTCCTGTCTGCCGACACAGGCCAATGCCGGAGGCTTCGGGGGAGTGAATTTTGTATCATTTGCAAATGTGGCCACCTCACTGTTCACCCCCTTTTCCCAGATCATGTATGAACATGTTGAACAGCACTGGTCACCAGGGGCCCTGCTATTTACCTGTCTCCATTGTGAAGACTGGCCACTAATTCCTACTCTGTTTCCCATCCTGTAACCAGTTACCCATCCATGAGAGGACTTTCCCTCTTACCCCCATGACTCCTTACTTTGGTCATGAGCCTTTGGTGTGGGACCTTGTCAAAGGCTTTCTGAAAGTCCAAACACACTATGGCGACTGGATCACCCCATATTTCACACCCCTAGCCTCAGGAAGGCACCCGCCTCCTTCTCTGGGACACGATGCCCACTTCCCTTCTCGCCCCCCAGTCAGCACGCAGAGACCGCACCGCTGCCAGCCCTCCCGCCTCACTTCCCCCACTGTTGTGCAGAGGCCTGGACCCTACGGTGTCCAATTCTAGCAGATACAGAAAGCTGTTTATACAAGTCAGCAAAGATCAAAGACAGAGTGGCCTGTCCCACCAAAGGGGCTCCTGATCCCGCCCAAGGGCTGTGCTGTGATGGTGTCTGAGAAGCAAAGGAGAATGGAATCTGAAATCAATGGACACAAACTGGGGTGTGGGAAATGAAACGTAATTGGTGGACAGAAGGCGGGGATGCGTCATTCCGCCCCAGACCCTTTTGGGCTCCTTATCTGGAGACGAGGTGGGAAATCAGGGTGCCACGACTCTTGGCACGTTGTTCCAGTAGTTATTGACTCTCACAGCTAAACATTCACACTTTGTTGCCAGTCTGAATTCTTCTAGCTCCAGCTTCCAGCCATGGGCTGTGTTAGCCGTCTCTGCTAGACTGACGAGCACGTTGTTAAATGTTTGTTCCCCATGTAGGTACTCACAGACTGTAACCAAGTCACCCCTTCACCTTCCATTCCCCTGACATCAACACCTCCCTTCAGCCTGCGCTGACAGCAGCAGCCCTACCGTGCTGTACTTCTTCATGGCCACCAGCTGGGGTCCCACCAGCTGCGTCACCTCCACACTCCGGGGCTGGCCCAAGAATTTAATCGCCAGCTCAGCAGCCTGCAGGGAAAAAGGCATCAGCGGTGCAAGGGACGGGAGCTGTCCCTAACCCCAGCCCTGAGATTGGTGGGAGCTGTCCCTAACCCCAGCCCTGAGATTGGTCGGGGACAGCCGGGCCCCAGCCCTGAGATTGGGGGGAGAGGCCCCGTCGGGGAGAGCCGGGCCCCAGCCCCGAGATTGGGATGAGGGGCCCCGTCGGGGAGAGCCAGGCCCCGGCCCCGAGATTGCGGGGGAGGGGCCCCGTCAGGGAGAGCCAGGCCCCGGCTCTGAGATTGGGGGGGAGAGGCCCCGTCGGGGAGAGCCGGGCCCCAGCCCTGAGATTGGGGGGGAGGGGCCCCGTCGGGGAGAGCCAGGCCCCGGCCCCGAGATTGGGGGGAGAGGCCACGTCGGGGAAAGCCAGGCCCCGGCCCCGAGATTGGGGGGAGAGGCCCCGGCTCTGAGATTGAGGGGGAGAGGCCCCGTCGGGGAGAGCCGGGCCCCAGCCCTGAGATTGGGGGGGAGAGGCCCCGTCGGGGAGAGCCAGGCCCCGGCTCTGAGATTGGGGGGGAGAGGCCCCGTTGGGGAGAGCCAGGCCCCAGTCCCGAGATTGGGGGGAGGGGCCCCGTCGGGGAGAGCCAGGCCCCAGTCCCGAGATTGGGGGGAGAGGCCCCGTAGGGGAGAGCCGGGCCCCGGCCCCGAGATTGGGGGGAGGGGCCCGATCGGAGAGAGCCGGGCCCCGGCCCCGAGATTGGGGGGAGGGGCCCCATCGGGGCGAGCCGGGCCCCGGCCCTGAGATTGGGGGGGAGGGGCCCCGTCAGGGAGAGCCAGGCCCTGGCCCTGAGATTGGGGGGAGAGGCCCCATCGGGGAGAGCCAGGCCCCGGCCCCAAGACTGGGGGGAGAGGCCCCGTCGGGGAGAGCCAGGCCCTGGCCCTGAGATTGGGGGGAGAGGCCCCGTCGGGGAGAGCCAGGCCCCGGCCCTGAGATTGGGGGGGAGGGGCCCCGTCGGGGAGAGCCAGGCCCCGGCCCCAAGATTGGGGGGAGAGGCCCCGTCGGGGAGAGCCAGGGGATGGGGTTGTTCAGGGCACAGCCCTCAATGGGTCACTGGGGCCCAGCTCATCTCTCGGGTCTCAGTCAGCCTGAAGCTCCCAGAGACGCTTGGGGGTTGGGCACGGTGTCTCTTTGGGGTGAGGGAGCCAGTGTATGGTGGGGCCCCTGGGGTACCAGAGGAGGGGCGGGGGCTCAGGACTTACCTTCAGCCAGCACTTCTCCACCAGCAGGCTGTTACTGGGATCCTGTACCTTCAGGTAGCAGTCCACAGCCCTGGCGTATTCCCCCGCCTGCTCCCACTGCCGGGCCTGCTCCAGCATACCCTCCACGCCTCTGCCAGGACCAACACAGGCTGTGAGCCCATGCTGGGCACGGGGAGATGGCGCAGGGTGTGACGGTGTCCCCAATGAAACTTTATGGGGGAGATGCTTATAAATGTATACATGATGTAACTGGAATATGTTTTATGCTACATGTGCCATGTAACATATCTCTGTAAAAGTTATGATCTACTGAATCTATTCCTCCTGTTTGTATGCATGTATCATTGTTGTAGTTGGAGTTATGAATATTGGTTATATATTTGCTGGTTTTATACATAGCCTTTGTAAGAGCCCGGGGTCATGTCTTGAGAAAGGTATGTGCATTTAATGAGACCAATCAAGAAACCCTTACACAGACAATAGGAGGTGCAGACCCCAATCCACATCTAAGCTTGGCCAGGAATGCGACTGGCTGGACTGGTTAGGGTGCATGGACAGGTGACTTGCCCATGTGATCCCAAAACTCCAGGGTAACATGATGCTACACAGGGAGTGGGGGAAAGTCTATTTAAACCCTTGGAAGACCGCTCCATTTTGTCTTCAGCTGGCTAAAGAGAGAGGCTCTCCACCCCCCAAGGACATACCTGAAAGAGACTGAACAAAGGACAAAGACACTAGGGGGTGTGAGTGACTGCTGGACCCAGGCTAGGAGTTCTACAGCCTGTAAAAGAAAGAGCTGGAACTGGTGAGGTTTTTATCTGTGTTGAGTTTGATTAGACCTAGACGTGCATGTTTTATTTTATTTTACTTAGTAATTCACTTTGTTCTGTCTGTAACTACTTGGAATCACTTAAGTCCTACTTTCTGTACTTATTAAAATCACTTCTTACTTATTAAGTTACCTGGAGTACGTGTTAGTACCTGGAGGGGGCAAACAGCTGTGCATATCTTTCTATCTTTGAAATAGAAGGTGAACTATTTATAAGTTTACCCTGTATAAGCTTTATACAGGGTAAAACGGATTTATTCAGGGTTTGAATCCCATGGGGAGTTGGGCACCTGGGTGTCAAATGCAAGAGCACTTCTTGAGCTGCTTCCAGGCAAGCCTACAGCTGCTAGGGGATGTGGTTCAGACCTGGGTCTGTGTTGCAGCAGATCAGCGGATCTGGCTCAAAACAGACAGGATTCGGGAGTCCCAAGCTGGAAGAGGCAGGGAAGCAGGGGCAGAAGTAGCCTTGGCACACCAGGTGGCAGCTCCAAGGTGGTTTCTGTAATACCAACCCGTCACACAGGGATCCTGGCGGGGCCAGGCCTGGGCATGAGCCCTTCACACACAGGGAGGCAGGTGCAGGGATGGAGAGAGGTTCAGCTGGTGCTGTCTCCTGCCCCCACCCGCTGCTCAGGGAGACAGCAGCAACGGGCTCTGGGGCCCCGCCACAGGGAGCAGGGAACTCAGCCAAGCTCTGGATGTCCCTGCACTGGCTCAGTCCAGCACCCCCAGCCGAACAGCCTTGGCCTACCTGGTCCCTTTCTTGGCAGCCTCCCTGTCGTACTCCTCCTGCAGTGCCTCCAGCCGGCTGGGGACGTACTCCTTACAGGTCCGCAGGGCGTCGCTCCACATGCCGGCGTCCTGCGCCAAACACACCAGGGCCGGAGTGGGGAGGGTCTTTGCTCGGCCTGCTGGGCTCCCAGGCACCCCAGGGCTGATCCAGGCCTCCCGGTCCAGCCCTTCACCGCTACTACCATGGAGGGGACACCACAGCCCCTCCTGATCCCCCCCCCCCTTCACAGCTACACCTGAGGAGGGGGCACCCACAGCCCCTCCCGATCGAACCCCCCAGTCTCCCACAGCTACTCACAGGGCAGGGGTTGTAGATTCGAGGCCTAGACCCTGAGCTCTTGGGGGGGGGGGCGGACGGGGGGACAGGGGAGGTAGTTCCTCATCCAAACACTGAGCTCTCGTATGGGAATGGGGGAGAAATGGGGGGGTTCCCCGCCCAGACACTGAGCTCTCGTATGGGAATGGGAGAGGGGAACAGAGGGGAACGGGAGGGTCCCCAAGGGTCCCCGCCCAGACACTGAGCTCTTGCGGGGGATGATGGGGGGGGGATGTTCCCCACCCAGACACTGAGCTCTTGGGGGAGATGATGGGGGGGGGTTCCCCGCCCAGACACTGAGCTCTGGGGGAGGAATGTGGGGGGTTCCCTGCCCAGACACTGAGCTCTGGGGGGGATGGTGAGAGGGTTCCCTGCCCAGACACTGAGCTCTCGTGGGGATGGTGGGGGGGTTCCCCGCCCAGACACTGAGCTCTCGGGGGGATGGTGGGGGGGTTCCCCACCCACTGAGCTCTGGGGGGGATGGTGGGGGGGTTCCCCACCCAGACACTGAGCTCTGGGGGAGAAATGGGGGGTTCCCCACCCAGACACTGAGCTCTTGGGGGGGATGATGGCGGGGGTTCCCCACCCAGACACTGAGCTCTCGGGGAGGATGATGGGGGGGGGTTCCCTGCCAAGACATTGAGCTCTTGGGGGGGATGATGGCGGGGGTTCCCCACCCAGACACTGAGCTCTCGGGGAGGATGATGGGGGGGGTTCCCCGCCCAGACACTGAGCTCTGGGGGAGGCATGGGGGGAGTTCCCCACCCAGACACTGAGCTCTCGGGGGGATGACGAGGGAGTTCCCCACCCAGACACTGAGCTCTGGGGGAGGCATGGGGGTGGTTCCCCACCCAGACACTGAGCTCTCGTGGGGATGATGAGGGGGTTCCCCACCCAGACACTGAGCTCTGGGGGAGGCATGGGGGGGTTCCCCGCCCAGACACTGAGCTCTGGGGGAGGAATGGGGGGGGGGTTCCCCACCCAGACACTGAGCTCTGGGGGAGGCATGGGGGGGGGTCCCCACCCAGACACTGAGCTCTCGGGGGGATGACGAGGGAGTTCCTCACCCAGACACTGAGCTCTGGGGGAGGCATGGGGGGGGTTCCCCACCCAGACACTGAGCTCTCGGGGGTGAAGCAACGTTGCCACTGGCTGCACCCACCTTGTAATATTTCACGGCCAGCTCCGGCCGCTGGGCCCGCAGGAGGAAGGCCTCTGCCTTCTGGAATTCCTTCTGCTCAAAGGCAAAGCGGGCCTGCCCCACGAGCACGTCGGCCACGCTGTCCGGGTCGTGGGCCTCAGCCACGCGCTGGGCAGCGTCCCAGTTCTGGTTGTGGACAAACCTGGGGAGCCAATGAGACATGCCAGCCTGGGTCCAGCAGACTGGGAGGGGTGGGGGGGCGGGAGCACGAGACGACTGGAGAGAAGAGCTGCCAGGCTGGAGTCAGCAGGGGAGCAAGCCCCCCTGGCCTGGAACCTGGATTCAGTCAGCAGGGGGCACTCACATTAGCACCGCTTCCTTGGGCTTCCCAGCTTGAATGAACTCAGCCTCAGCCTCTTCGAACTTGCCCTAGGACAGAGGAGAGCAATCTGCTTAGGCACTGTGGCCTCCCGCTCCTCACCCCCGGCCAGGAGGGGCAAGGGCTTCACACAGCCGCTTCCACGCTCCGGGCTCCGAGCCGCAGCCGCGCCACTTCCCTGCGGAGGCGGCCGAGCCAGGCCCCCAGGCGAGCGCTCTGCAGCCTGGGCACAGCGCAGGGCGTGGCACTGGGGTTGTACCTCGTCCTCCAGGAACATGGCGTACTTGAAGTGGATCTCGGGTGTCTTCTGCTTCAGCGAGAGCCGGGCCAGTTCGAACGCGAAGTCAAAGACGCTGTGAAGAGAGGAGAGGGACGGGGTGAGCCGAGCTAGGTGGGGCAGAGCCTGGCCACGCCTCCTGCACAGCGGAAGGGAGGGGAAGGGCTGGTGCTGGCAGGCAGAACCCGGGGCGAGGTGGGAGGCTTGTGGGGCTGGGACCCGGCCTAGGAGAGGGCTGTGGTGACCGATGGTGCAGGCAGTGAGAGGGCAGGGCAGGGGCTGATGCTGTGACAGGAGGCTGCCCTGGCGGGTGGCAGCTTGTGATGCTGCTGGTGACTTGGCCCCTGCCCCTGCAGGTGGAAGCCCTGCAAGGCCTCACCTCCCTCAAGGCAAGACGGGAAAAGCTCCTTCCCAGCCCCCCAGGGATGGGAGGTGGGCAGAGGCCACACAGCAGCTCCTCCTCGGTCTCCTTGGGATGAGAGGGAGCCTCCGTCCTGGGGCCTGTAGCTGCTGTGAGTAAAGGGCATTCCCCAGCCCAGCTTTGCTCTCCCTGTGCCAGGAGGTGAGCTCCCAGCCTCAGGACACTCACCCATTGTCTGCTGCATGGTCAATGGCCATTTCCAGGAGTCCAAACTTATTGAGGAGTTTCACGGCAGCTTCCCCTCCGAGGCTCTTTGCCCACAGATAGGCCACATGCTTGTAGGAATTCGCCCCCCCGTGGGCCTTGGCTACCTGTCCAAAGCAAACAGAGCTGAAGGACCAGCTGAATCTCCCAGGAGGCTGCTTGCTGGAGCAAGCTGAGTCCGTGGCTCCCTCCCCAACACAGAGACCCTTCCCCAAGTTACGGTCTCCCTGCGGCATGGTGAGGAGGCAAGGACCTGCAGGGGACAGAACGCAGAGACCTCCCTGCCTCGCTCACGCAGCCGACGTGGATCCCAGCATGCAGTGCTCCATCCTGACCCAAGCGCCTCATCCATCACCACACTCGGGCTATGTTCAGACCAGTGGGGAGCAGTGCATGCTGGGACTTGCAGTGCTGCCGGCAACACTATGGCTAGACACAAGCGGGGACCTGCTGGTGCCATGCCCTGTCCTCGGTTAAAGAGCTGCTGTTACCCTGTACGCTTCCTCCCACATGTCATTCACTCTGTACATGTTCACTGTGGCCTTCCAGTCCTTGGCTTCCAGGTAATGGTACTCAGCCTCCTGCCAGCGGCCCTCAGTCTCCAGCTCCTGTAATAGGAGGAGGTGCATTAAGGAGAGTCTCTAGCTCTCCTGCTGGGATGACAGATCCTTGCCCACACCCCGAGAAATTTACCTTCCCCAGATGCAGGTGTGTGTCACTCAGCAAGTCCTTGTGGTACTTTGCTACCAGGCAGATCATCTCATCATACATCTTACACTTTTTATACATGGTGATGGCCAGGTCAGGCTCCTCCACCGTGATGTACAGCCTGAGAACACAAGCACGGAAACGCTGAGACTGATGCTGGGCCAGGTCCGAGACACAGGCGCAGACTGCACTACCACTGGCCGGACCTGGGACACAGGCACAGACTGTACTCCCACTGGGCCGGGCCTGGGACACAGGCGCAGACTGTACTCCCACTGGGCTGGGCCTGGGACACAGGTGCAGACTGTACTCCCACTGGCCGGGCCTGAGACACAGGCGCAGACTGTACTCCCACTGGCCGGGCCTGGGACACAGGCGCAGACTGTACTCCCACTGGGCCGGGCCTGGGACACAGGCGCAGACTGTACTCCCACTGGGCCGGGCCCGGGACACAGGCGCAGACTGTACTCCCACTGGGCTGGGCCCGGGACACAGGCGCAGACTGTACTCCCACTGGGCCGGGCCCGGGACACAGGCGCAGACTGTACTCCCACTGGCCGGGCCCGGGACACAGGCGCAGACTGTACTCCCACTGGGCCGGGCCCGGGACACAGGCGCAGACTGTACTCCCACTGGCCGGGGCTGGGACACAGGCGCAGACTGTACTCCCACTGGCCGGGCCCGGGACACAGGCGCAGACTGTACTCCCACTGGGCCGGGCCTGGGACACAGGCGCAGACTGTACTCCCACTGGGCCGGGCCCGGGACACAGGCGCAGACTGGACTACCACTGGGCCGGGCCCGGAACACAGGCACAGACTGTACTACCACTGGCTGGGCCCAGGTCAGAGGCCCAGACTGTACTACCACTGGACCGGGCCCGGGACACAGGCGCAGACTCTGTCGCTGGGCCAGGCCCCGGGACGCAGGCGCAGACTCTGTCTCCGGGCCAGGCCCCGGGACGCAGGCGCAGACTCTGTCGCTGGGCCAGGCCTCGGGACAAAGGCGCAGACTCTGTCTCCGGGCCAGGCCTCGGGACAAAGGCGCAGACTCTGTCTCCGGGCCAGGCCTCGGGACAAAGGCGCAGACTCTGTCTCCGGGCCAGGCCCCGGGACACAGGTGCAGACTCTGTCGCTGGTCTAGGCCCCTGGGACACAGGCGCAGACTCTGTCGCTGGGCCAGGCCCTGGGACACAGGCACAGACTCTGTCGCTGGGCCAGGCCCCCGGGACACAGGCGCAGACTCTGTCTCCCGGCCAGGCCCCGGGACACAGGCGCAGACTCTGTCTCCGGGCCAGGCCCCGGGACACAGGTGCAGACTCTGTTGCTGGGCCAGGCCCCGGGACACAGGCGCAGACTCTTTCGCTGGGCCAGGCCCCGGGACACAGCCGCAGACTCTGTCTCCGGGCCAGGCCCCGGGGACACAGGCGCAGACTCTGTCGCTGGGCCAGGCCCCCGGGACACAGGCGCAGACTTTGTCGCTGGGCCAGGCCCAGGGACACAGGCGCAGACTCTGTTGCTAGGCCAGGCCCCGGGACACAGGCGCAGACTCTGTCGCTGGGCCAGGCCCCGGGACACAGGCGCAGACTCTGTCGCTGGGCCAGGCCCCGCGAAACAGGCGCAGACTCTGTCGCTGGGCCAGGCCCCGCGAAACAGGCGCAGACTCTGTCGCTGGGCCAGGCCCCTGGGACACAGGCGCAGACTCTGTCTCCGGGCCAGGCCCCTGGGACACAGGCGCAGACTCTGTTGCTGGGCCAGGCCCCGGGACACAGGCGCAGACTCTGTCGCTGGGCCAGGCCCCCAGGACACAGGGGCAGACTCTGTCGCTGGGCCAGGCCCCGGGACACAGGCGCAGACTCTGACGCTGGGCCAGGCCCCGGGACACAGGCGCAGACTCTGTCTCCCGGCCAGGCCCCGGGACACAGGCGCAGACTCTGTCTCCGGGCCAGGCCCCGGGACACAGGCGCAGACTCTGTCTCCGGGCCAGGCCCCGGGACACAGGCGCAGACTCTGTCTCCGGGCCAGGCCCCGGGACACAGGCGCAGACTCTGTCGCTGGGCCAGGCCCCCGGGACACAGGCGCAGACTCTGTCGCTGAGCCAGGCCCCCGGGACACAGGCGCAGACTCTGTCTCCGGGCCAGGCCCCGGGACACAGGCGCAGACTCTGTCTCCGGGCCAGGCCCCCGGGACACAGGCGCAGACTCTGTCTCCGGCCCAGGCCCCCGGGACGCAGGCGCAGACTCTGTCGCTGGGCCAGGGCTCGGGACGCAGGTGCAGACTCTGTCGCTGGGCCAGGCCTCGGGACACAGGCGCAGACTCTGTTGCTGGGCCAGGCCCCGGGACACAGGCGCACTCTGTGGCTGGGCCAGGCCCCGAGACACAGGCGCAGACTCTGTCACTAGGCCAGGCCCATGGGACACAGGCGCAGACTCTGTCGCTGGGCCAGGCCCCGGGACACAGGCGCAGACTCTGTCGCTGGGCCACGCCTCGGGACACAGGCGCAGACTCTGTCGCTGGTCTAGGCCCCCGGGACACAGGCGGAGACTCTGTCGCTGGGCCAGGCCCCGGGACACAGGCGCAGACTCTGTCGCTGGGCCAGGCCCCCGGGACACAGGCGCAGACTCTGTCTCCCGGCCAGGCCCCGGGACACGGCTGCAGACTCTGTCTCCGGGCCAGGCCCGGGGACACAGGCGCAGAGTCTGTCGCCGGGCCAGGCCCCGGGACACAGGCGCAGACTCTGTCTCCGGGCCAGGCCCCGGGACACAGGCGCAGACTCTGTCTCCGGGCCAGGCCCCGGGACACAGGTGCAGACTCTGTCGCTGGGCCAGGCCCCGGGACACAGGCGCAGACTCTGTCGCTGGGCCAGGCCCCCGGGACACAGGCGCAGACTCTGTCGCTGGGCCAGGCCTCGGGACACAGGCGCAGACTCTGTCGCTGGGCCAGGCCCCCGGGACACAGGCGCAGACTCTGTCTCCGGGCCAGGCCCCGGGACACAGGCGCAGACTCTGTCTCTGGCCCAGGCCCCCGGGACGCAGGCGCAGACTCTGTCTCCGGGCCAGGCCCCGGGACGCAGGCGCAGACTCTGTCGCTGGGCCAGGGCTCGGGACGCAGGCGCAGACTCTGTCGCTGGGCCAGGGCTCGGGACGCAGGCGCAGACTCTGTCGCTGGGCCAGGCCTCGGGACGCAGGCGCAGACTCTGTCGCTGGGCCAGGCCCATGGGACACAGGCGCAGACTCTGTCGCTGGGCCAGGCCCCCGGGACACAGGCGCAGACTCTGTCGCTGGGCCAGGCCCCCGGGACACAGGCGCAGACTCTGTCGCTGGGCCAGGCCTCGGGACAAAGGCGCAGACTCTGTCTCCGGGCCAGGCCCCGGGACACAGGTGCAGACTCTGTCGCTGGTCTAGGCCCCCGGGACACAGGCGCAGACTCTGTCGCTGGGCCAGGCCCTGGGACACAGGCACAGACTCTGTCGCTGGGCCAGGCCCCCGGGACACAGGCGCAGACTCTGTCTTCCGGCCAGGCCCCGGGACACAGGCGCAGACTCTGTCTCCGGGCCAGGCCCCGGGACACAGCCGCAGACTCTGTCTCCGGGCCAGGCCCCGGGGACACAGGCGCAGAATCTGTCGCTGGGCCAGGCCCCGGGACACAGGCGCAGACTCTGTCGCTGGGCCAGGCCCCCGGGACACAGGCGCAGACTCTGTCGCTGGGCCAGGCCCAGGGACACAGGCGCAGACTCTGTTGCTGGGCCAGGCCCCGGGACACAGGCGCAGACTCTGTCGCTGGGCCAGGCCCCGCGAAACAGGCGCAGACTCTGTCGCTGGGCCAGGCCCCGCGAAACAGGCGCAGACTCTGTCACTGGGCCAGGCCCCTGGGACACAGGCGCAGACTCTGTCTCCGGGCCAGGCCCCTGGGACACAGGCGCAGACTCTGTTGCTGGGCCAGGCCCCGGGACACAGGCGCAGACTCTGTCTCCGGGCGAGGCCCAAGAATCCGTCTGGTCCCAGGCCAGCCGGAGCAGGGCATGGGCTGAATGCTCATCAGATAGGAAATGGTGCACGGCATGTCGTGCTGATGAAAGGTGTGGGACTAAGTGCTGTGGAGATGGACGGCTCCATGTAACCTACCCACACAGGCGATGGCCAGGCTACCTTCACATCCTGTCCCTACCAGTCTGCCTCAGCTCTCCCCTGGAGGGACCCTCCTGGGTCTCTGGGAGCCAGTCATGCCTTGGCCGCCCTGCTGAGGCTGCCAGCAGTCCCAGTGGTTGATGACGGCTTGGTGGTGTGGGCCCCAGCGTACTTCGTTTAGGCCACTGAAGAGTTTATGTCACTACTACCCTGGGATCGATTGGACCTGGTGACTTACATGGGAATCCATGCAGCAGATCAAGGGACGTGATTATTCCCCTCTATTCGGCACTGGTGAGGCCTCATTTGGAGTACTGTGTCCAGTTTTGGGCCCCACACTACAAGAAGGATGTGGATAAATTGGAAAGAGTCCAACGGAAGGCAACAAAAATGATTAGGGGGCTGGAGCACATGACTTATGAGGAGAGGCTGAGGGAACTGGGATTGTTTAGCCTGCAGAAGAGAAGAGTGAGGGGGGATTTGATAGCTGCTTTCAACTACCTAAAAGGGGGTTCCAAAGAGGATGGATCTAGACTGTTCTCAGTGGTAGAAGATGACAGAACAAGGAGTAATGGTCTCAAGTTGCAGAGGGGGAGGTTTAGGTTGGATATTAGGAAAAACTTTTTCACTAGTAGGGCGGTGAAGCACTGGAATGGGTTCCCTAGGGAGGTGGTGGAATCTCCATCCTTAGAGGTTTTTAAGGTCAGGCTTGACAAAGCCCTGGCTGGGATGATTTAGTTGGGTTTGGCCCTGCTTTGAGCAGGGGGTTGGACTAGATGACCTCCTGAGGTCCCTTCCAACCCTGAGATTCTATGATTCTATGAATGGCCCAGTATCCCATTTCCCACCACCCCCTTGGCAGTCCTGTCCTGGGGCTGACCAGAGCCAGTGCCCGTAGTGGAGAAAGGCCTTGTATTGCATTCCCAATCCCCCAGCCAGCCAGTCCCACAAGCTGGGATAAGATAGGAGCTGGCACTCACTGGAGGGAAAAGGCCCCGACCACCGTCCTGAGCCAGCCACTGGATCTGGTCATGGTCCTCTCTGCCCATGTGCAAACAGATGCACGAACTGTACAACGGTTCCAACCCTAGGAATCATGCCAACGTCATAGCTGGAGGTTGCCAGTGGCCTGGCGCTGCCCTGCAGAATTCCCCACTGGGTTGGTGAACTTCTGGCCTCTCTCTCGTGTACCCAGAGGCCTGTCAGGCTCCCCCTGCTCGTTTTTTATAGAATAGAAATCTCAGTCCCAGTTCCTCTTCTTTGGCGGGAGAGCTGCGTGGATGGTGGGAGAGCAGGCGCCAGAGATCAAACCCCACACTCACTGAGGGGAGAGCTTTAGCTAGAACAAGCACTTGGGAGAGAAGAGCCAGAGTCCCTTCAGAAGGGCTGAGAAAGATCTCATCACTCTTGTGACGTTATCGACAATAACTGGGACCATATAGATCATTGTTACAACCAAGGTCCTGTAGTGGCACCAAATCTTGTATAAAGGGGGTCAAATGAGGTGTCTAAGACCGGGTTATGCTTGGCTGGTTATGATTATGCCATTTATATGCATGTATCAGTGTTGTAGTTGAAGTTATGAATATTGGCTTTATACTGTCTGTAGTTCAATGGCTTTATACTGTATGTCTGTATTTCAAACTGGGGCTGGGCTTCTGGGACCCAGGACAAGCTATCAGCTCTGCCAGGCATGCTGATGGCCCATTAAGGACCATCGACTATACAATTAGCCCATTGAGAGGAGGCAGACACACCTTATGACTCAGTAAGGTATGCAGAGACTTGCCCATGTGACTCCAGACTCCATTTTGCTGTGACTTTCCACAGTAAGGACAAAGAGGTGTCTTTACACCTGGAAGAAACTATAAAAGGCAGCTGCCTCATCTCCATTTTGTCTTCATTCCGGCTTCGTACCTCTGGAAGAACCTTTCTACAAATGGAAGCTTTGAGCAAAGGACTGAAGGACCCATCCCAGCTGTGGATGTACTCCAGAGACTTAATTTGAATTTGAAACTGCAGTTTATTCCATCTCTGCAAGCCTGAACCAAGGACTTTGCCATCACTGTATGTAATTGATTCCTTTTAACCAATTCTAGCTCTCATCTACACCTTTTTCCTTTTGTGAATAAACCTTTAGATTTTAGTTTCTAAAGGATTGGCAACAGCGTGATTTATGGGTAAGATCTAAGTTGTATATTGACCTGGCTCTGAGGTTCGGTCCGTTGGGATCGGGAGAACCTGTTTTCTTTTACTGGGGCATTGGTTTTCATGACCGTTTGTCCCCATAACGAGTGGCACTGGTGGTGAGACTGGGAAACTGGAGTGTCTAAGGGGATTGCTTGTGTGACTTGTGGTTAGCCAGTGGGGTTAAACCAGAGTCTCTTCTGTCTGGCTGGTTTGGTTTGCCTTAGAGGTGGAAGAACCCCAGCCTTGGGCTGTAGTTGCCCTGCTTGAAGCAATTTGTCCTGAACTGGCACTCTCAGTTGGGTCTTGCCAGAACCAGCATCGTTACAACTCTCTGCTCCTCCAAGGAGCCCTCCACAGAACCAGGGGAGAGAGGGTGGGGCATTCCTGACTGGTCCTGGAGCAGGAAAGGAGACTTGATTTGGGGGAAACCCCAGAAAAATCCCACCAGCTGCTGTGGTTAAGAAAAATGGAAGAGAGAAATCTGGAAAAGTAACTGCAGTGCCTGGGCCCATGGCAAGGCCAGTGCATTCTGCCCCTGCACAGGGAACAGTCCCTTCTCCTTGCCCTGGGAGACATGCTGCATGGCCTCGCAGGGCCCCCCCAGAAACGGGGAGAGGCAGCAGCAGGGCTCAGAGTCGGGCAGGGAACGGTTACAGGTGCCACACAGGGGAACACCCAGCCCAAAGTTTGTAATGAGAGCTGCTGGCCCAGCCACCAGCCTCCCACGGCTGGGGAGAAGTTAGGACAGGGCAGCCTGGCAGGGTTGCCTGGGGCTACAGAGGCATGTGAGATGGCTCAGGGGTCATGTGGCTGAGCGGTGACATGTGACCTGCAGGGGGTTTCTATTCCCCACCCTCAGCCCGGAACTCCCCTCGAGGCCCAGGAAAGCGCCTTTGTCCTCCCATCAGAAAACCAACCTCACAGCAAGACTCCTAGGGCACATTCCTGGCAGGCCTGGCTGGGGACTGGACTCTGGAGAGGCCCAGCCCTGCCCTACTCCAAGTCCCACGGGGCTACTGAGGCCTAGACCCATGGTGTTCAGGCAGACACTCACCGTTCTGCTTCTTTGTATTTGCCCTGCTTTTCCATCTCTTGAGCCTGGGTGATGTAGAGCACAGACACATCTTCCTGCCTCATGCACTTGGTCGCCAGCTGCAGGGAGACACGAAACAGGTTCCAGCCCCCTACCCAGCAACCTCAGCGTAAAGGGGATAATGAGAATTTGGGGAGAGACCCCCAACCCCCTCACAGATCTGCTCTGGCTCCCTGGTGAGCTAGCCAGGCAGGCCACGGCATAGAAACCCAGACATTCCCCCTGGGAAATACCGGGGTGGGCTGAGCTCAGAAGCCCTAGGCTCTGATTCCAGGCACCCACGGAGCACTCTGCACATGCTGGTGGCCGCGGCCAATATCGCTGGTCTCCATTTTGGATGGTTTGGAGACAGACACTCACCCCTCTCCCCCTGGGGTGCGGATGCTGCATCCACAGCAGACTGCGGGCGCTTGGTCAGGCAGCTCAGCGAGAGCAGGGCTGAGCCCAGGGGTTGCCCAGTCCTTCTGAGAAGTGCTGTTATTCAGGCCAGAGCCGGAAGTGGAGGGAGACACAGACAGGGCACAGGGAGCAGTGGCTGGGAGCTCACAGCTCCCGCCTGCAACGACCTTGGGGAACAGAGCACTGCCCAGGGCACTAGGAGACATTTACTACTTTGGAAGGTGGGGAGCAGGGCCCAAGAGACTCAGCTGCTCTCAGCCTCTATCCCTACCAAACTATCAGAGGGGTAGCCGTGTTAGTCTGGATCTGTAGAAGCGACAAAGAGTTCTGTGGCACCTTATAGACTAACAGACGTATTGGAGCATAAGCTTTCGTGGGTGAATACCCACTTCTTCGGATGCATGCAGTGGAAATGTCCAGGGGCAGGTATAAATAAGCAGGGAAGAGCCAGGCTAGAGATAACAAGGTTAGTTCAATCAGGGAGGATGAGGCCTTCTTTTAGCAGTTGAGGTGTGAACACCAAGGGAGGAAAAACTGCTTTTGTAGTTGGCTAGCCATTCATAGTCTTTGTTTAATCCTGAGCTGATGGTGTCAAATTTGCAAATGAACTGAAGCTCGGCAGTTTCTCTTTGAAGTCTGGTCCTGAAGTTTTTTTGCTGCAGGATGGCTACCTTCAAATCTGCTATTGTGTGTCCGGGGAGATTGAAGTGTTCTCCTACAGGTTTTTGTATATTGCCATTCCTAATATCTGATTTGTGTCCATTTATCCTTTTGCCTAAGGACTGTCCAGTTTGGCCGATGTACATAGCAGAGGGGCATTGCTGGCACATGATGGAGTATAAAACATTGGTGGATGTGCAGGTGAATGAACCGGTGATGTGTGGCTGATCTGGTTAGGTCCTGTGATGGTGTCCCTGGTGTAGATATGTGGGCAGAGTTGGCATGGAGGTTGTTGCATGGCTTGGTTCCTGAGTTAGAGTTATTATGGTGCGGTGTGTAGTTGCTGGTGAGAATATGCTTCAGGTTGGTGGGTTGTCTGTGGGCGAGGACTGGCCTGCCTCCCAAGACCTGTGAAAGTGAGGGATCGTTGTTCAGGATGGGTTGTAGATCACTGATGATCCGTTGGAGAGGTTTCAGCTGAGGACTGTAAGTGATGGCCAGTGGAGTTCTGTTGGTTTCTTTCTTCGGTTTGTCTTGCAGCAGGAGGCTTCTGGGTACACGTCTGGCCCTGTTGATTTGTTTTCTTATTTCCTCATGTGGGTATCGTAGTCTTGAGAATGCTTGGTGAAGATCTTATAGGTGTTGGTCTCTGTCAGAGGGGTTGGAGCAAATACGGTTGTACCTCAGTGCTTGGCTGTAGACGATGGATCGTGTGGTGTGTCCGGGATGAAAGCTGGAGGCATGTAGGTAGGCATAGCGGTCGGTGGGTTTTCGGTATAGGGTAGTGTTAATGTGACCATCGCTTATTTGCACCGTGGTGTCTAGGAAGTGGACTTCCTGTGTAGACTGGTCCAGGCTGAGGTTGATGGTGGGGTGGAAGCTGTTGAAATCGTGGTGGAATTCTTCCAGAGTTTCTTTCCCATGGGTCCAGATGATGAAGATGTCATCAATGTAGCGTAGACAGAGAAGGGGCGTGAGTGGACGAGAACTGAGGAAGCGTTGTCCAGGTCAGCCATAAAAATGTTGGCATATTGTGGGGCCATGCGGGTGCCCATAGCGGTGCCACTAGTCTGGAGGTATATATTGTCACCAAATTTGAAATAATTGTGCGTGAGGATAAAATCACAGAGTTCAGCAGCCAGTTGTGCTGTGGCATCATCAGGGATACTGTTCCTGACAGCCTGTATTCCATCTGTGTGTGGGATGTTTGTGTAGAGAGCCTCTACATCCATGGTGGCTAGGATGGTGCTTTCTGGGAGATCACCGATGCATTGTAGTTTTCTCAGGAAATCAGTGGTGTCACGGAGGTAGCTGGGAGTGCTGGTGGCGTAGGGTCTGAGTAGAGAGTCCACGGACAGTTCTTCAGTGAGAGTGCCAATGCCCGAGATGATGGGGCGTCCAGGATTTCCAGGTTTGTAGATCTTGGTTAGTAGAGAGAATAAGCTCAGTCGGGGCTCTAAGGGTATGTTGATTTGTTCCTGTGTTAGAGTAGGGAATGTCCTGAGTAGATGGTGCAGTTTCTTAGCGTATTCCTCAGTGGGATCTGAGGAGAGTGGCCTGTAGAAGTTGGTATTGGAGAGTTGTCTGGCAGCCTCCTTTTGGTAGTCAGACCTGTTCATGATGACAACAGCACCACCTTTATCAGCCTCTTTGATTATAATGTCAGGGTTGTTTCTGAGGCTGTGGATGGCATTGCGTTCTGCACGACTTAGGTTATGAGGCAGGTGACGTCGTTTTTCCACAATTTCTGCCTGTGCACGTCGGCGGAAGCATTCTATGTATAGGTCCAGACTGTCATTTCGACCCTCAGGAGGAGTCCATGTGGAGTTCTTCTTCTTGTGTGGTTGGTGGGAGGGTATCTGTGTATCTGTGCGCTGTTCAGTGTTATCTTGAAAGTATTCCTTGAGTCGGAGATGGCGAAAGTAGGCTTCCAGATCACCGCAGAACTGAATCATGTTGGTGGAGGTGGTGGGGCAAAAAGAGAGTCCCCGAGACAGGACAGATTCTTCTACAGGGCTGAGAGTGTAGCTGGATAGATTGACGATATTGCTGGGTGAATTGGGGGTACCAATGTTGTGGCCCCATGTGGCAGGTAGGATTTTAGACAGCTTACAGTCCTTTTTCCTTTGTAGAGAGGTGAAGTGTTTAGTGTAGATCTCCTGTCTTATTTTAGTAAAGTCCGTTTGTGTGGAAGGTTGGTTATTTATGAAAGTCTCCAGGTTGGAGAGCTCTTTTTTGATGTTTTCCTGTTTGCTGTATAGGATGCTGATCAGGTGGTTCCTCAGTTTCTTTGATAGTGTATGGCATAATCTCCCACTGTAGTCCGTGCAGTATGTAGATAGCAATGGATTTTTCACCTTCAGTCCATTTGGTATGATGTCCATCCATTTGCATTTGGAGAGAAAGATGATATCTGTCTGTACTTGTGCAAGTTTCTTCGGGAGGTTGATGGATTTCCACTCCATACGGCTAAATGCAGTGCCTTGCATGGTGTCAAGTATCAGAGGGGTAGCCGTGTTAGTCTGGATCTGTAGAAGCGACAAAGGGTCCTGTGGCACCTTATAGACTAACAGATGTATTGGAGCATAAGCTTTCGTGGGTGAATACCCACTTCGTCAGATACAAGCAGTGGAAATGTCCAGGGGCAGATATAAATGTGCAGGGAAGAGCCAGGCTAGAGATAACGAGGTTAGTTCAATCAGGGAGGATGAGGCCTTCTTTTAGCAGTTGAGGTGTGAACACCAAGGGAGGAAAAACTGCTTTTGTAGTTGGCTAGCCATTCGCAGTCTTTGTTTAATCCTGAGCTGATGGTGTCAAATTTGCAAATGAACTGAAGCTCGGCAGTTTCTCTTTGAAGTCTGGTCCTGAAGTTTTTTTGCTACAGGATGGCTACCTTCAAATCTGCTATTGTGTGTCCGGGGAGATTGAAGTGTTCTCCTACAGGTTTTTGTATATTGCCATTCCTAATATCTGATTTGTGTCCATTTATCTTTTTGCGTAAGGACTGTCCAGTTTGGCCGATGTACATAGCAGAGGGGCATTGCTGGCACATGATGGAGTATATAACATTGGTGGATGTGCAGGTGAATGAACCGGTGATGGTGTGGCTGATCTGGTCAAAGAGAAACTGCCGAGCTTCAGTTCATTTGCAAATTTGACACCATCAGCTCAGGATTAAACAAAGACTATGAATGGCTAGCAAACTACAAAAGCAGTTTTTCCTCCCTTGGTGTTCACACCTCAACTGCTAAAAGAAGGTCTCATCCTCCCTGATTGAACTAACCTCGTTATCTCTAGCCTGGCTCTTCCCTGCTTATTTATACCTGCCCCTGGACATTTCCACTGCATGCATCTGAAGAAGTGGGTATTCACCCATGAAAGCTTATGCTCCAATACATAATGATAGGTTTCAGTGTAGTAGCCGTGTTAGTCTGTGTCAGCAAAATGAAAATAAGAAAGAAAAACTTGTAGCACCTTAGAGAAATAAATTTGTTAGTCTCTAAGGTGCTACAAGTTTTTCTTTCTTATTTTCATTATGCTCCAATACGTCTGTTAGTCTATAAGGTGCCACAGAACTCTTTGTCGCTCCTACCAAACTAGATACCATTACCTTAGGCTTGAATATTGACTGTGAATGGCTTGGTCATTACGTTAATTGAATTTATTTCCCCTCCTTAAATACCCTTAACACCTTTGTGTCAACTGTCTGTAATGGGCCATGTTGATCATCACTTCAAAAGTTTCTTTCCTACTGATAACAGTTCCTTTCAATTAATTAGCCTCCTAACATTGATATAGACACTCCCGCCTTTTCATGTTTCTCTGAATGTATAAATATCTGTTCACTGTATGTTCCATTCCATGCGTCTGATGAAGTGGGTTCTTAACCCACGAAAGCTTATGCTGAAATAAATTGGTTAGTCTCTAAGGTGCCACAAGTATTTTTCTTATTTTCTTTTTGCTATCCCTACCTTGTGTGCCTGCTCCCAGAGCCCCGCCTGCGTGTACATGTCAATAGCATCCTTGGGCCGATCTCCTTTGATGTACAGCTCCTCTGCTATCTGTGGGGAAGAGGACAGCAGGTGAGCCATCTCTGGCTGTTGCGGGCCTGGGGGATGCTGGGAGCTGGCGTCTCACCTGGTACTCCTGCAAGGCAGCGTAGTGCTGGGCGATCCTGGGGTAGTACTTGGCTGCTATCCTTTTCTCTTGTGAATCCAGGATGTAAATGGCCTTCTTCCACTGCCGGGCCCCAATGGCTGCCTCAATGGCCTTGATGGAGCACCTAGTGCCGGAAGAGGCAGAGGTCCTAAGCAGGCCAGGGAGATCAGACCCAGCTGAGCTCTGCTTACCCTAGGGACAGGCAGCGAGACTGGGGACTGTGTGAGGGGACAACGAGCAGCCTCCCGGCTCAGGTCACCAGCATGGGTGTCTGCACAGGGAACCGGGGAGCGAGGAGGGCCAGGGAGAACGGCTAGCAAGGAGCAGAAGGTGTCACCAGGCCTGGCACGTGGAGGAGAGAAAGTCCACCAGCACCTAAGAGAAACGGCCTAACACAGGCTCTGGGCACCTCCCGCAGATCATGAGAGAAGGGCAGTTTAGGCTCCGAGCCGAGACTCCAGTTTCCCCATCACAAAACCACCATACACTGCGGCACAAGAGGGTATGATAAGCGTCCCAGACTGGGATAGTAGAGAGCTGTGGGCACCGGCAGAGCTGGGTGTGAGGGAGGGAGCCCAGGGCTAGGATAGCACAGGCCTGTGGGCACCGGCAGAGCTGGGTGTGAGGGAGGGAGCCCAGGGCTGGGATAGCAGAGGGCTGTGGGCACCGGCAGAGCTGGGTGTGAGGGAGGGAGGGAGCCCAGGGCTGGGATAGCAGAGGGCTGTGGGCACCAGCAGAGCTGGGTGTGAGGGAGGGAGCCCAGGGCTGGGATAGCAGAGGGCTGTGGGCACCGGCAGAGCTGGGTGTGAGGGAGGGAGGGAGCCCAGGGCTGGGATAACAGAGAGCTGTGGGCACAAGCAGAGCTGGGTGTGAGGGAGGGAGGGAGGGAGCCCAGGGCTGGGATAGCAGAGAGCTGTGGGCACCGGCAGAGCTGGGTGTGAGGGAGGGAGCCCAGGGCTCGGATAACAGAGGGCTGTGGGCACCGGCAGAGCTGGGTGTGAGGGAGGGAGGGAGCCCAGGGCTGGGATAACAGAGGGCTGTGGGCACCGGCAGAGCTGGGTGTGAGGGAGGGAGGGAGGGAGCCCAGGGCTGGGATAGCAGAGGGCTGTGGGCACCGGCAGAGCTGGGTGTGAGGGAGGGAGGGAGGGAGCCCAGGGCTGGGATAGCAGAGGGCTGTGGGCGCCGGCAGAGCTGGGTGTGAGGGAGGGAGCCCAGGGCTGGGATAACAGAGGGCTGTGGGCACCGGCAGGGCTGGGTGTGAGGGAGGGAGGGAGGGAGCCCAGGGCTGGGATAGCAGAGGGCTGTGGGCACCGGCAGAGCTGGGTGTGAGGGAGGGAGGGAGGGAGGGAGCCCAGGGCTGGGATAGCAGAGGGCTGTGGGCACCGGCAGAGCTGGGTGTGAGGGAGGGAGGGAGGGAGGGAGCCCAGGGCTGGGATAGCAGAGGGCTGTGGACACCGGCAGAACTGGGTGTGAGGGAGGGAGGGAGCCCAGGGCTGGGATAACAGAGAGCTGTGGGCACAAGCAGAGCTGGGTGTGAGGGAGGGAGCCCAAGGCTGGGATAGTAGAGAGCTGTGGGCACAAGCAGAGCTGGGTGTGAGGGAGGGAGCCCAGGGCTGGGATAGCAGAGGGCAGTGGGCACCGGCAGAGCTGGGTGTGAGGGAGGGAGCCCGGAGCTGGGATAACAGAGGGCTGTGGGCACCGGCAGAGCTGGGTGTGAGGGAGGGAGGGAGGGAGCCCAGGGCTGGGATAGCAGAGGGCTGTGGGCACCGGCAGAGCTGGGTGTGAGGGAGGGAGCCCAGGGCTGGGATAGCAGAGAGCTGTGGGCACTGGCAGAGCTGGGTGTGAGGGAGGGAGGGAGGGAGCCCAGGGCTGGGATAGCAGAGAGCTGTGGGCACCGGCAGAGCTGGGTGTGAGGGAGGGAGCCCAGGGCTGGGATAACAGAGGGCTGTGGGCACCGGCAGGGCTGGGTGTGAGGGAGGGAGGGAGCCCAGGGCTGGGATAGCAGAGGGCTGTGGGCACCGGCAGAGCTGGGTGTGAGGGAGGGAGGGAGGGAGCCCAGGGCTGGGATAGCAGAGGGCTGTGGGCACCAGCAGAGCTGGGTGTGAGGGAGGGAGGGAGCCCAGGGCTGGGATAGCAGAGGGCTGTGGGCACCGGCAGAGCTGGGTGTGAGGGAGGGAGGGAGGGAGGGAGCACAGGGCTGGGATAACAGAGAGCTGTGGGCACAAGCAGAGCTGGGTGTGAGGGAGGGAGCCCAAGGCTGGGATAGCAGAGAGCTGTGGGCACCGGCAGAGCTGGGTGTGAGGGAGGGAGTCCAGGGCTGGGATAGCAGAGAGCTGTGGGCACCGGCAGAGCTGGGTGTGAGGGAGGGAGCCCAGGGCTGGGATAGCAGAGGGCTGTGGGCACCGGCAGAGCTGGGTGTGAGGGAGGGAGCCCGGAGCTGGGATAACAGAGGGCTGTGGGCACCGGCAGAGCTGGGTGTGAGGGAGCGAGGGAGCCCAGGGCTGGGATAGCAGAGGGCTGTGGGCACCGGCAGAGCTGGGTGTGAGGGAGGGAGCCCAGGGCTGGGATAGCAGAGAGCTGTGGGCACTGGCAGAGCTGGGTGTGAGGGAGGGAGGGAGGGAGCCCAGGGCTGGGATAGCAGAGAGCTGTGGGCACCGGCAGAGGTGGGTGTGAGGGAGGGAGCCCAGGGCTGGGATAACAGAGGGCTGTGGGCACCGGCAGGGCTGGGTGTGAGGGAGGGAGGGAGCCCAGGGCTGGGATAGCAGAGAGCTGTGGGCACCGGCAGAGCTGGGTGTGAGGGAGGGAGGGAGGGAGCCCAGGGCTGGGATAGCAGAGGGCTGTGGGCACCGGCAGAGCTGGGTGTGAGGGAGGGAGGGAGGGAGGGAGCCCAGGGCTGGGATAGCAGAGGGCTGTGGACACCGGCAGAGCTGGGTGTGAGGGAGGGAGGGAGCCCAGGGCTGGGATAACAGAGGGCTGTGGGCACAAGCAGAGGTGGGTGTGAGGGAGGGAGCCCAGGGCTGGGATAACAGAGGGCTGTGGGCACCGGCAGGGCTGGGTGTGAGGGAGGGAGGGAGCCCAGGGCTGGGATAGCAGAGAGCTGTGGGCACCGGCAGAGCTGGGTGTGAGGGAGGGAGGGAGCCCAGGGCTGGGATAACAGAGGGCTGTGGGCACCGGCAGAGCTGGGTGTGAGGGAGGGAGGGAGGGAGGGAGCCCAGGGCTGGGATAGCAGAGGGCTGTGGACACCGGCAGAGCTGGGTGTGAGGGAGGGAGGGAGCCCAGGGCTGGGATAACAGAGGGCTGTGGGCACAAGCAGAGCTGGGTGTGAGGGAGGGAGCCCAGGGCTGGGATAGCAGAGAGCTGTGGGCACCGGCAGAGGTGGGTGTGAGGGAGGGAGCCCAGGGCTGGGATAACAGAGGGCTGTGGGCACCGGCAGGGCTGGGTGTGAGGGAGGGAGGGAGCACCAGGGCTGGGATAACAGAGGGCTGTGGGCACCGGCAGAGCTGGGTGTGAGGGAGGGAGGGAGGGAGCCCAGGGCTGGGATAGCAGAGGGCTGTGGGCACCGGCAGAGCTGGGTGTGAGGGAGGGAGCCCAGGGCTGGGATAACAGAGGGCTGTGGGCACCGGCAGGGCTGGGTGTGAGGGAGGGAGGGAGGGAGCCCAGGGCTGGGATAGCAGAGGGCTGTGGGCACCGGCAGAGCTGGGTGTGAGGGAGGGAGGGAGGGAGGGAGCCCAGGGCTGGGATAGCAGAGGGCTGTGGACACCGGCAGAGCTGGGTGTGAGGGAGGGAGGGAGCCCAGGGCTGGGATAACAGAGAGCTGTGGGCACAAGCAGAGCTGGGTGTGAGGGAGGGAGCCCAAGGCTGGGATAGTAGAGAGCTGTGGGCACAAGCAGAGCTGGGTGTGAGGGAGGGAGGGAGGGAGCCCAGGGCTGGGATAGCAGAGAGCTGTGGGCACCGGCAGAGGTGGGTGTGAGAGAGGAAGCCCAGGGCTGGGACAGTAGAGAGCTGTGGGCACAAGCAGAGGTGGGTGTGAGGGAGGGAGGGAGCCCAGGGCTGGGATAGCAGAGGGCTGTGGGCACCGGCAGAGCTGGGTGTGAGGGAGGGAGGGAGCCCAGGGCTGGGATAGCAGAGGGCTGTGGGCACCGGCAGAGCTGGGTGTGAGGGAGGGAGGGAGCCCGGGGCTGGGATAACAGAGGGCTGTGGGCACCGGCAGGGCTGGGTGTGAGGGAGGGAGAGAGGGAGCCCAGGGCTGGGATAGCAGAGGGCTGTGGGCACCGGCAGAGCTGGGTGTGAGGGAGGGAGGGAGGGAGGGAGCCCAGGGCTGGGATAGCAGAGGGCTGTGGACACCGGCAGAGCTGGGTGTGAGGGAGGGAGGGAGCCCAGGGCTGGGATAACAGAGAGCTGTGGGCACAAGCAGAGCTGGGTGTGAGGGAGGGAGCCCAAGGCTGGGATAGTAGAGAGCTGTGGGCACAAGCAGACCTGGGTGTGAGGGAGGGAGCCCAGGGCTGGGATAGCAGAGAGCTGTGGGCACCGGCAGAGCTGGGTGTGAGGGAGGGAGGGAGCCCAGGGCTGGGATAGCAGAGAGCTGTGGGCACAAGCAGAGCTGGGTGTGAGGGAGGGAGCCCAAGGCTGGGATAGCAGAGAGCTGTGGGCACCGGCAGAGCTGGGTGTGAGGGAGGGAGCCCAGGGCTGGGATAGCAGAGGGCTGTGGGCACCGGCAGAGCTGGGTGTGAGGGAGGGAGCCCAGGGCTGGGATAGCAGAGGGCTGTGGGCACCGGCAGAGCTGGGTGTGAGGGAGGGAGCCCGGAGCTGGGATAACAGAGGGCTGTGGGCACCGGCAGAGCTGGGTGTGAGGGAGCGAGGGAGCCCAGGGCTGGGATAGCAGAGGGCTGTGGGCACCGGCAGAGCTGGGTGTGAGGGAGGGAGCCCAGGGCTGGGATAGCAGAGAGCTGTGGGCACTGGCAGAGCTGGGTGTGAGGGAGGGAGGGAGGGAGCCCAGGGCTGGGATAGCAGAGAGCTGTGGGCACCGGCAGAGGTGGGTGTGAGGGAGGGAGCCCAGGGCTGGGATAACAGAGGGCTGTGGGCACCGGCAGGGCTGGGTGTGAGGGAGGGAGGGAGCCCAGGGCTGGGATAGCAGAGGGCTGTGGGCACCGGCAGAGCTGGGTGTGAGGGAGGGAGGGAGGGAGCCCAGGGCTGGGATAGCAGAGGGCTGTGGGCACCAGCAGAGCTGGGTGTGAGGGAGGGAGGGAGCCCAGGGCTGGGATAGCAGAGGGCTGTGGGCACCGGCAGAGCTGGGTGTGAGGGAGGGAGGGAGGGAGGGAGCCCAGGGCTGGGATAGCAGAGGGCTGTGGACACCGGCAGAGCTGGGTGTGAGGGAGGGAGGGAGCCCAGGGCTGGGATAACAGAGGGCTGTGGGCACAAGCAGAGGTGGGTGTGAGGGAGGGAGCCCAGGGCTGGGATAACAGAGGGCTGTGGGCACCGGCAGGGCTGGGTGTGAGGGAGGGAGGGAGCCCAGGGCTGGGATAGCAGAGAGCTGTGGGCACCGGCAGAGCTGGGTGTGAGGGAGGGAGGGAGGGAGCCCAGGGCTGGGATAGCAGAGGGCTGTGGGCACCGGCAGAGCTGGGTGTGAGGGAGGGAGGGAGGGAGCCCAGGGCTGGGATAGCAGAGGGCTGTGGGCACCGGCAGAGCTGGGTGTGAGGGAGGGAGCCCAGGGCTGGGATAACAGAGGGCTGTGGGCACCGGCAGGGCTGGGTGTGAGGGAGGGAGGGAGGGAGGGAGCCCAGGGCTGGGATAGCAGAGGGCTGTGGACACCGGCAGAGCTGGGTGTGAGGGAGGGAGGGAGCCCAGGGCTGGGATAACAGAGGGCTGTGGGCACAAGCAGAGCTGGGTGTGAGGGAGGGAGCCCAGGGCTGGGATAGCAGAGAGCTGTGGGCACCGGCAGAGGTGGGTGTGAGGGAGGGAGCCCAGGGCTGGGATAACAGAGGGCTGTGGGCACCGGCAGGGCTGGGTGTGAGGGAGGGAGGGAGCACCAGGGCTGGGATAACAGAGGGCTGTGGGCACCGGCAGAGCTGGGTGTGAGGGAGGGAGGGAGGGAGCCCAGGGCTGGGATAGCAGAGGGCTGTGGGCACCGGCAGAGCTGGGTGTGAGGGAGGGAGCCCAGGGCTGGGATAACAGAGGGCTGTGGGCACCGGCAGGGCTGGGTGTGAGGGAGGGAGGGAGGGAGCCCAGGGCTGGGATAGCAGAGGGCTGTGGGCACCGGCAGAGCTGGGTGTGAGGGAGGGAGGGAGGGAGGGAGCCCAGGGCTGGGATAGCAGAGGGCTGTGGACACCGGCAGAGCTGGGTGTGAGGGAGGGAGGGAGCCCAGGGCTGGGATAACAGAGAGCTGTGGGCACAAGCAGAGCTGGGTGTGAGGGAGGGAGCCCAAGGCTGGCATAGTAGAGAGCTGTGGGCACAAGCAGAGCTGGGTGTGAGGGAGGGAGGGAGGGAGCCCAGGGCTGGGATAGCAGAGAGCTGTGGGCACCGGCAGAGGTGGGTGTGAGAGAGGAAGCCCAGGGCTGGGACAGTAGAGAGCTGTGGGCACAAGCAGAGGTGGGTGTGAGGGAGGGAGGGAGCCCAGGGCTGGGATAGCAGAGGGCTGTGGGCACCGGCAGAGCTGGGTGTGAGGGAGGGAGGGAGCCCAGGGCTGGGATAGCAGAGGGCTGTGGGCACCGGCAGAGCTGGGTGTGAGGGAGGGAGGGAGCCCGGGGCTGGGATAACAGAGGGCTGTGGGCACCGGCAGGGCTGGGTGTGAGGGAGGGAGAGAGGGAGCCCAGGGCTGGGATAGCAGAGGGCTGTGGGCACCGGCAGAGCTGGGTGTGAGGGAGGGAGGGAGGGAGGGAGCCCAGGGCTGGGATAGCAGAGAGCTGTGGGCACCGGCAGAGCTGGGTGTGAGGGAGGGAGGGAGCCCAGGGCTGGGATAGCAGAGGGCTGTGGGCACCGGCAGAGCTGGGTGTGAGGGAGGGAGCCCAGGGCTGGGATAGCAGAGGGCTGTGGGCACCGGCAGAGCTGGGTGTGAGGGAGGGAGCCCGGAGCTGGGATAACAGAGGGCTGTGGGCACCGGCAGAGCTGGGTGTGAGGGAGGGAGCCCAGGGCTGGGATAGCAGAGAGCTGTGGGCACTGGCAGAGCTGGGTGTGAGGGAGGGAGGGAGGGAGCCCAGGGCTGGGATAGCAGAGAGCTGTGGGCACCGGCAGAGGTGGGTGTGAGGGAGGGAGGGAGCCCAGGGCTGGGATAACAGAGGGCTGTGGGCACCGGCAGGGCTGGGTGTGAGGGAGGGAGGGAGCCCAGGGCTGGGATAGCAGAGAGCTGTGGGCACCGGCAGAGCTGGGTGTGAGGGAGGGAGCCCAGGGCTGGGATAGCAGAGGGCTGTGGGCACCGGCAGAGCTGGGTGTGAGGGAGGGAGGGAGCCCAGGGCTGGGATAGCAGAGGGCTGTGGGCACCGGCAGAGCTGGGTGTGAGGGAGGGAGCCCAGGGCTGGGATAACAGAGGGCTGTGGGCACCGGCAGGGCTGGGATGTGAGGGAGGGAGGGAGGGAGCCCAGGGCTGGGATAGCAGAGGGCTGTGGGCACCGGCAGAGCTGGGTGTGAGGGAGGGAGGGAGGGAGGGAGCCCAGGGCTGGGATAGCAGAGGGCTGTGGACACCGGCAGAGCTGGGTGTGAGGGAGGGAGGGAGCCCAGGGCTGGGATAACAGAGAGCTGTGGGCACAAGCAGAGCTGGGTGTGAGGGAGGGAGCCCAGGGCTGGGATAGCAGAGAGCTGTGGGCACCGGCAGAGCTGGGTGTGAGGGAGGGAGCCCAGGGCTGGGATAGCAGAGAGCTGTGGGCACCGGCAGAGCTGGGTGTGAGGGAGGGAGCCCAAGGCTGGGATAGTAGAGAGCTGTGGGCACAAGTAGAGCTGGGTGTGAGGGAGGGAGCCCAGGGCTGGGATAGCAGAGAGCTGTGGGCACCGGCAGAGCTGGGTGTGAGGGAGGGAGCCCAGGGCTGGGATAGCAGAGAGCTGTGGGCACCGGCAGAGCTGGGTGTGAGGGAGGGAGGGAGCCCAGGGCTGGGATAGCAGAGGGCTGTGGGCACCGGCAGAGCTGGGTGTGAGGGAGGAAGCCCAGGGCTGGGATAGCAGAGAGCTGTGGGCACCGGCAGAGCTGGGTGTGAGGGAGGGAGCCCGGAGCTGGGATAACAGAGGGCTGTGGGCACCGGCAGAGCTGGGTGTGAGGGAGGGAGGGAGCCCAGGGCTGGGATAGCAGAGGGCTGTGGGCACCGGCAGAGCTGGGTGTGAGGGAGGGAGCCCAGGGCTGGGATAGCAGAGAGCTGTGGGCACCGGCAGAGCTGGGTGTGAGGGAGGGAGCCCAGGGCTGGGAAAACAGAGGGCTGTGGGCACCGGCAGAGCTGGGTGTGAGGGAGGGAGGGAGCACCAGGGCTGGGATAGCAGAGGGCTGTGGGCACCGGCAGAGCTGGGTGTGAGGGAGGGAGCCCAGGGCTGGGAAAACAGAGGGCTGTGGGCACCGGCAGAGCTGGGTGTGAGGGAGGGAGGGAGCCCAGGGCTGGGATAGCAGAGGGCTGTGGGCACCGGCAGAGCTGGGTGTGAGGGAGGGAGCCCAGGGCTGGGAAAACAGAGGGCTGTGGGCACCGGCAGAGCTGGGTGTGAGGGAGGGAGGGAGCCCAGGGCTGGGATAGCAGAGGGCTGTGGGCACCGGCAGAGCTGGGTGTGAGGGAGGGAGCCCGGGGCTGGGATAACAGAGGGCTGTGGGCACAAGCAGAGGTGGGTGTGAGGGAGGGAGGGAGCCCAGGGCTGGGAAAACAGAGGGCTGTGGGCACCGGCAGAGCTGGGTGTGAGGGAGGGAGCCCAGGGCTGGGATAGCAGAGAGCTGTGGGCACCGGCAGAGCTGGGTGTGAGGGAGGGAGGGAGCCCAAGGCTGGGATAACAGAGAGCTGTGGGCACCGGCAGAGCTGGGTGTGAGGGAGGGAGCCGAGGGCTGGGATAGCAGAGAGCTGTGGGCACCGGCAGAGCTGGGTGTGAGGGAGGGAGGGAGCCCAGGGCTGGGATAGCAGAGGGCTGTGGGCACAAGCAGAGGTGGGTGTGAGGGAGGGAGGGAGCCCAGGGCTGGGATAGCAGAGGGCTGTGGGCACCGGCAGAGCTGGGTGTGAGGGAGGGAGCCCAGGGCTGGGAAAACAGAGAGCTGTGGGCACCGGCAGAGCTGGGTGTGAGGGAGGGAGCCCAGGGCTGGGAAAACAGAGAGCTGTGGGCACCGGCAGAGCTGGGTGTGAGGGAGGGAGCCCAGGGCTGGGATAGCAGAGGGCTGTGGGCACTAGCAGAGCTGGGTGTGAGGGAGGGAGCCCAGGGCTGGGATAGCAGAGGGCTGTGGGCACTAGCAGAGCTGGGTGTGAGGGAGGGAGCCCAGGGCTGGGATAGCAGAGGGCTGTGGGCCTGACCTGCGGGGCACCAGCAGAGCTGGGGAGGGGAGGGCTGGCCTGCTCAGCACCAGCCCCATGGCAGTTGGGTTCAGCCAGCCCTCTAGTGCAAGGAGACTCACCCCAGTGCATTGCAGCTGCCGTGGGAATGCTCCAGCCTGGCCTTACCTGGCTTCAATGTAATGGTTAATGGCAGCATCCAGCTGCTTCTGCTGCACCAGGTGATCTCCCCAGGCCTCCTCCAGCTTCAGCACCTCGGCAGGGAACGCCACGCGAGCCAGCTCCACCGCTGGAAGGGGAGAGGAACAGGTCACACCGGCCGCCAGCTGGGTCGGGCCCTGAGCTGGCACCACTGGACAGGCCCTGGGAGGCGCGGGGCTGATTCCAGGAGCGCCTGGCCTCCTGCCGGCTGATGAGCCCGGGAGGAACCTGCCCTGGGGCCAGGAGTGGCTAGAGGAGAGGGGAACGTGGGACTGGAAGGCATGGCCTGGGGTATCGAGTCCAGTGCCCGCTTTGCAGGCAGCCTCACCAGGCAATCCCGCTGCTCAGCTCATGGAGCTCCAGCTCAGAGCTAGCGGTGCTGATTGCGGGTTGGAAGACGGGCAGCAATGACACGCAGCCAGGGGCTCTGGGGCAGCCGCGTGTGCAGTCTGGACAGGGCATCCCAGCAGGAGGCATTGGGGGTGCTCACGCCAAGGAAGGGGGACGGGGACCTTGGTACCTTTCAGGAAGGCGCAGCCCTTGCGGTAACACTCCAGAGCCTTCTGGGGGTTCCTGATCGTCTCAAACAGGTCTCCAGCCTAACACACACACAGGCTGTCAGACGGTACAGAGCCGCTGGCCCGCCTGCCCCACGTCACACCAGGCCGGGGTCCGGTACCAGAGCTCCCAGCCCCCACCGCTGCCCCAGCCATGCACCCCACAAGCCACACACCCCGCCAGCCCCAGGGCCAGTCCCAGTCCAGAGCCCCCAGGCCCACCCCACAAGCCACACACCCCGCCAGCCCCAGGGCTGGGGTTCTGGAGCCGTCACCCTGCACCCCACCAAGCCTGGGGCTGGTCCGGGAGCTACCAAGCAGCTGGCTGTTTGTTTCCTGTGGAGATGCCAGCAGGTACCATGAAGAGCTGCTTGGAAGTTCGCAGCAACTTCAGGGACAAGAGCCTCCGGCCCCAAGCCCTCGATCTCTAGGGCACAGGGAGCTCTGTGCAAGTGGGGCTCCAACTCTCCTGGGGTGGGGGTAAGGCTGTTACAGTGTGAGAGTGGGGGCCATACATGAGTGATGCTGGGGAGGGGTGAGGCTCTGACGGGGCGGGGGGGGGCAGGGGTTGGGGAAGGGGTGAGGCTCTGACTTGGGGGAGGGGCGAGGCTCTGACCCAGGGGGGAGGTCGGGGGAGGGGCGAGGCTCTGACCCGGGGGCTGGGGGAGGGGCCAGGCTCTGACCCCGGGAAGGGGGTCAGGGGAGGGGCCAGGCTCTGACGGGGGGCTGGGGGTGGGGCCAGGCTCTGACCCGGGTGGGAAGGGGTTGGGGAAGGGGTGAGGCTCTGACCCTGGGAAGGGGGTCAGAGGAGGGGCCAGGCTCTGACCAGAGGGGCTGGGGGAGGGGCCAGGCTCTGACCGGGGGAGGGGCCAGGCTCTGACCTGGGGGGGGGGGGGGGGGGCTGGGGGATGGGCCAGGCTCTGACCCAGGGGGAGGGGCCAGGCTCTGACCCAGGGGGAGGGGCTAGGCTCTGACCCTGGGGGGAAGGGGCTGGGGAAGGGGTGAGGCTCTGACCCTGGGAAGGGGGTCAGGGGAGGGGCCAGGCTCTGACCCAGGGGGCTGGGGGAGGGGCCAGGCTCTGACCCGGGGGGCGGTGGGGGGGCTAGGCTCTGACCCTGGGGGTAAGGGGTTGGGGAAGGGGTGAGGCTCTGACCCTGGGAAGGGGGTCGGGGAGGGGCCAGGCTCTGACCCGAGGGGCTGGGGGAGGGGCCAGACTCTGACCGGGGGAGGGGCCAGGCTCTGACCCGGCGGGGGGCTAGGCTCTGACCCTGGGGGGAAGGGGCTGGGGAAGGGGTGAGGCTCTGACCCTGGGAAGGGGGTCAGGGGAGGGGCCAGGTTCTGACCTGAGGGGCTGGGGGAGGGGCCAGGCTCTGACGGGGGGCCGGGGGGGGGGCGGCTAGGGGAAGGGTGAGGCTCTCACCTGCTCGTACAGCTCCCCTTTGATCAGCGCGGCGGTGATTCGGCTGATGACATCCCCGTTGGCCAGGAGCGGGTCCCTAGCCATGGCCAGCCGAGCGGCTCGGGCTGGCAGCCCGGCCCTTAGGTAGAGGCCCACGGCGGCCAGGTGCTCCCCTTGGCTCTCCTGCACCTCCCCAGCCTTCTCCTCCTGCTGCGTGTCCAGCAGCCACTGGTAATAGCCCCGGCGCAGCTTCTCCAGCGCCGGGTGCCCCTGGGGGGGCAGCGTCTGTCAGCACAGGCCAGTCCCCACCGGCCGGCCCCACCCTCCTGCAGGCTTCTCCCCGGGCCAGGCACAGACGCCAGCCGGAACCCCCTGAAACCTTTACGGGCCCCCACCTTCCCCTCTGCTCCACTCCACAGTGCCCCGAGCTCCCCTCTGCTCTGCCCCACAGTGCCCTGAGTCACCCTCCGCTCCACCCCACAGTGCCCCCTGAGCTTCCCTCCCCTCTGCTCTGCCCCACAGTGCCGAGTCCCCCTCCGCTCCACCCTACAGTGCCCCCTGAGCTCCCTTCCCCTCTGCCCCACAGTGCCCTGAGTCCCCCTCCGCTCCACCCTACAGTGCCCCCTGAGCTCCCTTCCCCTCTGCCCCACAGTGCCCTGAGTCCCCCTCCGCTCCACCCTACAGTGCCCCCTGAGCTCCCCTCCCCTCTGCTCTGCCCCACAGTGCCCTGAGTCGCCCTCCGCTCCACCCCACAGTGCCCCCTGAGCTCCCTTCCCCTCTGCCCCACAGTGCCCTGAGTCCCCCTCCGCTCCACCCTACAGTGCCCTCTGAGCTCCCCTCCCCTCTGCTCTGCCCCACAGTGCCCCCTGAGCTCCTCTCCCCCTCCACTCAGCCCCCCCAGTTTCCCCTGAGCTTCCCTCCCCCTCTGCTCAGCCCCACATGCCTCCCTCCCCCAGCCTTGTGTCCCCCCATGAGCCCCTCTCAGTTCCATTCCCCAGCTGCACGGCCCAGCAGGAAGCGCTGCCTTTCCTCCCAGCCCCCAGGCCCGCCGCAGAGCCGTGTACCCTCCCAGCCTGCCTGGTACAGCCGCAGGAATCCTCCTCCCTCACCCCGTCCCTGGCGTCACAGCCAAGCCCCTCAATCACCCCCTGCCCTGTCCCTCCATTCCCTTCTGCGGCTCTGCGCAGGTGGAGTGACGACACCCCCGCCCCCTTCTCTACAGCTGAGGCCTTGCCCAGGCTGGGGGCCCCCAGGCACCTCCCCACTCAGCCACCTGGCGCTGAACTGGCTCATCCGAGTCCAGCCGGGAGCCTCCTGTCCGTGACAGAACCCACCCTCAGACGCTATCCCCCAGCGGGGCAAAGCGCAGTATACACCGTACCTTGGCCTCTGCCACCACAATGCACTCGTCCCACATGTGCAGCTCCTGGTACATTTCCATGGCCTCCTCCACTGCATTCTGGGCACCGAGAGCAGAGCGTTACTTCCCTCTCTGCGGACTCAGCAGCCTGAGCCTGGGGAACACCCTGCTGCCCCATGGGGTTAGCTCCCAAAACGAGGCCAGGCTGGGAACTTCAGCCAATGAGTCTGGGATGCTGGGCAGCAGGGCAAACCTCACAGCCAATAAATGAGTCCCCCACACCTCAGGGAAACCTCGCTCCCACGAGAAGACCCGTGAGAACGAGATGAAAGGGTTAGAAAACCTGCCTCACAGTGACAGACTCCGGGAGCTTAAGGTGAAAGGGTGACTTGATCACAGTCTCTAAATACCTACATGGGGAACAAATACTTAACAACAGGCTCTTCAGTCTAGCAGAGACAGGGCTAACGCAATCCAGTGGCTGGAAGTTAAAGCTACACAAATTCAGACTGGAAATAAGGTGCAATTTTTTAACAGTGAGAGTAATTAACCACGGGAACAATTTACTAAGGGCTGTGGTGGGTTCTTTACATCAAGACGGGATGTTTTCCTAAAAGCTCTGCTCTAGGAATGATTGCGTGGAAGGTCTCTGGCCTGTGTTCTACAGGAGGTCAGACTAGATGACCACAATGGTCCCTTCTCTAGGGAACTATGAGCCCCACCACACTGCAGGGCAAACCTCACAGCCAGTTGTGGTGTGGTTATACAGTTCCTGGTCCCGAGGGTCACCAGACAGGAACAGCATGTGTTGCAATGGGGAGCTTAAGAAATGTAGGAAGGAACTTCCTGGTCAGGGAGTTCTCTAGATGCTGCTTAAAGCTTTCAGAGTAGCAGCCGTGTTAGTCTGTGTCAACAAAAAGAACATGTAAACATGAAAAGGTGGAAGTACCCAGACCAACTGTAAGAGGCTAATTAATTAAGAGGAACTATTATCAGCAGGGGAAAGAAACTTTTGAAGTGATAATCAAGATGGCCCATTACGGACAGTTGACACAAAGGTGAATCCTGCCTTGCATTCTCAGGCAGCAGTTCTTAGAACTTCTCCGTGGAGTCCCATACATTAAAATAATAGAATCATAGAACTGTAGGATTGGAAGGGACCTCAAGAGGTCATCTAGTCCCATCCCCTGCCCTCAAGGCAGGACTAAGTATTATCTAGACCAGGGGTAGGCAACCTATGGCACGTGTGCCAAAGGCGGCACGCGAGCTGATTTTCAGTGGCACTCACACTGCCCAGGTCCTGGCCACCGGTCCACGGGGCGGGCGCTGCATTTTAATTTAATTTTAAATGAAGCTTCTGAAACATTTTAAAAACCTTATTTACTTTACATACAACGATAGTTTAGTTATATATTAAAGACTTATAGAAAGAAACCTTCTAAAAACGTTAAAATGTGTTACTGGCACATGAAACCTTAAATGAGAGTGAATAAATGAAGACTCGGCACACCACTTCTGAAAGGTTGCTGACCCCTGATCTAGACCATCCCTGACAGGGGTTTGTCATAAGGCCCCAGCAGAGCCTGCTGGTTGGCAATTCAAAGCTTCAGTCCTCTAGTTGAATAAATATTCCTGCCAAACAACAATCTCTTTGAGTCCTTTGATTTGGGGGGTGACAGCGTGATGCCCCATCGCTCTCTCTCATTAGCTGCTGTAACAACTAAGGACCCTGGAGATGGGTGGGAGTAAAGATATTCAAAGCCTTGGGAGGGCACACAGTGCTTCTGCTCTGCTCTCTTTGAGGTGGGAGGCAATGAAGATGGGGTCTGCCATAGCACCTTTACAGATGCCAATATTGCCCCGTTAATTGGCAGTCCCATCCTAGAGGGACCTGCCATTGATCAAATGTCAATCAGGTGAGATGAGGACTCCTTGACCTCCTTGACCTGCAGCCACCCTCCCTCACCATTCCTGTTCAGCTTTAAAATCATCACAAGGGGTGAAGTTGCCTCTAAGGAAACTGCCTTGTCTGGAGAGGAGGAGGAGGTAGCCAAGACTGGACGTGGTTGAATTTCTTCCACAAGCTGTTCCTCTGCTTTCAACGCCTCTTCTTAGAGGCCATCTCTGAGTCCCGCAGTGAAGCTTCCCTTACCTCTGACCATGGAGGGGCTGGTCCAGTGGGTGTTGGGGGCTGATCCCGAGAACCTGGGGATGGGCACAGCATTGCCATCATTGCTGGCTTCCCCTCAGATGATACCGATGGGCCGCCTGTCCAGGAAGCAGGCAGCTGGCATGGTACCACTGCTGGTGTTGGTGCCAGATGGGGCAACGGGGCCCAGGGATCTGACTCCTGCATGGCCAGTGACACACAGAGGCAGAGCAAATTCCTTGCTGCTGCGAACACTTCCAGGGCAGTCGGCACTGAGATCCTGTCTGCCATTGCAGTGCTGCTGAAGTTGATGTGTTACTTCTGGCACCGCACTCAATGGTGCCCTCTCCGGCACCGAAGCCAACTGTGCCGACTTAGGCACTGATTTGGAGGAGGAGGGCTTAGATTTCATATGCACTCTATACCACTCCCTCTTTCCCCTCTTACCAGACTTGCAAGGTGGAGATCTTCCCCTGGTTGGCTCCTCTTTGCAAGACATATTTCTTCCTTTCTGCCGGGACTCCAGCAACATTGGAGGTGAGCTTTTCACTGGAGCAGTAGCCCTTGGCACTGAGTTGGACCAGGACAGCTCCAACAGTGGTCTGAATGCTGCCTCCATGAGCAGGAATTCCAGCCTAGACCCCCTATCCTTTTCATTCTAGGCTTCAATTACCGGCAAATCTGGCACTGGTCTTTCACACGTGCTTTGCCCAGGCACGTAAGACAACTACCGTGCGGGTTGCTCATCAGCACCGGCTTTGAGCAAGAAGCACTTGGCATGAAGGCTTCAGCGGGCACAGTGTTCTGAAGATTCAGAGCAGGCTACGCAGCGGGGACAGAAGGCCAGTGAGGATAATTGGCGGCATGTGACCTCCAGAAGAGGAAAGAGTACGAGACAAGTCCATGTACCAGAAATGCCGATTCAGATGAGCAACCGTTTTCATGTTCTCTCCGCAGGTACTAGTGCAGAGAGTGGCATGGATGATACAGCTGAGGGAACAGAGCAGAAGGAGACTCCACCGATTGGAAGGCATGAGATGCACCGTCCGAGGGATGGGGGTTCCACGACCACCACTCCCAAGAGGAGGAGGAGGATGGTGGTGGTCGGGGACTCTCTCCTCAGGGGGACTAAGTCATCTATCTGCCGCCCTGACCGGGAAAACCGAGAGGTGTGCTGCTTGCCAGGAGCTAGGATTCATGATGTGACGGAGAGACTGCCGAGACTCATCAAGTCCTCAGATCGCTACCCCTTCCTGCTTCTCCACGTGGGCACCCATGATACTGCCAAGAATGACCTTGAGCGTATCACTGCAGACTACGTGGCTCTGGGAAGAAGGATAAAGGAGTTTGAGGTGCAAGTGGTGTTCTCGTCTATCCTCCCTGTGGCAGGAAAAGGCCGGGGTAGAGACTGTTGAATCGTGGAAGTCAACGAATGGCTACGCAGATGGTGTCAGAGAGAAGGGTTTGGATTCTTTGACCATGGGATGGTATTCCAAGAAGAAGGAGTGCTAGGCAGAGACGGGCTCCACCTAACGAAGAGAGGGAAGAGCATCTTTGGAAGCAGGCTGGCTAACCTAGTGAGGAGGGCTTTAAACTAGGTTCACCAGGGGAAGGAGACCAAAGCCCCGAGGTAAGTGGGGAAGTGGGATACCGGGAGGAAGCACAAGTAGGTGAGTGCAAGAGGGGAGGGCTCCTGCCCCATACTGGGACAGCAGGACGATCGGTGAGTTCTCTTAAATGCCTATACACAAATGCAAGAAGCCTGGGGAACAAGCAGGGAGAACTGGAAGTCCTGGCACAGTCAAGCAATTATGATGTAATTGGAATAACAGAGACTTGGTGGGATAACTCACATGATTGGAGTACTGTCATGGATGGATATAAACTGTTCAGGAAGGATAGGCAGGGCAGAAAAGGTGGGGGAGTTGCGTTGTATGTAAGAGAGCAGTATGACTGCTCAGAGCTCCAGTATGAAACTGCAGAAAAACCTGAGAGTCTCGGGATTAAATTCAGAAGTGGGAGCAACAAGGGTAATGTCGTGGTGGGAGTCTGCTACAGACCACCAGACCAGGGGGATGAGGTGGACGAGGCTTTCTTCCAGCAACTAACAGAAGTTACTAGATCACAGGCCCTGGTTCTCATGGGTGACTTTAATCACCCCGATATCTGCTGGGAGAGCAATACAGCGGTCCACAGACAATCCAGGAAGTTTTTGGAAAGTGTAGGGGACAATTTCCTGGTGCAAGTGCTGGAGGAACCAACTAGGGGAAAAGCTCTTCTTGACCTCCTGCTCACAAACAGGGAAGAAATAGTAGAGGAAGCGATAGTGGATGGGAACCTGGGAGGCAGTGACCATGAGATGGTAGAGTTCAGGATCCTGACACAAGGAAGAAAGGAGAGCAGTAGAACAGAGACCCTGGACTTCAGAAAAGCAGACTTTGACTCCCTCAGGGAACTGATGGGCAAGGTCCCCTGGGAGAATAACATGAGGGGGAAAGGAGTCGAGGAAAGCTGGCTGTATTTTAAAGAATCCTTATTGAGGTTGCAGGAACAAACCATCCCGATGTGTAGAAAGAAAAGTAAATATGGCAGGCGACCAGCTTGGCTTAACAGTGAAATCCTTGCTTGTCTTAAACACAAAAAAGCAGCTTACAAGAAGTGGAAGATTGGACAAATGACTAGGGAGGAGTATAAAAATATTGCTGAGGCATGCAGGAGTGAAATTAGGAAGGCCAAATCACACTTGGAGTTGCAGCTAGCCGGAGATGTTAGGAGTAACAAGAAGGGTTTCTTCAGGTATGTGAGCAACAAGAAGAAAGTCAAGGAAAGTGTGGGCCCCTTGCTGAATGAGGGAGGGAACCTAGTGACAGAGGATGTAGAGAAAGCTAGTGTACTCAATGCTTTTTTTGCCTCTGTCTTCACAGACAAGGTCAGCTCCCAGGCGGCTGCACTCCGCAGCACGGTATGGGGAGGAGGTGACCAGCTCTCTGTGGAGAAAGAAGTAGTTCGGGACTATTTAGAAAAGCTGGACGAGCACAAGTCCATGGGGCTGGATGCACTGCATCCGAGGGTGCTAAAGGAGTTGGCCGATGAGACTGCAGAGCCATTGGCCATTATCTTTGACAAATCATGGCAATCGGGGGAGGTCCCGGATGACTGGAAAAAGGCTAATGTAGTGCCCATCTTTAAAAAAGGGAAGAAGGAAGATCCGGGGAACTACAGGCCAGTCAGTCTCACCTCAGTCCCTGGAAAAATCATGGAACAGGTCCTCAAGGAATCAATTCTGAACCACTTAAAGGAGGGGAAAGTGATCAGGAACAGTCAGCATGGATTCACCAAGGGCAAGTCATGCCTGACTAACCTAATTGCCTTCTATGATGAGATAACTGGCTCTGTGGATGAGGGGAAAGCAGTGGATGTGCTATTTCTTGACTTTAGCAAAGCTTTTGATACAGTCTCCCACAGTGTTCTTGCCAGCAAGTTAAGGAAGTATGGGCTGGATGAATGGACGGTAAGGTGGATAGAAAACTGGCTGGATGGTCGCACTCAACGGGTAGTGATCAATGGCTCCGTGTCTAGTTGGCAGCCGGTATCAAGTGGAGTGCCCCAAGGGTCGGTGCTGGGGCCGGTTTTGTTCAATATCTTCATCAACGATCTGGAGGATGGTGTGGACTGCACCCTTAGCAAGTTTGCAGATGACACTAAACTGGGAGGAGTGGTTGATACACTGGAGGGTAGGGATAGGATACAGAGGGACCTAGTCAAATTAGAGGATTGGGCCGAAAGGAATCTGATGAGGTTCAACAAGGACAAGTGCAGAGTCCTGCACTTAGGACGCAAGAATCCCATGCACTGCTACAGTCTAGGGACCGAATGGCTGGGCAGCGGTTCTGCAGAAAAGGACCTAGGGGTTACAGTGGACGAAAAGCTGAATATGAGTCAACAGTGTGCCCTTGTTGCCAAGAAGGCTAACGGCATTTTGGGCTGTATAAGTAGGGGCATTTCCAGCAGATCGAGGGACGTGATTATTCCCCTCTATTCGGCACTGGTGAGGCCTCATTTGGAGTACTGTGTCCAGTTTTGGGCCCCACGCTACAAGAAGGATGTGGATAAATTGGAAAGAGTCCAGCGGAGGGCAACAAAAATGATTAGGGGGCTCGAGCACATGACTTATGAGGAGAGGCTGAGGGAACTGGGATTGTTTAGCCTGCAGAAGAGAAGAATGAGGGGGGATTTGATAGCTGCTTTCAACTACCTAAAAGGGGGTTCCAAAGAGGATGGATCTAGACTGTTCTCAGTGGTAGAAGATGACAGAACAAGGAGTAATGGTCTCAAGTTGCAGAGGGGGAGGTTTAGGTTGGATATTAGGAAAAACTTTTTCACTAGTAGGGTGGTGAAGCACTGGAACGGGTTCCCTAGGGAGGTGGTGGAATCTCCTTCCTTAGAGGTTTTTAAGGTCAGGCTTGACAAAGCCCTGGCTGGGATGATTTAGTTGGGGTTGGTCCTGCTTTGAGCAGGGGGTTGGACTAGATGACCTCCTGAGGTCCCTTCCAACCCTGAGATTCTATGAAGCCCAGCAACTGGGGCATGCCTCGGTGCCGGCAGCAGAACACCGAAATGGAGAAAAACAACAAAATCAATCCTTCCCCCTCCTTTTTTTTTAACCAAACAACAAAAACGTACTAACTATAACAACTAAATCACAACGATACTACCTACACAGCAGAGAGAAAGCTGTTCTGGCAACGAACAGGCTCCAGTGCCCATCACGCGCGGTAAGAAGGAACTACAGGTGGGCTAGCGGCGGCTCTGCCCTTCAGACCTGACCGCAGTGGCACGCAGCAGCAGAGGATGCTCGAGCTGCCCAATGGGTACCGCTGAGGGAAAAAGCTTCCAAAGGCCATGTGCTGGGAGCACAGACACCGAGAGTGGAATGCATGTGTGCAATCTCTCGAGGAAGAAACACAAAGTTAGTCAAAGGAAACAGCAAGAAAATGGCGTAAGAGCTGTGCAGGGAGAGAGGGTTAAGCTTTGGGAAGTTAAACGAGGGGCAGCTGATTGCTCGCCTGGAGAAGGATGACTGGAGCAAGAACCAGGGTCCAAACACAGGTGGGATTCTGAGAGAGTCCAAGGGCAACAGGGGCAGCCGCAGCTGTGCATCCTCATGGCCCAATTCCCCAGCAGCAAGTGTCCTCATGGCCCAATTCCACAGTGCTAGATTTGAAGGGGCGGAAGTTGGTGCCGAGGGAGAAGAACCTTCAGCTAGAGAAACAGAAGCTGAAGAATTGCAAGAGGCAGCGACAACATGAACTGAATTTGGAGAAGCAGAGGAGCAAGAGGTTCCATAGAGGGGTATGTGTGGAGAGACCATGAGAAGCCCATTCCCCAGGGAATCTACGTACCAACTTGCCAGATGGACAGAGTGAATACTGGGGACTATGAACAGATCCAAAAGGATCTACTGCTTAAGTTTGACTGGAAACCTGAGGCTTATAGGGAAAGGTTTCAGGGTTTACAAATGACTCAGGATGTGACGTATACAATAGCTTCCACCCTGATAGGAGGAGATGTCCACAAAAGAGGTAAAGGTGCAGGTGGTGCTACGTCGGAACATTATATGGCCTAGTTGGGTTAGAGCAACTCTGAGATATGTCCCCATGAGCTTAAATGTGGTTAGTGGAGAGGAAGCCTGAGGATCTGTGTAGTGCAGGCCAATTGGCGGCAGAAGTTGTGGACAGTAGATCCAGGTATGAAAAGACAATAGGTCCAGAGGGGACTGGTCTAAGCATGGGTCATAGAGTCACAGAATTTAAAGTCAAAAGCGACCACTAGACTACCTAGTTTGACCTCCTGTATATCACAGGTCACCAAAACCACCCAGCAAAGGCACACTAAACCCAACAACCAAAATGCGACCACAGTATTACAGCCCACAGGAGACTAGACAATCATAGAATCATAGGACTGGAAGGGACCTCAAGAGGTCTTCTTGTCCCCTGCACTCAAAACAGGACTATTATCTAGACCAGGGGTTCTCAAACTTCATTGCATTGTGACCCCTTTCTGACAACAAAAATTACTACATGACCCCAGGAGTGGAGACCGAAGTCTGAGCCCGCTGGAGCCCCTCCGCCTTGGATTGGGGGGGCCAAAGCCCAAGGGCTTCAGCCCCAGGCAGGGGACCCGTAACCTGAGCCCCACCCCCTAGCGCTGAAGCCCTCAGGCTTTAGAAAAGCTGGACGAACACAAGTCCATGGGGCCGGATGCACTGCATCCGAGGGTGCTAAAGGAGTTGGCTGATGTGATTGCAGAGCCATTGGCCATTATCTTTGACAAATCATGGCAATCGGGGGAGGTCCCGGATGACTGGAAAAAAGCTAATGTAGTGCCCATCTTTAAAAAAGGGAAGAAGGAAGATCCGGGGAACTACAGGCCAGTCAGTCTCACCTCAGTCCCTGGAAAAATCATGGAACAGGTCCTCAAGGAATCAATTCTGAACCACTTAAAGGAGGGGAAAGTGATCAGGAACAGTCAGCATGGATTCACCAAGGGCAAGTCATGCCTGACTAACCTAATTGCCTTCTATGATGAGATAACTGGCTCTGTGGATGAGGGGAAAGCAGTGGATGTGCTATTTCTTGACTTTAGCAAAGCTTTTGATACAGTCTCCCACAGTGTTCTTGCCAGCAAGTTAAGGAAGTATGGGCTGGATGAATGGACGGTAAGGTGGATAGAAAACTGGCTGGATGGTCGTGCTCAACGGGTAGTGATCAATGGCTCCATGTCTAGTTGGCAGCCGGTATCAAGTGGAGTGCCCCAAGGGTCGGTGCTGGGGCCGGTTTTGTTCAATATCTTCATCAACGATCTGGAGGATGGTGTGGACTGCACCCTTAGCAAGTTTGCAGATGACACTAAACTGGGAGGAGTGGTTGATACGCTGGAGGGTAGGGACAGGATACAGAGGGACCTAGCCAAATTAGAGGATTGGGCCAAAAGAAATCTGATGAGGTTCAACAAGGACAAGTGCAGAGTCCTGCACTTAGGACGGAAGAATCCCATGCACTGCTACAGACTAGGGACCGAATGGCTGGGCAGCAGTTCTGCAGAAAAGGACCTAGGGGTTACGGTGGACGAAAAGCTGAATATGAGTCAACAGTGTGCCCTTGTTGCCAAGAAGGCTAACGGCATTTTGGGCTGTATAAGTAGGGGCATTTCCAGCCGATCGAGGGACGTGATTATTCCCCTCTATTCGGCACTGGTGAGGCCTCATTTGGAGTACTGTGTCCAGTTTTGGGCCCCACGCTACAAGAAGGATGTGGATAAATTGGAAAGAGTCCAACGGAGGGCAACAAAAATGATTAGGGGGCTGGAGCACATGACTTATGAGGAGAGGCTGAGGGAACTGGGATTGTTTAGCCTGCAGAAGAGAAGAATGAGGGGGGATTTGATAGCTGCTTTCAACTACCTAAAAGGGGGTTCCAAAGAGGATGGATCTAGACTGTTCTCAGTGGTAGAAGATGACAGAACAAGGAGTAATGGTCTCAAGTTGCAGAGGGGGAGGTTTAGGTTGGATATTAGGAAAAACCTTTTCACTAGTAGGGTGGTGAAGCACTGGAATGGGTTACCTAGGGAGGTGGTGGAATCTCCTTCCTTAGAGGTTTTTAAGGTCAGGCTTGACAAAGCCCTGGCTGGGATGATCTAGCTGGGGTTGGTCCTGCTTTGAGCAGGGGGTTGGACTAGATGACCTTCTGAGGTCCCTTCCAACCCTGAGATTCTATGATTCTATGATTAAGCCCCAGGCTCCACCAAGTCTAAGCCAGCCCTGTGACCCCATTAAAATGGGCTTGTGACCCACTTTGGGGTCCTGACCCACAGTTTGAGAACTGCTGATCTAGACCATCCCTGACAGGTGTTTGTCTAACCTGCTCTTAAAAAAATCTCAAATGATGGAGATTCCACAACCTCCCCAGGCAATTTATTCCAGTGCTTAACCACCCTGACAGATAGGAAGTTTTTCCTAATGTCCAACCCAAACCTCCCTTCCTGCAATTTAAGCCCATTGCTTCTTGTCCTATTCTCAGAGGTTAAGGAGAACAATTTTTTCCCCTCCTCTTTGTAACAACCTTTTATGTACTTGAAACTCTTATCATGTCCCCACTCAGTCATAGTGGATCACAAGCTAAATATGAATGAACATTGGAACACTGTTGCAAAAAAAGCGAACATCATTCTGGGATGTATTAGCAGGAGTATTGGAAGCAAAACACGAGAAGTAATTCTTCTGCTCTACTCTGCGCTGATTAGGCCTCAACTGGAGTACTGTGTCCAGTTCTGGGTGCCACATTTTAGGAAAGATGTGAACAAATTGGAGAAAGTTCAGAGAAGAGCAACAGAAATGATTAAAGGTCTAGAAAACATGACGTATGAGGGAAGATTGAAAAAATTGTTTTTTTTTTCAGTTTGGAGAAGAGAAGAGTGAGAGGGGACATGAAAACAGTTTTCAATATGCGTCCCATCTATTGCCCCTCCGTAGTTAGGGAAACCCATTTGTGCAAAGCCAGCCACAATGTCATGCACGTTATCCAGAGTCATGGTTCTTCTGAGCAGGATGCGATTAATGGCCCTGCAAACTTACATCAACACGATTCCAACGGTCGACTTTCTCCACTCCAAACTGGTTAGCGACAGATCGGTAGCTGTCTGGAGTTGCCAGCTTCCAGATTGCAATAGCCACCTGCTTTTCCACCGTCAGGGCAGCTCTCAATCTCGTGTCCTTGCACTGCAGGGTGGGGCGAGCTCCTCACACAGTCTCATGAAAGTGGCTTTTCTCATCCGAAAGTTCTGCAGCCACTGCTCGTCATCCCAGACTTGCATAACGATGTGATCCCACCACTCTGTGCTTGTTTCCTGAGCCCAAAAATGGCATTCCACGGTGGTGAGTATGTCCGTGAATGCCACAAGCAATCTCATGTTGTATGCATTACGCGACTCGATATCATCGTTGGAGTCCTCACTGTCAGTTTGGATCTTAAGGAGTAACTCGACTGCCAAACGTGACGTGCTGGCGAGACTCGTCAGCATGCTCCTCAGCAGTTCGGGCGCCATTCCCACAGACCGAAAGGGAAGACAGAGCGCGCTGCATAAAAAACGTTGAAAGATGGCGCCAAATGTGGACGGAAGCACAGGGATTGCTGGGATGCGAACCGATGCATCACGGAGCGTTGGGACAGGACCCAGAATGCCCCGCCCCCTGTGCCCCCTTTCCACAAGCCACAGCGCCAGAATGGGAAGAGGTGCTCTGTGGGATAGCTTCCCATAACGCACCGCTCCCAATGCCGCTGCAAGTGCCGCAAATGTGGCCACGCCAGTGCGCTTGCAGCTGTCAGTGTGGACAGACTGCAGCGCTTTCCCTACTGCACTCTCCAAAGGCTGGTTTAACTCAAAGTGCTCTACATCTGCAAGTGTAGCCATGCCCTTAGGTATAAACAAGCGCAAGGCATTTGCACAACAACTGGATGGTCTCTGGAAGGCAAATTCAGATCTTAGTAGAAGGCTGTGAGATAAGTAACACGGAAAGAAAACAACCACCAGAGCCACCGCTCTCTACAAAGCTACATGACAGACCATGGCACTGGGTAGCCACAGTTTTTCTGGAAAGGACACATACATTATTCGAGGGGTAGCCGTTGAAGAATAATAATTTTGGATCAATATTTGTGGCCTACATACTGTTAGCATTTTATCCTAAGCCTTTGTTCTTTGGCCTCAACCTTTGACCGAGTTTGTTGTTATGCGTCTCTTACAACAGACTAAACCAGCCATAAGAGGGGGGTGGAAGGTCCTCGGACGGAATAATTTGCAATAACGGAAGCTTAAGAAATAGGTAACCGCAGTTGGGCAAAAGAAAAAAATGAATAACAGGAAAGGTGAATAACAGGAAAAGCCTAAAATGGAAAATGCTTGTTTTACTAGCTTTGATCTTTATTAATTTTGCAATGTGTTCTAAATAAGGTAATTGATACGGAAATATGTGTAATTTGTCTGCGGTTTTAAGCTTTAAAAACCTGTGTGTTCCTTGCTTCGGGGGGGGGGGGGGGCAGTTCTGTCATCTGCCTTTCCCCCAACGCGTTGGTAGCTTTGAATAAAGGAGTCTCAGCTGATGTCTGATCTAAACATAAGGTGTGGTTAATTTTTCCACAACAATTTGGGGGCTCGTCCGGGATACATGACGTCCCACCGGAATTCAGAGATCCGCGGACGGCTTCTCTGCTGAAACCCACAAAGGCGTCAGGTAAGAGATCCATTGAAAATCTCTATTTGGGTTCCTGCAGGAAGCTGCCTATAAGGCCCTGGGTTCGGGTGAGTGACTCGCTGTATCTGAACTTTTACTATCAGACACGGCTGACGCCCTTTTTATTTGTTTGGCTTGGTGCCCCGGGAAGAGCCACGAATAGGACGTGGCTACTGGGGGGGTAGAAGTCCCACCCCAGGTAGGCCTTTGGTTTTGTGTGCCCGTGTAAAAGGAAGGTCGGTGTGACCGGTATGTGTGTGGGTCACTGGAAGACACCCAGAGCGGTTCGTGAATCGAAGCCGTCTCTATCGCAAGCCAGTGACTCCAGCTAGTGAGGGCCGAAACAGAAGAGCCCTGACCGAAGTAGCCTCTCTCTGCTGGCTTGACTGGCGAGGGGACTGCCTGGGTCTAGGAGTGTGTGACCCTATCCTCTCCGTCATTGGACGGATTTCTCCCGTACCCTCTTTCCTCTCCCTCCCCGCCTGCGGGCGGTCCTTGAGCCACTGACGGGTCCAGACGCCCCACCAAAAGCAACAGAGTAAACGGTAATGACCGGCGCTCTTTGCTGGACGGGGGTGTAGATAGTCGTGGACACCTTGTACTGACCTTCCCTGTGTGAAAGACCTGTGTGACAGTACTGCTGGGTCCTGGGGTAGTGGGCTCTACGGGAGCGCCACCCCGCCAGGGAAAACAGGATACTGGGAGCCGGAGGACCCAAGGGGATCCCTGTCTCGCCGGGAAAGCTGTAGGAAAAAAGGGGGGCAGTTCTGTCATCTGCCTTTCCCCCAACGCATTGGTATCTTGAATAAAGGAGTCTCAGCCGATGTCTGATCTAAACATAAGGTGTGGTTAATTTTTCCACAACACCGTGTTAGTCTGGATCTGTAGAAGCGACAAAGAGTTCTGTGGCACCTTATAGACTAACAGACGTATTGGAGCATAAGCTTTCGTGGGTGAATAATTTCCACTGCATGCATCTGAAGAAGTGGGTATTCACCCACGAAAGCTTATGCTCCAATACATCTGTTAGTCTATAAGGTGCCACAGAACTCTTTGTCGCTTCTACATACATTATTGTAGCTGATTGCCTCCCCAGATACATTGACTTGGCTACCCTCACACAGAGTTCATCAGCACAAACATCCAGAAACTAAAGTCAATATCGGCAAGACGGAGTTCCTGAAGTCCTCATGTCTGATAATGGGCCTCAATTAACCTCTGAAACATCCCTAGCATTTGCACAGGTCTTTGATTTTGAACGTCATACTAGTAGCCCACATTACCCCAAGAGCAACGGGGAGATGGAGAGGTCAGTGCAGACATTACAAAGACTTCTGCAAATCTCAATGGACCCACAGAAAGGACTCCCTGCATATCAGTCAACACTATTTGCCTCTGGGCTATCTCAAGCAGAACTTCTGATGCAAAGACAGCGAAGGAGGCTTTTACCTGTGGCACTGACTCAGCTCAACCTCACTGGCCCGACCTGAAGGAATTTTGAGAATGGGATGCCGAAATAAACATTCGGCAGCAGCAAAACTTGAATGTTTGGCCAGAACAAAAGTAGGGCCTGGACTGAGACCAGCAACAAAGTTCAGCTTAAAGGCTCGCAGACATTTGGAACTTGGCAGAAACTCCTAGATCCTATCTAGAGAAGACTCCAAGAAGACCTCTCTGGAGGAACTGGCTCCATTTTCAATATTTCCCAACCCAACAGAGGATCAGGAACCTGCAGGTACTCTGTCATGACGTGAGAGCCTCTCTTAAGGGAACTCCACACTCAACAGAAATGAGAACACAGTCTGGATGTGTGGCCACATCCCTATCACGACTTGATCTTCAGAATACTGCCCAGGACTTTTTAAATGCAATTGAAAAGGGGACATACTAGTGTAAACAGTTTTAAGGAATGTTCAGTGTATTTTGAATTGCTGTGTGTAAATACTCTGGTTATTAATTTAGGTTTTAAACTTTTATTATCAAGAAAGGAAGGTGTGGAGTGGTTATAGAGCTCCTGTTCTCCACGAGAACTATAGCAATAGTGAAAGTGCTGTATTTTTATGGTTTCTTGCAATATGACTTACACGCCAGCAGCATAGGGGAGACTACAATAACGACAAAATAAAGAGGAAAGAAACAATGTGAAAGGAGCAGACAGACCAAATGTACAACATTAGAACAGTGCACAACTCGACTGGGAGACCAGAGCACCTTTGGAGGGAAGGCAGGAAAAGCTGTGCAAGATGTGGCAAGACACCAAGCCACAGCTGGCAACAACAAGCAAAAGAAGCAGAATGTAGGAGATGCCACAAAATGAGACAGTCTGGACATGTTGTAGCGGGCAGCTCAAAAAACATAGGAAGGAACTTCCTGGTAGAGGGTTCTCTGGATATTGCGTATATCTCCTCACACTACATCAACAAATGAGCCCCCCACCCCCGTACCTCAGGGGAAAACCTCACAGCCAATTAATCAGATCTCCGCCCCCACCCCCCAGGGCAAACCCCATAGCCAACGAATGAGCCCCCCCCCCACCCAGGGCAAACCCCATAGCCAACGAATGAGCCCCACTCCCCAGGGTAAATCTCTTAGCCAACAACAGACCCCCAACTCCCTTCCCTCACCTGCTCCAGGAAGATCATCTCTGCCAGCTTGTAATTCTTCTCCAGCATGGCCAGGCGGGCTCGCACCTGGTAATAATCTGTGCCATCCCCACCCTATAAACACACACAAACATCTCAGACGAGCTGGGGGACGCGGCACTGGGCATGGTGCAAGGAAGGTGGCTGTGGGAGGCCAGCAACTGGCACCCTGTGAGAGAGGGAGCTGTAGGAAGGGGCTCTGGGTGCTCCGTGAGGGAGGCACCCGGGGGAGGAGTTGCTCTGGGCACCTCATGAGGGAGGCAGACAGGGGGGAAATCTGGGCACCCTGTGAGGGAGGCACCCGGGGGAGGGGAGCGCTCTGGGCATCCCATGAGGGAGGCAGACAGGGGGGCGCTCTGGGCACCCCGTGAGGGAAACAGCAGGGGGGCGCTCTGGGCACCCCGTGAGGGAGGCACCCGGGGGAGGGGAGCGCTCTGGGCACCCCGTGAGGGAGGCAGCTGGGGGAGGAGTTGCTCTGGGCACCCCGTGAGGGAAGCAGCTGGGGGAGGGGAGCGCTCTGGGCACCCCGTGAGGGAGGCAGCTGGGGGAGGAGTTGCTCTGGGCACCCCGTGAGGGAGGCAGCCGGGGGAGGGGAGCGCTCTGGGCACCCCGTGGGGGAGGCAGCCGGGGGAGGGGAGTGCTCTGGGCACCCCGTGAGGGAAGCAGCTGAGGGAGGAGTTGCTCTGGGCACCCCATGAGGGAAGCAGCTGGGGGAGGGGAGCGCTCTGGGGACCCCGTGAGGGAAGCAGCTGGGGGAGGGGAGCGCTCTGGGCACCCCGTGAGGGAGACAGCCGGGGGAGGGGAGCGCTCTGGGCACCCCGTGAGGGAGGCAGCTGGGGGAGGAGTTGCTCTGGGCACCCTGTGAGGGAAGCAGCTGGGGGAGGGGAGCGCTCTGGGCATCCCGTGAGGGAAGCACCTGGGGAGGGGAGCGCTCTGGGCACCCCGTGGGGGAGGCAGCCGGGGGAGGGGAGTGCTCTGGGCACCCCGTGAGGGAAGCAGCTGGGGGAGGAGTTGCTCTGGGCACCCCGTGAGGGAAGCAGCTGAGGGAGGAGTTGCTCTGGGCACCCCGTGAGGGAAGCAGCTGGGGGAGGGGAGCGCTCTGGGCACCCCGTGAGGGAGGCAGACATGGGGGCGCTCTGGGCACCCCGTGAGGGAAGCAGTTGGGATGGGTGGAGCTCGGAGGCCTGGGTGATGGCCAGTGTGAGCAATTCCCACATGGCTCAGGGTCTCCAGAAACCCCTGCCAGGCCAGCGTGATTGGCTGGACACTCTCCATGCCGGGGATGTAGAGGTGGTGCACGCACTCACACACGCACACACACGCTGCTGCACAGCAGAAGTGAAGCTTGACTCACGTATTCTTTGGCCACCTGGTCGGCGATCTCATTGGTTTCATGGAGGAATCGCGCCTTTGACACGTGGCCTAGCGCTGAGAAGCATCTGGGGAGAGCGAGGAGGGCAGAGTCACCAGCAGCATGGGCTGCTGAGCATATACTTGGGCTTTTATCTGCCCTCAGACCCAGAAGGCAAGGCCAGGGCTGGGAACACTGGGGCAGGTAGTCACAGCGAAGTAAGGCCAACCCATAGCACACTCTGACTCCACAGAAGGGAGCTCCAGCCCCATGCTCTGCCTGTTTTCCACCAGCACAGGGCCTTGAGCTCTGCTCCACAGGAGGGAGCCCCAGGCACATGCTTTGTCCATGTCCCACCCTCATAGGGCTGTCGGCCCATGGCAGGGAGCCCCAGCCACCTGTCTGTATCCCCCACCCCCCACCATGAGCTCTGCTCCGCAGGAGGGAGCACCAGCCACGTGCTCTGTCCACATTGTACACGGGATGTGTCCCCACATCTGCCCCGGGGGCCTAGGATGGTAAGACTGAGCTGGCTCCTGGGATGGAGAACACCATGCACCCCACTGCAGGAACTCTGTCTCACAAGTAACACTGAAAGGCACAAGATCCTGTTCTCCTTGGCCAGAACTTGGGCCACTGGGATTGGGCCTTTGGGGGGCGAGGAACCCCCAGAAGGAAAGGTACCGGGGGGGGTGTACTTGGTTCCTCCCTGTACCTCTCAGCGATGTGCAGCTGCTTGGCCTCCAGGGCCAGTCTGCTTAGCGTCTTCCACATGGCTTCAGTCTCCGTGGACATTTCCAGTGTCTCCAAGAACGCAGCCGCCCTGGGGAGAGGAGGGTTTGCAGCACAGTAGAGAGGAGGGAGGTGGGTTACCATGTGACCCTGCAGCCAGGATGGGGGCATGAGGTCCTGGGGCTGAGCAGCCCTGCAGCTGGGCCTGTCCTAGGAGTGTCTGGCACTTTTCCACTTTGGAAAACCCTGATGGATTTTGTTCCACACAACCACCACCCTTCGCCCTTTCTCCTGGCCAGGGACAGGGCTCTAGCTGGTGCTATATTAACTGCTCAGTCCCTGTCCTGCATGTCACCCCAGAAGCCCATCAGGCCCTGCCGCCCACTCTCTAGCTGTGTCTGAAACCATCTCCCTCATGCAGGAACAGGCTGCGTGCAGCCCAAGGAGCCCCACCTGCTGGGCCTCTCTGGGGATCCAGTGAAAAGCATCATGGCTCCGCGGAGGGCAGTGACCGGGGAAGCCTGAGGACGGCAGACCAGGGATAACCATTTCTTGTTGCTTATAACAGTCACAGACCCACCCCTCTGGCTACAGCAGGGAAATCCTGTCCCCCTTGAACTCCCAGTGGCTTCACTGGGGCCAGCGTCTCACACAGCGAGCCTCTGGGGGCTGAGAAGTAGGCTGGCTTTTTTCGATCATTTGGCCAGAAGCACAAAGAAGTGCCATGTTTTACCTCAGAAGCAGCTCAATACTGCACCTGACCCACCACCCCAAACCTACCTCCTACTGTTATGCAAACAGAGGGGCCAAGGTGCAGTTCCAGCCACACAGAGCCCCACAGATGGCGTCCGCATCCATGCACAGGCCCATGTGGGCTCAAGAGGCTTTTGCAGAGCTCTCCATCTCTGAGGAGACCTGACATACGCACATAGCCTGGAACAGGCCCTGACACACATTGTTCAGAACCTGCATTCATCCCTTTGCACAGGTTTAGGAACATAAGAACGGCCAGCCTGGGTCAGACCAAGGGTCCATCTAGCCCAGTGTCCTGTCTTCCGACAGTGGCCAGTGCCAGGTGCCCCAGAGGGAGTGAACAGATCAGGTCATCATCAAGTGATCCAACCCGTCGCCCATTCCCGGCTTCTGGCAAACAGAGGCTAGGGACACCATCCCTGCCCACCTGGGCTAATAGCCATTAGTGGACCTATCCTCCATGAACGTTTCTAGTTCCTTTTGAACCCTGTTATACTCTTGGCCTTCACAACATCCTCTGGCAAGGAGTTCCGCAGGTTGACTGTGCGTTGTGTGAAGAAATACTTCCTTTTGTTTGTTTTAAACCTGCTGCCCATTAATTTCATTGGGAGACCCTGGTTCTTGTGTCATGAGAAGGAGTAAATAACACTTCCCTATTCACTTTCTCCGCACCACTTATGATTTTATAGACATCCATTATATCCCTCCTTAGTCGTCTCACATCTATTAGCACACACTCATGCTCTGGCTCTGCTCTCATATTTGCACACCTATCCTGGGACATCACACCTGGTTACTGCACTCCCTTCTGCTACTTATATCGGGCTCAGGGGAGTCTGGGCAGATTCATTCTGTAAGCTGCCACACCGCTCACAGCTCCTGGCTCCGCTCCCCTCCAGCTCTCCGGGAATTTTCTCTCGCTGTCTGGGACCCTCTTCTTCCCTGGAACGAAGCTGGCACCACGTCTGGCGGCTGCCCTCAGACATCTCCCTCCTGCTCACACCGTTCTGTTCATTGGCCAGTTGCCCTGTCCCCCACGAATCGCACTGTCTGGGCCGGACGGCTCCCCCACGACAACACCTCCCTCACTTCCACAAACCCTTTAGCTTCCTTGTGGACTCCACTGCCCACCCCACCCTGGGTCGCTGACTGCCGGCACTCACCTGCTATAGTCCCCATCATCAATGGCTGTTCCAAACTCAATGAGCCCCTCGTCCAGCGTGTAGGACACCGTGTTCACCCCTTCTGCCACTATCACCTCCGTCTTCCCATTGCTCCGCTCCAGGTTCACAATATCCCCCTGAAAGAGCCCCAGACACCTCAGCACCTCCACTCTCCGCTCCCATTCCTCCTTCCTCTGTGCGCGGGGAGAGGGCCAGCTCTGCCATAGTCTCCTACAGGTAGACGAGCTCAGCAGAACTGACCCCCACCAGGCACTTGGGCTAGCCCCACCATCACAAGCAGAATGAAGAGAAAGGCCATTTCAGCCAGAGCTCCCCCACTTCACCCGCCCGCTTTCTGCTCTCTCCATCCCCTCCTACCCCACAGCTTTCAGGAGAGTCAGACCCCAGGCTGCCTCCTACTCCCCTTTCAAAGCACCACCCCATCTGTTCTCGCTGCAGAAAATACTGATCTGCCCAGTGCCCTCCCAGAACCCCCCACATGATGGTGGGTGACAGTGGGGAGCTCTGGGGGAAGTGAGCAGAGTGGAATTTTACCTTCAGCGGGAACATGGTAACTCGCTCTGGGGCATCGTTGTTGTACCAGATGCAGAGGCTGTTTCTGTTCTGAGCCACCACCACGTCACTGCCTGGGACCCACTGCACATAGGAGCAATAGTTCAGGATCGTGGTCTTGGTGCTGCTCTCAATGTCATAAAGCTGCAACTGGATGAGGAAAGAGACAGAATCAGCAGGGCCTGTGACTCACCCCTGGCGAGGACACTGGCAGCCTGCATCCAGCCACCTAGTGCTGTGACAGAAGCCAGATCTCACATGCTGAGCCAGGTCAGGCCTGCTCAGCACCTAGAGGGGAGATTTCCCAGGCACAGACATCTGCTGCAGAGAGTGAGGTGAGTAGGTGAGGGAGGGGGCGATGCTCTCCCCTCCGGGCAGTACTGATCCCAAGGACCCATACTGGGTGCTAGGCTGTGCTGTGGGGCCACTCCCAGAGAGAGCCCATTGTGATCATCTGCGAACCTCTCTTCACAATTTAACAAATTCTGTGTGAGATCCTGAACTCCCTGTATGTATCTTTACCAAGCTGCATGCTCCAGTTTGAATATGCAGCCCTTATATATCGAGTATTAGCCCTTAATAAATCCAGGGTCTTTATTAACACCATGATTTTTAGGGTCTAGCAAAGTTATGCATTTAAACTCCCAGGCTGGTCAGCTGAAAGTGCTGTGCAGGTTTTCTTTGAGGATGAGGATTTACCAGACAGTTGTAAGATACACTCGTAGCCTGTCTGGTATCGATGGGTCTCCTCTTACCAGCCCTTGGACTCAAAGGAAACCTGCACCAGACTTTCAAAAGATGAGCCTGGGAGCGTAAATTCATAACTCGGCTAGACACTAAAAATCATGGTCTTAATGAAGAAATAAATGTGTTAGTCTTTAAGGTGCCACAAGTAGTCCTTTTCTTATTTTCTTTTTGCTGACAGACTAACACGGCTACTACACTGAAACCGTCATTGGATTTATGTTTCAGTGTAGTAGCCGTGTTAGTCTGTGTCAGCAAAATGAAAATAAGAAAGAAAAACTTGTAGCACTTTAGAGACTAACAAATTTATTTCAGCATAAGCTTTCGTACGTTAGTACCCACTTCATCGGATGCATGGAATGAAACATACAGTAGACAGATATTTATACAGTCAGAGAAACATGATAAGGTCGAGGTGCATAGACCAACCTTAAGAGGCTAATTAATTGAGAGGAACCATAACAGCAGGGGAAGAAAAACCTTTGAAGTGATAAACAAGATGGTCACACAGGTGTGAATGAGGATCGTTAACTTAAGGGAAATAGATTCAATTAACGTAATGGCTGAGCCATTCCAAATCTCTATTTAATCCGGATGCAATGCAACCTAGTTTGCATATCAATTCGAGTTCAATAGTTTCTCTTTGAAGTCTGCTTTTCGAGTTAATCTGTCACAACACTGCTACCCTCAAGTCTGTCACTGAGTGATTAGGAAGGTTGAAGTGTTCTCCTACTGGTTTTTGAATGTTATGATTCCTGATGTCAGATTGATGTCCATTTATTCTTTTGCGTAGAGACTGTCCGGTTTGGCCAATGTACATGGCAGAGGGGCATTGCTGGCACATGATGGCATATATCACATTGGTAGATGTGCAGGTGAATGAGCCCCTGATGGCGTGGCGGATGTGATTAGGCCCTGTGATGGTATCACTTGAATCGATATGTTGACAGAGTTGGCATCGGGCTTTGTTGCAAGGATAGGTTCCTGGGTTAGTGTTTTTGTTGTATGGTGTGTGGTTGCTGGTGAGTATTTGCTTCAGGTTTGGGGGCTGTCTGTAAGCAAGGATTGGTCTGTCCTCCAAGATCTGTGAGAGTGAGGGATCATCTTTTAGGATAGGTTGTAGATCTTTGATGATGCGCTGGAGAGGTTTTAGTTGGGGGCTAAAGGTGACGGCTAGTGGTGTTCTGTTATTTTCTTTTTTGGGCCTGTCTTGTAGTAGGTGACTCCTGGGTACTCTTTTGGCCCTGTCAATCTGTTTTTTCACTTCAGCAGGTGGGTATTGTAGTTGTAAGAATGCTTGATAGAGATCTTGTAGGTGTTTGTCTCTGTCTGAGGGATTGGAGCAAATGCGGTTGTATCTTAGAGCTTGGCTGTAAACAACGGATCATGTGGTGTGTCCAGGATGAAAGCTGGAAGCATGTAGGTAAGTATAGCGGTCAGTAGGTTTCCGGTATAGGGTGGTGTTTATGTGACCATCACTTATTAGCACAGTGGTGTCTAGGAAATGGACCGCTTGTGTGGACTGGTCTAGGCTGAGGTTGATGGTGGGATGGAAATTGTTGAAATCATGGTGGAATTCCTCAAGGGCTTCTTTTCCATGGGTCCAAATGATGAAGATATCATCAATGTAGCGCAAGTAGAGTAGGGGTGTTAGGTGACGAGAGCTGAGGAAGCGTTGTTCTAAGTCAGGATTAAATAGAGATTTGGAATGGCTCAGCCATTACATTAATTGAATCTATTTCCCTTAAGTTAACGATCCTCATTCACACCTGTGTGACCATCTTGTTTATCACTTCAAAGGTTTTTCTTCCCCTGCTGTTATGGTTCCTCTCAACTAATTCGCGTCTTAAGGTTGGTCTATGCACCTCGACCTTATCATGTTTCTCTGACTGTATAAATATCTGTCTACTGTATGTTTCATTCCATGCATCCGATGAAGTGGGTATTAACCCACGAAAGCTTATGCTGAAATAAATTTGTTAGTCTCTAAGGTGCTACAAGTTTTTCTTTCTTATTTTCATTTTGCTGACACAGACTAACACGGCTACTACACTGAAACCAATCAGGGAATTGTCACTGAGCGGATGTGGTTCTAGTGGGGTCCCGCAGGGATCGGTTCTTGGCCCTATGTTATTTAACATTTTTATCAATGAACTGGAAGAAAACACAAAATCATCACTGATAAAGTTTGCAGAGGACACAAAAATGGAGGGAGAGGTAAATAATGATCTGTACCACTTGGTAAACAGGATGCAAACAGCATGCATTTCAATACAGCTAAATGTAAATGTATACTGTGACACTGACAGGCCAGGTGTCAGTTCATGCCAGGGTCTCAGCTGGACAATGATAGACACGTAGCTGGACTCTGTTGGCTCACTTGTGGGTTAATATTGATAAAACAGGTATTAGAATTACAAAAAAGTGATTAGTATTTAGACTCGAACGCTTGTGAGTTCTGCGGAACTGCTGCTTAGCCAGTCGGTCTCCAGTCTGTAGCAGTGCATGGGATTCCTTCCTAAGGGCTTGTCTTCACTACCCGCCGGATCGGTGGGGAGCAATCGATCTATCGGGGATTGATTTATCGCGTCTCATCTAGACGCGATAAATCGATCCCCGAACGCGCTCCTCGTCGACTCCGGAAATCCACCTCTGTGAAAGGCAGAAGCGGAGTCAACGGGGGAGCGGCAGCGATCGACTCGCCGCCGTCCTCACGGCCAGGTAAGTCGATCTACGATACGCTGACTTCAGCTATGCTATTCACGTAGCTGAAGTTGCGTATTGTAGGTCGACCCCCCACCCCGCCTCTAGTGTAGCCCAGGGCTAAGTGCAGGACTCTGCACTTGTCCTTGTTGAACCTCATCAGATTTCTTTTGGCCCAATCCTCCAGTTTGTCTAGGTCACTCTGGACCCTATCCCTACCCTCCAGTGTATCTACCTCTCCCCACAGCTTAGTGTCATCCCCGAACTTGCTGAGAGTGCAATTAATCCCATCATCCAGATCATTGATAAAGATGTTGAACAAAACCGGCCCCAGGACCGACCCCTGGGGCACTCCGCTTCATACTGGCTGCCAACTAGACATCGAGCCATTGATCACTACCCGCTGAGCTCGACAATCTAGCCAGCTTTCTTTCCACCTGATAATCCATTCATCCAATCCATACTTTTTTAACTTGCTGGCAAGAATACTGTGGGAGACCATATCAAAAGCTTTGCTAAAGTCAAGATATATCACATCTACCGTTTTCCCCGTATCCACAGAGCCAGTTATCTCATCATAGAAGGCAATCAGGTTGGTCAGGCATGACTTGTCCTTGGTGAATCCATGTTGACTGTTCCTGATCACCTTCCTCTCCTCCAAGTGCTTCAAAATGGATTCTCTGAGGACCTGTTCCATGATTTTGCCGGGGACTGAAGTGAGGCTGACCGGTCTGTAGTTCCCCGGGTTCTCTTTCTTCCCTTTTTAAAATATGGGCACTATGTTTGCCTTTTTCCAATCGTCCGGGACCTCCCCCGATCGCCACGAAATTTCAAAGATAATGGCCAATGGCTCTGCAATCACATCAGCCAACTCCCTCAGCACCCTCGAACGCATTAGATCTGGACCCATGGTTTTCTAAACTTTTTATCGTTTTTGTTGCTGTCCTCTACTAGTCTCTCTCCAATTTGTCCACATCTTTCCTTAAGCGTGGCACCCAGAATTGGACATAGTGTTCCAGCTGAGGCCTCAACAGTGCCGAGTAGAGCACGACAATTAATTCCCATTTTGATGTTGTACCCCATAATGCTTTTCAAAAATATGCTTATGAGAGTAAATATAACATAACTGGAATATGTTTTATGCTAGATATGCCATGTAACATATCTTTGCAAAGTATGGATCATTTTTATATCTGAAGTTACGACCGTTGGCTCTATGCTTGTATTTAAAGTGTTCGCTGTAGAAAGCACCTAAGGCAGATTTGGTCAACATAGTGTTAATGGGTTATTCAAGTAAATGGAAGTACTTGGCTAACAGTGGATCTTGACAGACGCCAATCCACATCTGAGATTTCCTGGGAACATTCCTGTAGAGAACTGAGTCATGCATGGACATGTGACTTGCCCATGTGACTCCAAAACTCCACCCAGCCTCTGGGATTCTACACAGGGGGAGAGAGGGCTTCCACCCGCAAGAGAGAGACTATATAAGCTTCTGGGAAACCCCTCCACTTTTTCTTCAGCTGGCTCAAGAGATAGCCTCTCCACCCCAAAGAGATGCCTGAAAGAAACTGGAACAAAGGACAGTAACTACAGGGGTGTGAGTGATTGCTGGACCTAGACTAGGAAGGAGTCTAGTCTGTAATAGAAGCTTATTGGAACATTTCCGAGAGTGAGATTTACCTGCATTTAGTTTCTAACTGTATTAGGCTTAGACTTGTGTGTTTTATTTTATTTTGCTTGGTAATTCACTTTGTTCTGTCTGTTATTACTTGGAACCACTTAAATCCTACTTTTTATATTTAATCAAATCACTTTTTACTTATTAATTAACCCAGAGCAAGTATTAATACCTGGGGGAGCAAACAGCTGTGCATATCTCTCTATCAGTGTTATAGAGGGCCAACAATGTATGAGTTTACCCTGTATAAGCTTTATACAGAGTAAAACGGATTTTTGGGGGGTTTGGATCCCATTGGGAACTGGGTATCTGGGTGTTGGAGACAGGAGCACTTCTTAAGCTGTTTTCAGTTAAGCCTGAAGCTTTTGGGGGACATGGTTCAGACCTGGGTCTGTGTTTGTAGCAGGCTAGCATGTCTGGCACAACCAGGCAAGGCACTGAAGTCCCAAGCTGCCAGGGAAAACGGGCTCAGAGGTAGCCCCAGCACATCAGATGGCAGTTCCCAAGGGGGTTTCTGTGACCCAACCCATCACACCCATCTCTTACATACAAGACTCCTGTTAATACATCCCAGAATATTAACCTTTTTCACAGCTGCATCACATTATTGACTCATATTCAATTTGTGATTCACAAGAATCCCTAGATCCTTTTCAGCGGTACGACCACCTAGCCAGTTATTCCCCAGTTTGTAGTTGTGCTTTTGATTTTTCCTTCCTAAATGAAGCACTTTGCACTTGTCTTGTTTGAATTTCATCTTCTTGATTTCAGACCAATTCTCCAACATGTCAAGGTCATTTTGAACTCTAATCCTGTCCTACAAAGAGCTTGCAACCCCTCCCTGTGTGGTGTCATCTGCAAATTTTATAAGCATACTTTCCACTCAATTATCCAAGTCATTAATTAAAATATTGATAGTACCAGACACAGGGTTGACCCCTGCAAGACACCACCTGAGGAACAAATATTTAATAATGGTTGGTCAATCTAGCAGAGAAAAGCACAACACAATCTAACTGCTGGAAGTTGAAACTAGACAAATTCAGACAGGAAATAGAATACACATTTTTAAGGGTGAGAGTAATTAACGAGTGGAATAATTTACCAAGGGTTGTGGTACGTTCTCCATCAGTGGCAATTTTAAAATCCAGATTAGAAGTTTTTCAAAAAGATCTGCTCTAGTAATTATTTTGGGGAAGTTCTCTGGCCTGTGTGAGACAGGGGAGCAGATTGGGTGATCACAGTGGTTCCTTCTGGCCTGGGAATCTATAAATCTGTGAAACTCGGCTGTCTCTCCAGGGAAAGGTCAGGTGCAGTGTAAAGCACGGTGTTCAGGATGTTTGTTGTTTTCTATAAGATCTGTGTATTTCTCGTCTGATTATTTAAACAGCAACGGTGTTACAATCCTGTGCAAAGTGTGTGTTTCATGTGTTACAGCTATCACACGCCCTTGAAGAGGTAAACTGTGGACCTCGAACACCCCCTGGCTGGAGTTCGGGGAAAGGGTGCATTTAAGCTATAGGCAAGTCTAAGGGGTCAGTACTGATTCCAGGGGCTGAGCAGTGTGGTAGCAGCTCTCCGGAGAGGGTGCTAGACAGGGGCTGTGCTCTGAGAATGTGACTGGAGGCCCCAAAGCAGTGGTAGTGCTTGGATGCTGTGCAGTGTCCAGAGGATTAAAACACCTGGGATTGAGCGGCTGGATCCCCTCATGGCAGTCTGGCAAGTGGTCAAAAGGGGACACTAGATGAGAGCTGTGACACCCACCTTACCCACCACCTTCCCTGCTCCTGGACATGCCCAGCTCACTCCCGTACCCTGGGCATGCCTGTCTCCCACCTCACCCTCATCTTCTTGTCCCTGAAGAGAAGCTTGTGGCCCGTCTCATTCAGCTCCAGCCAGTCAATCTTGCTGTCATGGCTGATGGTGCCAATGTTGTAGCCACCAACAAGATCCACTGGGAAAGGGAAAGAAGAGAGGCTCAGTATGAGAATGTTCTGTCAAGCCAGGAGGTGAATGGCAGGGCAGAGCTGCCAGAAGCCTTCCTGCAAAGGGGGCACTCAGTCTGTGGGCAGGTGAAGGATGGAGAGGGATTATTTAGGGTGGTACCAGGGGAACACAACTCAGAGCAAGCAAGGGGATGACACTGAGAAAGGGACACGTAAGCTGCATGTCAGGATAAGTCCCCTGACAGCGAGCTGTGTCAGGCAGAGACTCATCTCCCAAGGACGGAAGCCCATCCATCTCCTGAGACATTTAAACTAGCACCAGACAGAACACTAATAAATTCCCAGGCAAAGAGCGTTGTTCAACAAAGTGAGAAGGTCCAAATTGCTCTCTGTGATCAGCGTGTGCTAGAAAATCTCTGTCTCCTCCTCCCCGGAACACACCAACATTTCAGTAAAGTGGGAAATGACTTACCTTATAGTAACTGATGATCTTTGAGATGTGTTGTCTATGCCTCTTCCACTCACGGGTATTGTGCACCCCCTAGCGCCAGAGATAAGACATTTCCGTCTTACTAGCAGTCCCCCGTTGGTCTGCACATACTCTCACAATCCATCCCACCCAGGCACAAAGGGGTGGGGTGGACCAACTGCCACTAAGTTCCTTAGCCGGCCGAAATCTTGCAAGGCCTTCATAGAGTGGGTAAGGAGGATGGGTCATGGAATACACACAGACAACACACACTGAAGAACATCAGTTACTATAAGTAACCTCTTTTTCTTAACTGAGTGGTTGTCTACATGTCTTCCACTGATGGAGACTGAAAAGCAATTGACAGATGGAGGTGGGTACACAAGTGTTAGGTAAAGACAGATCGAAGTAACAAAGCTGTAACAAAGGTTACATCTTCTCTAGCTGCCTGTCCAGCTACATAATGTTTCATGAGAGTATGAATAGAAGCCCACGTGGCTACCTTAGGAACTCCTAAAACCGAGACATTACTAAAGAAGCTATGGAATCATCTTAGGCTCTTGTACAATGGGCCCTAATTACTAACGATAGCACAATTTAATACATCTTGAAATTCAACTTGAAAGTGTCTGAGAGGAAATCGGTTTATCTTTAACTCTCTCGGCATATACCAAATAACATGGAAGAACAACTAAAAGATTTAGTTCTGTTCAGATAAAAGGTGAAATAAAGCTCTAGCTACAGCTAAAGAGTGCAGAGTCCTTTCCATTTTATCAGCATCAGGTTTTGGACAAACTACTGGTAAATTAACTGCCTGGTTAACATGAAATTCGGACACATCTTAGGCAGGAAACTTGGATGAGGTCTTAATGAAACTTTACTTCTATGAAATATCATATAGGGAGGACCTGACATCAAAGCATTAATTTCACTCATGCTATATGCAAAAATACTGTTTCCATGGACAGAAGGTTTAACAGAGGGGTAGCTAAAGTCTTAAATAGAGTTTTCATTAAACTAGACAATACAATATTCAGATCTCCAGGGATCCTTCAAAGGTGGAAATACTTTAACCAGACCCTAAAGGAATCTTTTAGAAATAGGATGAGAAAATATATTAAAACCAACAATTTTAGGATGATAGGCAGATATTGAACATAGAATGGCCATACTGGGTCAGACTAATGCTCCACCTAGCCCAATATCCTGTCTTCGGACGGTGGCCAGTACCAGATGCTTCAGAGGGAGTGAACAGAACAGGGCATTTTCGAGTGATTCATCCCCTGTTGGTTAGTCTCCGCTTCTGGCAGTTGGAGGTTTAGGGACACCCAAAGCATGGGGTTGTGTCCCTGACCATCTTGGCTAAAGAAGAGCTCTGTGTAAGCTCAAAAGCTTGTCTCTTTCACCAGCAGAAGTGGGTCCAACAAAAGATATAACCTCACCCATCTTGTCTATCATCTTGGCTAATAGCTACTGATGGACCTATTCTCTATGAACTTACCTAATTCTTTTTTGAACCCAGTTACACTTTTGGTCCTCACAACATCCCCTGGAAACGAGTTCCACAGTTTGACTGTGAATTGTGTGAAGAAATACTTCCTTATGTTTGTTTTAAACCTGCTGCCTATTAATTTCACTGGGTGACCCCTGATTCTTGTATTACACGAAGGGGTAAATAACACTTCCCTATTCACTTCCTCCACATCATTCATGATTTTATAGACCTCTATCATATCCCTGCTCAGGAATTTCATTTCTAAGATGAGCAGTTCCAGTCTTTTTAATCTCTCCTCATATGGAAGCTGCCCCATAACCCTAATAATTGTTGTTGCCATTCTCTGCACCTTTTCCAATTCTAACATATCTTTTTTTGAGATGGGGTGACCAGAACTGCACACAGTATTCAAAGTGTAGTATAGAATGAATGTATATAATGGCATTATGATATTTTCTGTTGTCTTATCTATCCCTTTCCTAACAATTCCTGTTATCTTATTTGACTGCCACTGCACACTAAGCAGATGTTTTCAGAGAACTATCCATTGATGACTCTAAAAATCAATTTCTTGAGTTGTAACAGCTAATTTAGACCCCAAAATTTTGTATGTATAGTTGGGATTATTTTTTCCAGGGTGCACTACTTTGGATTTATCAACACTGAATTTCAGCTGCCACTTTCTTTCCCAGTAACTCAGTTTAGTGAGATCCCTTTGTAACTCTTCACAGTCTGCTTTGTTTACTATCTTGAGTAATTTTGTATCATCTACAAATGTTGCCACCTCACGGTTCACCCTCTTTTCCAGATCATTTATGAATATGTTCAACAGCACTAGTTCCAGTACAGATCCTTGGGAGACCCTGCTATTTACCTCCCTCCACAGTGAAAACTGACAGTTTATTCCTACTTTTTGTTTCCTATCTTTTAACCAGTTATGGATCCATAAAAGGACCTTACCTCTTATCCCATGGCAGCTTACTTTGCTTAGGAGCCATTGGTGAGAGACCTTGTCAAAGGCTTTCTGAAAGTCTAAGTACACAACATCCAATGGTTCAGTCTTGGCCACATGGCCCACAAAGAATTCTAATAGATCGATGAGGTATGATTTCCCTTGACAAAAACTATGTTGATTCTTCCTCAACAAATCGTGTTAATCTACGTGTCTGATAATTCTGTGTTTTACTGTAGTTCCAATCCATTTACCTGATACTGAAATTAGGCTTACCAGCCTATATTTGCCAGGATCGCAATTTTATAAAAATTTTTATTTGGAGCCTTTTTATAAAAATTGCCATATCAATAGCTACCCTCCAGTCATCTGGTACCGAGGCTGATTTAAATGATAGGTTATGGTACCTCAATTAGTACCTGCAATTTCATATTTGAGTTCCTTCGGAACTCTTTTGAGTGAATAACATCTGGTTCTAGTGACTTGTTACTATTTAATTTATACATTTGTTCCAAAACCTCCTCTACTGACTGACACGACAGTTCCTCAGATCTGTTATCCAAAAAGAATGGGAATCCCCCTCACGTCCTCTACAGTGAAGACCAATGCAAAGAATTCATTTAGCTTCTCCACAATGGCTTTGTTTCCCTTGAGTGCTCCTTTAGAATCTTGATTATTCAGTGGCCTCACTGATTGTCTGGCAGCCTTCCTGCTTCTTATATACTTTAAAACATTTTTGCTGTTAGTTTTTGTGTCTTTTGCTAGCTGCTCTTCAAATTCATTTTTTGTCTGCCAAAGGGAGCAGACAAAGGGCATGGGTATGGGTGAAGAAGGAGGGGGGTCTCACCACTAGAGCACCTCCTCATGGCCAGGGGTGCTGTAGCATCTCTCTCCCAGTCTGGTGTCCTCTGATGGCAGGTGCTCTAGTCCTCTGGTGGTCATGATTTAGTCTGCTCCTTCAAGGGTAACAGAAAGTCCAGCAAAGTCCAAGACCACTTATCAGGTCTTCAGCCCCAATGCTGGGCCCTGTGGTCCTCAGAGCCTTCTCCTAGGGCTTTCAGTCATCTTTATCTCCTTCTCAGGGACTTCACGTCACCTTCTCTGGTGGCTGATAATGGGAGGATTCCCCTCCCACTACACTGGATTCAAGCCCAGGGACCCTATAACCAGGACCAAGAACTGCCTGGTCCAACTCCTTGCTGCCGCTGCCTCTCTAGGCTTCTTCCTACTGAGCCTTTCTCAGACCTTCTTCCCTGCAACTCTCTAGGTTCACCTTTTTCTCAGGGCTGGGACTCAGGGCCCTCCTCTGGAATCTTCTAGCAAACCCAAATCACCTGCTGCCTTTCTTGGTCTTAGCCTTTCATGCCTCTTAAATTCCCCTTGCTGTTCCTGCATTGAACAGCTCAGAGGGCCCTCTCCTTGGAAGTATCATAGAATATCAGGGTTAGAAGGGACCTCAGGAGGTCATCTAGTCCAACCCCCTGCTCAAAGCGGAACCAAACCCAACTAAAGTCTGCATCATGCCCTTTTATCAGGGCTTAACACTGGAGCCAGTGGCTGCTTCGTTTCTCCCCTGGCTCTTGCCAGACTTCTCTATTCAGGGGAGGATCCCGGGTCATCTCTCCCCCATGGGCTTCCTCCTGGACCCTCTACTCTCTCTAGTCCCAGACAGTGACAGCAGACTCTCTGCTTCCAGTCCCCTTCTGTGGTCAATTTCCTCTGTTCACAGTCGTCTCCCAGCCCTTCCTCAGCTGGACTTCATTCTCAGTTAAGCCTGGCCCGCTCTCCAGTGCAGTCTGGTACGGTAATTGGCCTCTCAGGCTGCCATTATCCATTCACAGCCTGTGTTGGGCACACACCCCATCGCAGAATGAATCCACTAAAAAAAAAAACGGTTTTCATAACCGTTGTTCTTCTAGATGCGTTGTTCATGTTCACTCCATTCTGTAGGGCCAGCTGTGGCGCCCCCTGGAGTGCCGTGCTCATGCTGCGGTATATCAGGCGCCGCCGGCCCTACGCCCTCTCAGTTCCTTCTTGTCGAAAATTCTGACAGAGGGCAGGAGGGCGGGTAATGGAATGGACATGAGCAACACATCTCGAAGAACAACAGTTACGAAAGGTAGGTAACTGTTTTTTCTTCGAATGCTTGCTCATGTAGATTCCATTGTAGGTGACTCACGAGCAGAATCCTTGGTGGTGGGCTTGGAGTTCACAGTTTTGTAGATTGGAACATTGCTCTGCTGAAACCAGCGTCATCTCAAGCTTGCTGGATCAGTGCATAGAGCAAAGTGAATGTGTGGACGGACGATCAGCTCGCAGTCCGACAAATTTCTTGGATCATCATCTGAGCGAGGAAGGCTGCCAAGGACGCCTGCACCCTAGTCGAGTGAGCCGTCAGGATCGCCGGTTGGGGCACCTTCACTAACTCATAACAGTAGTGGATACAGGCCATAATCCAGGATGAGATTCTCTGGGCAGACACCGGGCAACCCTTCATTCTATCCACTACAGCAACAAACAACTGTGTAGACTTGCATAACGGCTTTGTTCAGTCTATGTAGAAAGCCAGGGCCCGTCTGACGTCCAGGGTAGGCAGCCTGCGTTCCTCATCAGTCATGTGAGGCTTAGGACAAAGGACCGGCAAGTATATATCTTGACCAGTATGGAACTGGGAGATGACCTTGGGTAGAAAGGCCGGGTGCAGGCGCAGCTGGACCTTGTCCTTATAGAAGATCGTGTACAGCGGTTCTGACGTGAGTGCTCTGATCTCGGACACCCTACGGGCCGAAGTAATAGCGACTAAAAAGGAAACCTTCCAAGAGAGAAGCAGGAGCAAGCAGGACGCCAGGGGTTCGAAGCGGGGACCCACGAGCCATGACAGCACAAGATTCAGGTCCCAAGGGGGAACCGGGTCCTGGACATGCGGGTAGAGGCGCTCCAGACCTTTCAGGAACTGTGCCGTCATAGAGTGGGTGAAGACTGACCTGCCTTGAAATGGAGGGTGGAACATGGAAATTGCCGCCTGGTGCACCTTGACCGAAGACAGCGACAGGACCTGGACCCTGAGGTGCAGCAAATAGTCCAGGACATCCTGCAGCGGGGCCCTCCTCTGCACGGATGTGACGATCCGAGGCCCAACACGTGAACTACTTCCACTTTGCCCTGGTGGAGGGCTACCTGCTGGACATCAGTGGAACACTGCCGTTCCTCCTGACTTAGCCACTCAGCAGCCAGGCCGTCAACTGCAGCGCCGCCAGGTTATGGTGCAGCAGATTCCCGAGGTTCTGGGACAGCCGGTCTGGCCGAAGAAGCAGCTGCAGAGGGGTGGCTGCCGACAGACTCAGCAACGTGCCGAACCAGTGTTGATGAGGCCACACCAGGGCTATGAGGATGACTGTCGCTTTGTCTTGCTTCATCTTGAGCAGGACCTTGTGGATCAACAGCACCGTGGGAAAGCAAACATCAGCGCTCCTGACCGTGGAATCACGAAGGCGTCCGACAGGGAGCCCTTGTCCCCAGGGGCGTAGCCAGGTTTAGGGGGAGCGGAGCTAAAAACAGGCGCCGGGAGCACACACAAAAAGCTCCGCTCCGCCTGCAGCGCAGGAGCAAAAGGCATCGGCGCACAAAAAAGGCGCCACTTCTGCCCAGCTCCCACCCTGGCTACGCTACTGCTTGTCCCTGCCCTGTAGAGAGCAGAACACGTGGCACTTCCTGTTCTGCCGGGACGCGAACAGGTCCACCGGGGAGTCCCCCACCTGTGGAAGACAAGGCTGACCACCTCCAGATGGAGCCACCATTCGTGGAGAAATGGGAAGGTCCTGCTGAGGCGATCCACTAGGATGCTCTTGGTTCCGGGCAGGTGGGTGGCTACCAGGTGAATGGCATGCCGCACACAAAAGTCCCAGAGGCTGCGCACTTATCAACAAAATGCCGAAGACTTGGCGCTGCCCTGCCTGTTGATGTAATACATTGCGGCAGTATTGTCCATCAGGACCTCATAGACTCATAGACTCATAGACTTTAAGGTCAGAAGGGACCATTATGATCATCTAGTCTGACCTCCTGCACAATGCAGGCCACAGAATCTCACCCACCCACTCCTGGAATAATCCTCTCACCTATGTCTCAGCTATTGAAGTCCTCAAATCATGGTTTAAAGACTTCAAGATGCAGACAATCCTCCAGTAAGTGACCCGTGCCCCATGCTGCAGAGGAAGGCAAAAAACCTCCAGGGCCTCTGCCAATCTACCCTGGAGGAAAATTCCTTCCCGACCCCAAATATGGTGATCAGCTGAACCCCGAGCATGTGGGCAAGACTCACCAGCCAGACACCCAGGAAAAAGTTCTCTGTAGTAACTTCTAACATCCCATCGTTGACCATTGGTCCTATTTACCACTGATGGCAATTAATTGACCTTTGACTAAGATCATGTTATCCCATCAAACCATCCCCTCCATAAACGTATCTAGCTTAATCTTGAAGCCCGTTAGGTCTTTTGCCCCCACTGCTTCCCTTGGAAGGCTGTTCCAGAACTTCACTCCTCTGATGGTTAGAAACCTTCGTCTAATTTCAAGTCTAAACTTCCTGATGGCCAGTTTAGATCCATTTGTTCTTGTGTCCACATTGGTACTGAGCTGAAATAATTCCTCTCCCTCCCTGGTATTTATCCCTCTGATATATTTAAAGAGAGCAAGCATATCTCCCCTCAGCCTTCTTTTGGTTAAGGTAAACAAACCAAGCTCCTTGAGTCTCCTTTCATACGACAGGTTTTCCATTCCTCGGATCATCCTAGTGGCCCTTCTTTGTACCTGTTCCAGTTTGAATTCATCCTTCTTAAACATGGGAGACCAGAACTGCACACAGTATTCCAAATGAGGTCTTACCAATGCCTTGTATAACGGTACTAACACCTCCTTATCTCTACTAGAAATACCTCGCCTAATGCATCCCAAGACCGCATTAGCTTTTTTCACGGCCACATCACATTGGCGACTCATAGTCATCCTGTGATCAACCAGGACTCCGAGGTCCTTCTCCTCTTCCGTTACTTCCAACTGATGCGTCCCCAGCTTATAACTAAAATTCTTGTTATTAATCCCTAAATGCATAACCTTACACTTCTCACTATTAAATTTCATCCTATTACTATTACTCCAGTTTACAAGGTCATCCAGATCTTCCTGTAGGATATCCCGATCCTTTTCTGAATTGGCAATACCTCCCAACTTTGTGTCATCTGCAAACTTTATTAGCACACTCCCACTTTTGGTGCCGAGGTCAGTAATAAAAAGATTAAATAAAATTGGTCCCAAAACTGAACCTTGAGGAACTCCACTAGTAACCTCCCTCCAACCTGACAGTTCACCTTTCAGTATGACCCGCTGTAGTCTCCCCTTTAACCAGTTCCTTATCCACCTCTCAATTTTCATATTGATCCCCATCTTTTCCAATTTAACCGATAATTCCTCATGTGGTACTGTATCAAATGCCTTACTGAAATCGAGGTAGATTAGATCCACTGCGTTTCCTTTATCTAAAAAATCTGTTACTTTCTCAAAGAAGGAGATCAAGTTGGTTTGGCACGATCTACCTTTTGTAAAACCATGTTGTAATTTGTCCCAATTCCCATTGACCTCAAGGTCCTTAACTACTTTCTCCTTCAAAATTTTTTCCAAGACCTTGCATACTACAGATGTCAAATAACAGGCCTGTAGTTACCCGGGTCACGTTTTTTCCCTTTCTTAAAAATAGGAACTATATTAGCTATTCTCCAGTCAAACGGTACAACCCCTGAGTTTAGAGATTCATTAAACATTTTTGCTAATGGGCTTGCAATTTCATGTGCCAGTTCCTTTAATATTCTTGGATGAAGATTATCTGGGCCGCCTGATTTACTCTCATTAAGCTGTTCAAGTTTGGCTTCTACCTCGGATATGGTAATATCTACCCCCACATCCTTATTCCCATTTGTCATGCTGCCACTATTCCTAAGCTCCTCATTAGCCTCATTAAAGACTGAGGCAAAGTATTTGTTTAGATATTGAGCCATGCCTAGATTATCCTTAACCTCCACTCCATCCTCAGTGTTTAGCGGTCCCACTTCTTCTTTCTTTGTTTTCTTCCTATTTATATGGCTATAAAACTTTTTACTATTGGTTTTAATTCCCTTTGCAAGGTCCAATTCGACCTGACCACCTTGCCCTTCAGGTGGGACAAAAAAGCCAGGCAGGCCAGGCGAACCACTTCGAGTTATCTGACGTTGATATGAAGGGCTCGATGGTTTTGTAGCCAGTGGCCCTGGGTGCTGAGTTCGCCCAGATGAGCTCCCCAGCCCAGGTCCAACGCGTCAGAGACCAGGGTGAGCGACGGAGATGGGGGTCTCGAAGGGAACTCCTTGCAGAACCGAGTCGGAATCCCGCCACCAGTCCAAAGACAGTAGGACGTGGCTCGGCACCGTGACCACTCGGTCCAGGAGGGGCGACCGGGGGTAAGCCCCAAAGGATCTGGGCTGCGGCTCTGGGGATCTGCGTCGCTGGGGTGAGGAGCGCTGTCTCATGAAGGCCTGGGCAGGTGCTGGTGCCAGCGGGGGCTTCAGTCCCATACTGCTCCCCTGAGTCGGTGATGGACCTTCCAAGGGGCTCAGAGCCCCAACCAGAGAGGCATGCACTCGCAGCTCCAGAGTGGCTGGACAGGCCGAACTAGGTCCCTTGCTCTAAGACCCTCGTGCCTTTCTGCCTGGTGCCGGGGAGCTGTGCTTACACGCCTTCTTCTTAGGCACCGGAGATACTGATTGGTGCTGGGCCTGGTGCTGGAGGTGCCCTATGCATCGATACCGAGGTACTCGCTGATTCTTGGTGGGAGAGCTCGGACGCCAGGCAAAGGGCCGACTCCATTAGGAGGACTTGGAGTCTGATATCCCGCTCCTTCTGAGTTCGTGGCCAAAAGTTCTTACAGGTAAGGCACCTCTCCTTGATGATTCGCCCAAGCACTTGAGACAGCTGCTGTGGGACTCGCTAAAAGGCATAGGCCTGCTACAGTCCATGCAAGGTTTAAACCCAGGGGACTGGGGCATGCCCGGCCTGGGGCGGAGCCCACTAGGGACTGTAACTAACTACCTGACTATCAAGAAACAATTAAAACTATGTACAAAGCCCTAAGACTGAATAGCTCTTAACGAGGCGAGAAAACCACTAATCACTTGCAAGACAGGGGAAAGAGGTGCTCCGACTAACCACCATGGGTGGTAGGAAGGAACTGAGAGGGCGTAGGGCTGGCGGCGCCTGATATACCAATGCATGAGCACGGCACTCCAGAGAGAGTACCACAGCTGACCCTACGGATACCGCTAAGGCAAAAGTCTCCGACGACCGCGCCCATGGGCGCGCGCACACCTAGAATGGAACTGACATGAGCAAGAACAGTTTGCTACTCTGGGTAAAGCC